>VDFB02049217.1:70534403-70959705 GCA_007258455.2 Sequoia sempervirens
TAGAGTCACCAATCTGTTGGTTGTTTTTAAAGAACCAAGAAAATCTCATTGAGAGTCTATGAATTTTCTAGATTCAGTCCTTGAATACTCTTGAGGTGATTGTCCAACAAATGAGAGGAAGCTAGAGTGCTTCCCTCCTACACTTTGGGCTTTGCAAAACCTAGCAGGGTGATCCCACAATATGTATCATGTAATCTTCTAAACAACTATATCACACATTGTATAATGAATAGATTATTCTCATTGAAATGCTAAGTAGATGAAATCCTTCAAGAAAATGGAAATTCCTTAAAGAGGATTAAACACCTAAAGCTGAGAATACCACACAATACCAAATACACAAAAAATAAAGCAATTGTAATTTTTTTTATAAATCTTGTTCTCAAATTGAAACACTAGAACCATAAGAAATACTCTAACACTTTATAGAATCAGTGTCTTATCTTAGGGAATGGAATCAAATCACAACAAATTGACTTGTAAGGAAAATTTAATTTCAAATAGCCATGGTCTATGTGTAATTGCATTACAACACACATACTAAATACTCAGATTCTATGACTACTTATCAAAATCCACAGAACATTCAAATGAACTCATGCTTTAGTTAAGGTATTTTAACTGATTCATTAAATTAGAGCCAAAAATAAAACATACTTCAGTGCACATAATCAATGAACATTAATAAAAGAGCATTGAACAAGTTTTCATTAATAATTCATGTGAAATACTACAAATGGAGAGACAATGGACTCAAAAGATTTGCATTGTTCATTCAGGCATGCTTGAAAACCATACAATTTACAAAACCTTCTTGCTTGACTCAAAACTTAACATAAAGACTCAAAATATATTTTCTTTGTGTCATACATTTGCATTTCTCAGATCTAGAATTCAACAAAAGACCCACACTAATGACCCTGAATTCCCTTTTATAAGAAACATGGGAGCAAAACAAGCCTTAGGCCAATAGTAAACTTGTCACATTTTCATTTGACTCCTACATTGGTCATTCCATGAGGAATGGTTACAAAAGAAAGAAAGAATATTCTCATTAGAGACAAAGGTTGTATTTCAGTTGGTGGAGATTCTTGCACCTTCCAAAAGGTAGTTTGTTGAAGAGAGTGGTCTTCAAACCATTGGTGCATCTTTATCATTCTCTTCAACAAAAAATCAAAAAGAATGCAAAAGGAAAAGAACCATATGGATTAATATCTAGATCAACATCCAAAACTAGTCCAAGTCATCAATAGTCAGCTTGACCTGTCATAATTTGAATTTAGGAGAAACATATCTTTTATGCATTACAATTTCTAAGGCCAGACCTGCACTATACTTGACCATGTATATATGTTCTCCATCCATATGCTTACAACTCCAAATCATCAATGAAAGTCTTCTTCCACGATTCATATTATGTATTAGAAGGGCAATTAAATCCCAAGATTTTATCCATCTTCTTTCTATAAGGAGCATATTTAACCATTATTGAATTGGATTCTTTGTCATATTCCTCCAGGAAACTAATAATGAAAGATAGATTCTCAAGAGTATTCTTCAACAAATCAGTATCAACATTCTCACATATGAGAGATTCTTGGGAAGCAATAGTTGTATCCATCTGATCCTTCCATACCTGTAGATATTTTACCTCATCATATTTGTGTTGAATATCAGGAAATAGTACCAATTTTGCCTCATCAAATTTTTCCTTTAACTCTTTTATCTTTACCTCCAAAGGAGTAGCATACCCTTGGAACTTTTGTTCTTTAATCTCACTAACAAAGCTATATGTTGGGCTAATCTTTCAATATTTATCTTTCTGATGTGTAGAAGCAAATGCAATGAGGTTCAAATTGTTAACCCTGGGAATCCACCTATCCATTATTGGGGTATTGAAATCCTTGTGTCTATAAGACAACTTTATGGCTTGCAACATTAAAGAATAATTCAAATAGATATTGTTTAACTTACCCTAAATTTTCTTATTCATATGCTCCAAAACTGTATACACAATCTTTGAATTATTCTCATACAGTAAACAATTTCATATATACTTCAATTTGCAATAGTAACTATTCCTTTGTAGGCTCATTTGATCAATTTTCACCTAATATGCTTGGCTCCTCAACTAAAATTGTTTCTTGATCCAAGTTGTATGGCATTATTGTCAAGGATTACTCAGGTGGTGGAGGAGGAGATTGAGGATGTGTAATTGGGGAAGGAGGTGTAGCATAAATTGAAGCTGATGGGCCCTAGGTTCTTAATGTTTCTAATTGTTGCTTGTACAAGGCCAACTTTGTTTCTAGCTCAGCAACCCTTTGTCAAATTTTGTTATAATCATCAATGACCTCATTGTGTTGGCTTCTATACAAGTCTCTCTCTTTAGTGGAATTCTCCATTGTTTCCTTAGTGAACTTAGCAACATTAATTTCCATTTATGCTACTTCCAATGTTGGAGTGTTAGGGAATCTTTTGATAATCAATTGTCCCTTGAAGTTGATTGTTTTTGTAACTTTTGGCTTTCTTGATCCTAGAGATAGTGACCATAGGGATAAGGCATCCCATTCCCCACTAAAGGATGACCCCTACAATGCCAATTTGGATTCTTCCTTTGTTTGAAACATGGGCCTTTCTTGCCTCCTTATTGGATAAAAAACAATTGCATTAACAATATCCCACTCAGGCAACAATAATACTCTACTTTTGTGCACTAATACTCTACCTTCTTTAGGTGTGATATTTTCAAATTCCTTCCTCATCACCTTCCTCACATTTTCTTGCGAAAATTCCTCAAGAAGTTCTGGGTGCAAGCTACTCTACTTTGCTACATTCTTAGCATATTCATGAGCCTTAGCTCTCCATACAAAATATTTGAATGCATTGGTTTTAATAAAGAATTATCCTCAAAAAATGTTTTGCAAGCCTCATGTCTTAGATCATTAATATTACTCAAGCCACTGACATCTACTTTTCCCAATCTAAGGTTGCTTTCTCCTATGCTTGGTGCAACCTCCCTTGGGGGAGAAGGAATTCCCTATTGCATCTCTTCTATTGTGACTAGAATATCATCTTCTTCTGACTCAAGCTAATCAACTACCCTTCCCACCTCAATCCTTTGCCTCTTCGGTGGTGGCTACTCTAATGGAGATGGACCTCTTGGAGGCGAATCAATATCAATTATGGTAGGAGGAACTTTTCTAGGAGAAGATAGTGCTAACCTCACAAGAGAAGATCCTCTTGACCCCTCTAATGTAGTAGGGCTTGGAAATGTTTTCTACTTCTGTATTATCTCCTTCGTGGAGTATACTCTGATTTTCAGTGGTGGCTGATAAGAGGGTCTATCCTCCAATGTTGATGTTGGTTCTTCTTCCACAACCATTGCCTTCCCATTATCAGTTATAGTGCATTCTTCCCTTACAACACCCACTATGCTCTCAAAGTTTTCAAGAACATACATGAGTCTATTCAACTCACCCTTAATGTTAGACAAAGGGTCATAGTTGGGATCTAACTTTATAGATTTCTCCATCATTTTATTGAAGGTGAGATATTTTTCGTTCCTCTCCTATATTTGAAAATAAAAAACATTCCTAATTACATCTTTAGGATAGTAGAAATTATGAATAAAAGAGCCACTTCTATTGTTTTCTTTCAAACTAGCAATGAAGCCCTCCGGGTCATGGTTCCTTGGGCACACAATTTTCAATCCGTAAGGTGCAAGGACCTACCCTAATTATTTCCCTTCTCCCTTTTCCATAAAAATATATGCAAATATAATCAACTCTAGAAAGAATGAGCCTTTCTTCAGTTGCTCGAGTAAGTGTACCATTTGTGTTGCTCCCAATTTCCTCGTAATCTTAATAAAACCAATCCTCAATGGCACATCTCTTGGTAATGCATGTGGATTCACATTAGTTCCATATACCTGAAAATGGTTGTACTGGGATATGGAATTATGTCCCCCCAATTGTAATTCAAATTCAAATTAGGCCTCATTTCCAAGGGCCTCATAAAATAATGTATTTCCTTAGGAATTATTGGTGGATCATAAACCAAGAACCTTCTCAATTTGGAGGTAAAGAAATTGTGGAAAAAAAAATCAAAATTCATATCATCTTTGTCCAAAATTTGAGTCCAACACTTGACATTTAACTGAATGTCCCCTTCAACCTTCTTCAGTGTCATGTCTTTACCAAAAAATTTCTCTCCCTTGTATAAGAACATGTGCATCAAAGAGAATACCACCATAACTTACCCAATCCTTTCCTACCATCAATGCAACCAAACCCTAGTGAATGTGCTCTACCAAATATGTGGCATAATCATAAACTACATTATAAGTTGGGTGTTGAAGGTGTGCTACCATATACATGAAACCTCTAGGCATGGTAGATGGTGGATCAAAACCAAGAATTTGGCATAAGGAATAAACTATTTTCTTGAAGTAATTAGCAAAGTACTTCATGGGGAATGGATCCAACTCATGTGGGCCAATTTTTATTTATTTCCTAGATTTCCCAACCCAAGTGCTTGCAGTATGCATGGGAAACATTGTTAACCTAAATAGATCCTTTGTGTTTTCATATTTTTTTTTAAAGTGTCAAGGTTAATGGTAATCATATGATGGCTCTATTCATGCAACTTAAAGATATATGCATTCTCTTGTTTGGTTATCTTAAGCATTTCAACACCATAATATGCCCTGACCACTCTTGAAACATGGTCGTACCTCATAGCTATATCCTTCAACAAATCCACATCTAGGTATACATTGGGGACAACTGACTTTCCCATATCTAATCTCTTTGTGTTGCAGATAGGTAATCCATAATTTTTGTTTCCAAGCAAGTTTTGGAACATTTTCCATCTTGTGTATGGCATATCGACATCCTTAATAAAGTGTTGGTTATCTAGTAACCCCTTTTTAATTGTAAGGCTATAAAATAGAGCTCTTCCCTTAGCCTTTTAACTAGTTGAGGGTTTTAATTGGTTAATAATATCTTAGGCAAGAGGTCTGGATGTAGTTTTAGAACTAGAAACTTGAGCGTTAGGAGCCATTGGTAACATGTGAATTCTAATCAACCTAGGGTTTCAACACTAAAGAGGTTTAAAACCTAGCCTTTTTTTTTAAAACCTAGGGAACGACTCGACAATAAAAATTTCAACAGGTTCGATAGAACCTTGAACCCTAGAAGAAGCTCAACTACCAAACAAAAATTCAAGAATATGCATAATAACTTGATAGAAAGATATAATGAAGACCTACCCTCAATAAAAAGGAAACTTAATGAAAACACAGATAAGAGTGTTTGTTTTTACTTACTACTTTTTCACTTGAAAAAAACCCTAACTCTGACCTCCTTGAACTTTGGAATGCTCAATTTGATCTCCTAGATGCTCTAAATTTTATTTGCAATCTTCATTTACATAATTTAACAATCTTTTAGGTTCCTTTAGATCATATTTGGGTAGGTATAGCTATCATTTATTCCATTACTTCTCACTCACATGAAGCAAAATGGCTCTCATATCCACTTCTTCAATTTTGAATTTCAATCGTTGATTTCCTTCTAAGATGGTGTGTTAGACAACTCATATTGAGTCAACAAAGTTTGTGTTTCTATCACTTTCGCTCACCAATCTCACACCAATAAAATTGTGCCACTTGGAGTGTTGACTCGTTCCTTCTGCAGGCTCCACTTTCTTCCCAAGTGATGGGAGAATCCATGTGGCAGTAGCCCTCTAACCCTGCTACTTTTTATAAAACATTATTTTAATCCTGCGGGGTTAGCAGGGAATGGTTGAGATTAAATCTCAATAGCACATCTCAACCATCAATTTAAAAGCTTATAGTGTTGGGTATGTAAGTGGAGACCAAGCCTCATGCTTGCAATAATACATGTGTCCTCAGCCCACTGACCTCGCTGCTTTTTGGAAACTATTATTTTATTCATGCGGGGCTAGTGGGGAGCAGCTAGGATCAAATCTTTAGATCCAACTATCAACAATTATGCACATGTAGAAAAGGTTAGTTTTAAAAGGGGACTTGACTAGGTCGATGGGGCCAAGACCCATGGGATTAATGACTTAAGATTTTAATGATTTTAATGAGAAATATCTTGCCCGACTTTGAAAATATTAAAGTGATGGTCTAACATATGACGACTAGTAAACCTAGACCAAGGGGCCAGTGACAATATGTTTCTTGATGGCTTAAGTCATGACTGAAGTGACCTACAACTGGGTATAGCAAGTCAACGTAGGCATAGAATTCCAACTGGGTATAGCAAGTCAACGTAGGCATAGAATTCCAAGGACAAAAGAATTATGCAAATTTAAAACGAGGGATTTTGAACCAAAACCGTAAACCCTACCCTAAGGCAAAGATGCAAAGGATGATAACAAGCTGAGGATGCATTATAAAAAATTTAAAAACTTAGAAAATCCACCACCCTGCTCCCCCATAAGGCATGGACGGGGTCCCACCATAGGTGTCGTGGGCTAGCGGGCACCGCTAGATCTTCTTGATTACAATAGTTGATTAAATTTGATCGCACATTGCTAAACTATAAGCTGGCTTCAAAGAAATTTTTGTGATGCATGAGACTTTGGCGATAGACATCAGATATAAAAACATTGAGCACATACCATCTGATCTTGAAGCCTTGATCTCCACTGTTGATCAAGTTTTCATCGCCATGTCGAAGGGACACTAAAACTACTCACTTTGATATCGTGATGTCTCTTCGGTAAGGTTCTATTGGAATGTTGAGGGGACTAGCAACTAAGTCCCGCCAAAATCCACCTGTCCATATGACATCGCATCCCTTTCCTACCTTTTACACTATCTAGTCCCAACATCTTCATCAACGGTCATAATTCATCCATTGTGGATTACTCTCCACCATCCCTGCTACCCTAGCGGACCTAGTCAAGATCCACCAAAAACTCTAAGTGTTGGTGGGGAGGTCGTTAGATCTTGTTGCCTCAATCAACACAGTCAATCTTGTTAAAGGGAAATATTTTCATGATACTTATGAAATATTAAACACAACAAATATTTTCTCAGTCAGTAATTGCTAGGAAAGGGTCTAATAACCCTCATGACACCATGGACTTAAGTAGTAACTTAAGTTATCTACAACCTACTATAACTAGTTAATGAAAAAATAGAAAACTATTTGCGCACCATGACTGCAACCCTAGGGTTTAACTAGTAAGCCATAATTCTATATGAGAGCAAACTTAAATCATTTCTAAGCATTCAACACATCATTTGAACTAGAAAATTATATATCTAGAATGTACTTAGAAAACCCACATTGGATTTGTTGTTTTTTTTCACCTCTATCTTCTAAAAAAACCCTTTGCCAATATGTCAACATTCATGACATTGTTACAACATTTAGCAACTTTGCAACATTTGCAAATGCATGTTCTTCTCTTCATCATTTTGCACCAACTCTTCTAGACATTGATCCTCTGATCTTCATGGCATCCAAGCACACCACTATTCTTCCTATTCACATCAATGACACCTTTTGTCATTATGGGCCCAACATCTTCCCTCTAGGATCAATACATCTCACTTCTGATCTCTTTTGTGACATCAATGGCACTTTTGCATTAATGCCAACACCTTCACTTATGGGATCAACTACATTTCACTATTGATCTCTCCTTTTGACATCAATGGCAACAATATGCCAATTAAATCTTAGTAACCTTAATGTGAATTATATAACAAAAGAGTTGTTCATGCAATACATTATGACACAAGTCCTAATATGCTCACACTTGATTTTCTACAGCAAGAAAGAATATTAATACCTATAAAATCATTCCACGAGTCACAAGCCACTTATATCAACATGGACTGTAGAAGGAGAAAGAGTATTAACCAACCAAATATTGCTACAAATTATGTTACTATTCATAGAAAAACAAGCAATCTGGTAGTGCCCATCACAAACACTTTGTGTTATACCTAAGGATATATTATTTTGGGCTATTAGATAGTATTAAATAAGGTGATAGTCACACCTCCATAATTATACTTTGTTTTTATATATTTTTAGATTCAAGAAAAAAAATGAGTGGATATGTCATTCATTAAGGTACAGTCTTTCAATAGGGTAGTAGTGTTGTTTTAATCTATACATTGAAGATCAAACCTACATCTCAAATTAATTCTTCACCATTTTTAGATTTATATATTGTTGGTATAAAATAAACAAAAGCTAAGATTAAACATTATATTGAAATATAAACTATTCATGTAAAAAGGTAAAATAGATGATATTATAAGAACCTTCATAACCTTTATTAATATTTTAATTTAATGATTATTGAAAATATTTATGTTACAATAATAAGATAAATGTCAATAAATTTGAACACAAAACATGTTGATAGGAACTAAGCCAACATCTAATAATAAAGTTTGAGTCAATCAAAATAAGTACAAACCATGCATTAAATTTGAACGTGCAAACAAAAAATGTTATCATACTCTTTCCATTTAAAATATTATTACACTTAAACACGAAAAATAAAAGTCATAATTATCAAACATTCATTTTACAATAATAAGATTAAGAACAAAAACTCCAAAATCAATGATCTTAAGCAATAGAAATTAACTAAACTAGATCATCAAATAATAAATTCTTAACTAATAAAAACAAGTACAAACCATACATTTGATGAGAACATATAAAAAATAGTGTAGTACATGGCCCCACTCCAGAGCCCCCACACTTTTCCCATTAAAAGAAAAAACATAGCTACAGCTGTGGAGTTTATAAAGGAAAACTAGTGATGTGAAGTGACAGAGATGACGAATTGTTTTCCTTTTATAGGGGAAACTATTAATGTGAAATGACAAGTGATGACGAATTGTTGTTCTTTTAAAATATGTACTGAGACTGAACTAGGAGTCTAAATATTCCAAAGGAAACTCTACACACCACGTAGGTATCTCCTAGCTGAAATTTATTTTCCATTGATGGGAAAGTAAGATAGTGGTGGCAAGAAATTTTCCATATATGGGAGAGTAAGATAGTGGTGGCAAGACTGGCAAGCAACAAGGAGGTAAGCTGAGAGTGAGACATAATGATGGTACTTGTACAACTAATAAACGTGCAAGACAGGATATATAAGGAAACCAAGCTTGACTCTTCTAGTCTGTTTTTAAATCTTCTTTAGAGTTTAGTATATTTTTTGGTCTGCTGGTAACCGTTTGAACTTTTTATAGAACACCAGTACTTTTCAGATAGGTTTTTGCTTTTGTATTGATTTTTGGCCCTTTTTTTCATTGTGGTGAAAGTTTTGAAACGGCGAGAGACCCGTTAACAAAACATTTTATACCAAAACTGTCTTGTCATTGGAGCCAACAGTGAGAAAAATGTACATACTACAAAAGGTAATGGTGTAATCATAGGAATCTGGCCAGCTGCTGGAACACTGATTTCCAATTGGTGCTGCAACAAAACCCAAAAATATCTCAGTGAAGCATCATATCAAAGAGCTTTTTAGTACCAATTTACTATCATCCCACCTCATCAACCACTAAACTATGATCCCACGTGTAGTCCACTAGGATCAAGATCCATTAAATTCGATCATAAAAAGGGCTAGAGGCATTCTAAGTTGAAACTTCAACTCACCAAAATGAAAGGTAAGAATAATATTGTTTAATATTTGTATAATTAATTAGTAAATAATTGATTTAGGTATAAGAGTTGGAATAGATATTTGTAAATTAAATTATGAATTTAAATATGTAGATATGTGTACATAAGTATTAGATGGATGATGAAAATTTTAGTGTTGATTGTGTGTCGATCAATTTATTGTGTTATGATAAAAACAAATGTCTCTATTTGATATGCTTTATAAAATGTAAATTGTTTAAGAAATTAATGTAGATTGATCTTGCAACCATTGAGGTTGGTGTAGACTATCATGAACTTTATCGAATTTGTAGATCTAACATGAGCCATGAAGAAATGATCTAAGAGAAAATGTGCTTGTAATCTATTTGTCTTCTTTGACTTCTAGGTATCTAAATCTATCATGATAGTGTTATCCTTTGACTTTTAGGTATCTATTTCTCCTTTGACTTCTAGATATCTAAATCTGAACTTCATAAATGAATGAGTTCTCCAAAACCAAACCCGTTGGTGAACTAAATTAACAATAATGAAAAAGATCAAAAATAACATTCATAAACATGCAAATGGCCTATATAATGATGATGGTGGGTATTTTATTAATTTATTTTCCTTAGAATAGAAGGTGCTCTAATCATTCTCTTATATTATGATCAATCATACCTTCCTTAGATCTTGTATCTCATATACTTTAAATACTCATTGAAAATATTTCAATAAAATGACATAGCAATATGTCACATGAAATGTGTGCTAGGTTAGTTCATGACATCTAGTAGGAAGGAGACAAGACCATTGAATTTTTAATTTGATGTCTTGGGTTTTGAAGGTCATTTCCTCACTCCATGAGGTTGACCTAGAACAAAATTTGCATACCATTGAAATTATCTAAAAGGATAAGGTTGTGTGATCTTGTAGTAGGGAGAAAATGATTGGAAATTAGTGCAAGAACTAGAGAAATATAGATGAATGAGACAAATCGAACATAAGAGTATGGCATCAATTGATATGTTATTGCATTATGACACTTAAATCAAAGAAAGTGTGGTGGGTGGAATATTTCTTTGCTTACCTTGTTGTCTTAACGTGTTCATAACTGATCCAACCTTACACTATCTAGATAAGATTTTAATAAAATGACATGTCCTTTTCTTTTAGGTCTAAAAAATTATTCTAGCACTACAATAACTTAAAATTAAATGTAACCTTATCTTGATATTTTTACCCGCCAACTTAGGTTTTGTGGGAGGAGAGAAAGGGAGTTGGGTTTCTAGAAAATTCCTAATTATAGAAAATTGGAATATAAAACTATCAAACAAAATTATAATTAATAAATCATAAAAAGAAAGAAACCTAGCATAATATATGATGAATCTCATTGTTCAAAATATGGTCATGATGCGTGGAGACCTACATGATATGCTATCATCTAGTTCATACAATATCATCCAAGTTATGTGTTGTCATCCCATAAATTCTAAAAATTGATTGTACAACCATATTTTAGTTTTCTAACAAAATAAGGCATATAATACAAGCATAGTAACAAACCAAGGTATACCACATGATATAGAAATGAATATAGACAATTGAAATAATGAAATGATCAAGAGAAAGGAAGAGTATTATAAAACCTATATTTTTTTAATTTCTAAAAAATATATAGCTTGAACAAGAAAAAGGGTTTGGATTGCTTGGGAGATTACCATGAATATTCAAGCCCCTCTTTACCTTTCAATTTCTACATGTAATCAATGATGTAGATAGAATAGAGAATCCATGTTAATTCTAACTTAGGTCCATGTATTCTAAGAATAAGGATTTGAAATACTATGAATATTACCTATAGGTCTACAAGAATTAATTAACAAGTCCATATTAATGTGAAGAAGGAAATGGGGAACCCAAACAATGCCAACAATAACAAAGACCTCAAAAATATAATAAAAAATGAAAAAAAATAGATGAAAAGGAATGAACACCATCACCTTGTGCCATGAGTATAATTAAAAACCTAGAAGAATCACAAGATATATATCCTCAAGAACACAATGATGCCAAGGAAATCACATTGGATATTAGATTGTTCAATAAACCTTTAAATATTGATCAATAATGCTAGTAAATCACATAGAAGCTTCAACAACAAAGAGAGTGTTTTCCATGAGAGTAATTAACTTGAAATATTGAGTTGTTGGTTCAAAATGAGAACCAAAATGGAAGATGACAATGCATGTGGCTTGAATTGACTATTGCGGTTCATTGTAGGCCAATTATAAATCCTATCATGTCAAGAGAAACATCATGAAAAAATTAGAAAAAAATATTTAGTGGATGCTAGTGAGTTACATGGATGTCTATGCATCATTCTAGCATCCAATTATAATAGGATTTCTAGGTACCTAAAATGTTAGCACAACATGAGATAAATATAAAGTAGAATTAATTTATATTGAAATGGAGAAAAATGCATAAAAATAAACAACATGAGCTAGCACCAAGGAAAACAAAGGATAATACAAGTTTAATGGACCTAAACATTTACTAGAGGATACAAATAGTAAAGAAATCCCAAAATATAACATGAAATGATAAGGATATGGAAATTTCAACATTACATTTTTCTCTATCTTTAGAAAATTGATTACACTAGCTAATAAGCTATAGTAAATCACATAAATAAATATCTTCATAAAAGGATAAAATAAAGGATGTGGTAAGTCTCAAAGCAATGTATCCATCCCCCTACAAAACAAAAAAGTTAGAAAAAGAAAACCTTCACAAGAAATCATGTTAGAATAACATGAAACATGTAACACTGTAAAAGGATTAGAAAAGTATAATTTACAATGTATAGAAAAATTATAAAATAATAATTTGTAAAACAAGAATGTTAGCAAATCATATAATCTAATACATAAAACATACACATAAATACCAAAAAAAAAAAAGTACAAGAGTTCAAAAGCATGAAGAACAATAGAAAAATAATAATTTTCTAGCATGCCCTATTTGTAGGAAAATAAAGTGTATTCTTTAATGTATATTGTGCTCTATTTCAAGGAACCATATAATAGTCTTATGGACCACAAGGAATAAAATGCTTTGTATCTAGGTGAACCATAAAAAATCTTAAAATTAGATAATATAAGTCACATGGGCTAGCATACTCTACTACTAGATGACTCATATGCAAATAGAATACCATATACTACATGTGTAATGTCCCCATTTTGGCCATACACTCTTCATTTGGATTTAGCCTATTTCCGAAAATCCGTAGGCTAAGTTGAGGTAGAAAATTAGGGTTTCCTCTTTCAGATACTACTCAGTTGGCATTCTAAGGTTGTTGTGCAGACTTATTATTTATAGCATTTCACTATTTTTAGCAAGTCTATCTTTTGGCATATTTGTCTAGCATTAATGCTGCTTTGCATTGTTGCAAAGTGAAGTTGGATGCCTAAAAGAGGTTGATTAATATTTTATTATTTCAAAAAGTGAAATGCTTAAAGTGGCATTCCTTTTGGAAGTTGAAGTGATTCAACTTCTTGGAATTTGAAGAGTCTCTTGTTGCTTCATTTTCCAATTGAAGCTTATATATTGCTGCTGTTTGAAGAGCTGATTATCTTTGGGGAAAAATATAACGTTATGCTGCTGGTTTGAAATCCAGAATCCGGCTAAGGGTTAGCTTAGCAAATCTACTCCACTCTTCGGGCCTGAAACTATGGTTCCCTAGGTGGTGGACTGAGAGTGTGCTTCATCCAGAAGTACATATTGAGCATTATTGTGGAGTTTTGGTGAGATATTTCCAATTTTTATGTTGCTGGTTTATCATGGCTGAAAGTGTTTTTTGTTGACAGCTTTTTGAGCAAATTAAATATCATTCTGGGTATGTTTGCAAAGTGGTTCTAGACCCAAGGCGACCCCTTCCACAAGAGATTGGAATTTATTTCCAAGTCTTTGATTTTTTATTGCTAAATCGCCCTTTTCAAGAGCCGTACCATCTGTAGAGATTGAGAATTGTGCCATAAATTAGTGGATGACTTTTGAGGCTGTTTCTTCATCTTGTCATGGGTGCCTATCCTCCAGAGGTTCATTGCACTTCGTTTCAGCTCATTTGGAGGTAATTTGAAAGAGTTATGAGTATTTCATTGATGTACAGTTTGCTGGTCTGATTTTCTGTTAACATTGTTTCTATATCAGACTTATTAAATAATTGTACTTGCTGGTTTGAGCTTCAATTCTTCATCTTATATCATTGTAAATGTTAGAGGAAGTGATACTCTAACTATTTAATATTTTTGGAAGATTATCTATTCTATTTGCAGCTATTCTTATTCTTTGTAAAGCTAGTTAGTAGTACTAACAACTCTTCCTTTACTTGCTGCAATTTTATATTTGTTTTACACTCCCACAATTGAGTGGTTGAGTTTTAGAATAAACATATATCTTGTTTGTAATTTCCCCCCACGTTATAAGTGGTTGTGTGGACAGTATTCCCCCCATGTTAATAAGTGGAAGAGTGGATTTAAAGGCTGGCTTGCCACCTAATAATTGTTGTAATCTCACCCACTAAATAAGTGGAGTATTCCCACTACTTGTGGATGCATCGATAGATGAATTGTAATTTCAGTTCAGTTTATTCCTAATGATCCTCTAACCATATGCTATCACCTTGCCCACATTGGGATCTTGGTGAACATTCTTGGTTAGATTTACTTTACATGCTGATTTGCATTTGGAGCTAATGCTAATCAGTGATTGGTTGCTGATTTGTGTGTTAAATTTTGGGAAAAAATTAAGGGGAATATTTCAACATGGACTAGGATTCTTTGTTCTTAGTGATGAGAAAAATATAGGTTATAATACCATTTATTGGGAAATTCAATCTCTATCCAAATATGAGTTCAATGGATGAGAAACAAGGCTTGAACTACAACAACATAATAATTTGAAACTTACATGAAAATATAAAATTAAGTTGCCTTAATATGGACTTACCATGATTAGATCCATCTTCTTTATGATGTTAAAAATCAGCCAACATGTAATTCTTATCAACACTATCTTATGTGAACTTATAATAGAAATAAATAAATTATAACATCACCATAAGATAGCAGCAATGAGACACAAATTAGAAACATAAGAGCATCACATAACACAAGATTTACATGGAGAATCCCTTGCAAAAAAGAACTCTGATGTAGATAACAAGATCCCTCTTGCCAAAAACACGTAGATTCTCACAAATAAGATTGCAATATAACAATTACTCTAAATTATATAGCAGAGACTCTCTATTCACATACTCATGGAAATACACAGATTTCAAATTGCAATGAGGCTTTCTTTATTCACTTACATTAAAATCAACAACCAAATTACATCAATGGCCTTCAAAGGCATTTCTTAGTTCAACCACACTCAGCTAGCTTTCCTTGACAACCTCTTTACTTTCTTTTTGTAGATACATGCTACTCAAGCACTCACCTCCCACACATTGTGTCTTCTCTTTGCTTTTACTAGTGCTACCCCAAACCTACAACCAAAACCCCCCTTGAATACATCTACAAAGGTATTTTCTCCTTCTCATTCCTCACAAACTTCTTCCACATTTTTTTCTCAAAACCCCTAAAAAAATGCATTGAAAATAGTCAATAATTGCCCCATAATGGGTGCCCAACTCTCCCCAAATCTTGAAATAAAATGAAAATACTTGATATTTATTTGCACAACATGAAATGACATTTCATTTCATTTGGTATCATTTCCCTCCCAAATGGCATGACATAGCCTCTATATTGCCTCCAAATTGGCTTTGAAATTCATGAAAAGATAGAGAAAGTGCTCTTACAATATAATGGTGATTTTCTCAAAATAGGAGATTCTAGTCATATCACTATCTCCACAATATGCCTTCCAAATTCAAATATTTTTTAACTCATAATTTGAGTGCTCAAATTTAAAGAAAATATTATTTTTATAAATAATTTATTGCATCCACATATGCTTCCCATTTCCAATGCCCAAGTTTGGGTAGGTGAAGGGTCACTAAGAGATGCCATTGAAATGACATGAAACTCACCAAAAAGCTTGTGAAAACTTTTCAACTCATTTTATAAGATAAATGAAGTTATTTCAATTATTTCAAACATTATTCCACTCAAAATATTACTCTACTAAAGAAAAAATATATTTCTTTTGGTTGATGAGGATAGCGTGTCAACCATGGATGCTCTTGCATTAGACACCCAAGGTAGAAAAAATTTGTGATCTTGGTCTCACAAAATGGATTTGAATGGTAGAACCATCCTTTCAAGTTGTAAACAACCCTCAAAAAACTCCATTACTAAAATTGGTACCTCCAATGAGTTCTTTCTTTTCTTCCAGCATCTAGTTGGAACATGCTTCCTTCTCTGACAACTCTTCTCTACACTGAACCTCTTGAATATGGAATCAATTCTACCATAAAGCAAACAACTCCTACCAGTTTAAGTCACATTCCCCTCTAATATTATGGGATTCAACTCACTATATTTCAGCCACCTCCACCAAAATGCATTTGCACTAAACTCTACAACACCATACAAATCCTTCTCTACATACCAATCATCACTAGCAAATTCTTCCTCAACTATCCCATTTCAATTCACTAAATTATCCAACTAAACAAGAAAATCATTAATAAGAAATTTTTTTACCTTCTCATTAATTTATGCAAAATCACTCTCAACCTCATCAAATCTCACATTAAACTATGATTTTACCTCATTACCTTATGCTGCAACTTTTTCTCTACCTACAATCAATGCATTCCACTCTGCCTCTACTTATGCAATATTCATCAATAAATTATCTCTATATTTTTCTTCTATATCCTCCAAAGGACTCTCCTCTACTGCAACTTCATTAAACTCACATCCATTTTTATAATAACGTTCAAAAAAATTAGAACTTTCATCAACTACTTTCATTGCTACAATTCTTTCTTCTCTACCACTTATCATATCGGTCAAATACAAATCAGATTTGGTTCTAACCTCATCAATGAACACACAAAATTCAAGTTTTACCTTTCCTTTAATTGTTGCGGCTTGGTTTTCCCTTTCTTCAATGTCCTCCGTTTCACTAAACTCTTTTGTTAATGTTGCAACCACTTTAATCTTTGCTACACTTCTATCCTCCTCATATTTTACTATAATCTCACCATCTTTCTTCATACTATTCTCAAAGCATGCTTCTACAATATTTTCTCCATCATGTTCACTTACATACACAACTATGAAAAACTTGTTACCTTTATTCTTTGAAATTTTGTCAAACACTTGCCACACACTCTCAATATTCAACCTCTCAAGTATAGACTACTTCACATTTGGCAATTTATTTACATACAAATCACACACATTCTACCCCTAGGTCTTGATGCAAAATGCCTCGTGTTCGGTGCTCTATCTGCACACTTAGGAACTTTTGCTCGAATACCAATGATGTAAATAACAAGAACCCTCTTGCTAGCAACACAGATTCTCAAAAAACAAGATCAAAATATAACAATTACACTAAATTATATAGTAGAGACTCTCTGCTAACATACTCATGGAAATACACACACATTTCAAATTGCAATGAAGCTTTCTTTATTCACTTACATTAAAATCAACAACCAAATTACATCAATGTCCTTCAAAGGCATTTCTCGGCTCAACCATACACAACTACCTTTCCTTGGCAACCTCTTTACTTTCTTTTGTAAATACACTACTTAGGCACTCACCTCCCACACATTGATGCCTTCTCTTTCCTTTTATTAGTGTTGTCGCAAACCTGCAACCAAAAACCTCCTTGAATACCTCTATAGAGGTGTTTTTATCCTTCCAATTCCTCACAAACTTCTTCCCACATTTTTTTTCAAAAACCCTCAAAAAATGCATTGAAAATCATTAATAATTTCCTAGAATGTGTGCCCAACTCTCCCCAAATCTTGAAACTAAATGAAAATACTTGATTTTTTTGTACAACAAGAAATGAAATTTCATTTCATTTTGGATCATTTCCCTCCCAAATGATACAACCTAGACTCCATATTCCCTCCAAATTGGCTTTGAAATTCATGAAAAGACAAAGAGAAAGTGCTCTTACAATGTTATGACAATTTTCTCAAAATAGGAGATTCTTGTCATACCACTATATCTCCACAATATTCCTTTCAAATTCAAATATTTTTAACTCACAATTTGAGTGCCCAAATTTGAAGGAAATATATTTATTATAAATAATTTATTCCATCCACATATGCCTCCCATTTCCAATGCCCAAGGTTGGGTAGGTGAAGGGTCACTAGAAGATGCCACCAAAATGACATTGTTGATGGGTATTTTTGCATTTCTCAACACAAACAACACACAAGTGTGATGTCTCTCTTGAAAGGTGAAAATTTGCAACTAAATTTTAGAAAATCCCCCAAGGTCTCTCAGGTGTTAGGTCATAGCTTGCAAAAATAGCTTGGTTGATTGATATGCTTTACAAGTAATCACAAGTGGCATTTATGATTTACTAAGCATGGGATTTTGGGTCTACAAATGGAGTTTAATAAATTACGGAAATGAATGACCAATTTTTGCAAGTTTAAAATAGAAAAATAAAACTCCTTTTTTTTCATCAGATTTGGCTTTACAAGGATGCTAGAACTTGTCTTTAACTTCAAATTTTAAAGAAACAACAAAAGGGAAAAATGGTTAGAAGTTTGCTAAATCTGCAACTATTATGAATAGTGGTGCAGGGGCACCTACACCTTGGAATGAAAGGGAAAAGAGTCCTTTAAGGTTCAAAAAATTTCATGATGACAATGAAGTCTAGGATGGAATAAGAATGTTTTGTGCTTATTTAGGCTTAATAAGGTCTAAAAAGACCAATCACAATGTAATTGGGAGCACCTTGGGGTCTCCATGCCTCTTGGAGGTATTGTTTGTTTTTTTGTTTTTTGTCAAGAAGTTTGGGATGTAATAAGGTTCCAAGAACCATCTTTCATGTTTTGTAACAAGTTTTGGGTTTGGAGTCAAGTCTGGTTGTAAGAACAAGGTCTCCTTCCTCACCATGTGAACTTGGTGCATCTAGGAAAGTTAAGGAATTAAGATGCCTTGGTGCAACCAGGTATTTGAGGGGAGTCTCCTTGATGTTTTTGATGTGTTTTGTGGTGTTTTAACACCTTTTAAATGTTCATTGTAATGGGCTTCTTGAGAGTAGTATAAATTGCCTTAACTAGGCAATTAGGAGTCTAGTTTGGAATATTTTAAAAATTAGTTGTTTCCAACATCCAACTAATTCAAAAATAGTTGGAGGGATTTGGAAAGAGGTTTCAAAGGTTGAAATAGGCCTCTTTTGGTCGAGGCATGTTGATTTGAAGTTTGGAGAAAGTTTGAATAAAAAGAAACCCTGTTTTCCTTCATTTTCTGTGTGTAAAATTGCTGCTAAAATGTGTGGTACGGAATTATTATGTACTGTACAGGAAGAAGACCATAATGGATCGATAGAGGAATTGAACTACCTTTCTTTTGGTGGTGGTTTGAGCCTTTTTCATTAAGAATTGAAAGAGATATTCGCATTTTACTGAAAGTGGTCTGGAAAACCCTCAAAATTCAGGTTTGGTCTAAAAAGCTTTATAACTCGCCTTCTCCACTTGCTCATGGCCTGATTTTTGGTGGGAAGGTGAGGAAGATCATGTAATTTATGTTCTTGAAGGTCTTGGAGGATGGAAGGGGTTCTGGTGCAACTTTTGAGCAACCCTAGGCTTGGCATCTCTATGTGACAAGCCAAAATTTGTTGCAAAAATCTGATTTGAGGCAAGATTTGTGAGTTTTCTGTTTTGTGTTGCTTGGGATCAGTTGGAATGAGTTTTTTGAAGGTATAGGAATGTATTCATTGGCTTAGGGGTGTTGGGGTGTGCCAAGGTAACCATACTTGCATTGAAAAGTGTCTTTTAGGCCTCCTTGTAGCATTAGAAAACAGGTCATTTGTTGCCTTTTGTGTTGGAGTCAAAACTTGTGGTTTTGAGGGTTTGTGGAGGATAGTATCAAGTGTCAAAAACTAGTGAGTTTGGCCTGGTTTCATTCACTAGAAGGATTTTATGTTGACTGTCCCATTAGACAGGGCTACAAGGGCTACAAGGCATAATATGGCAGCAATAGATGAAAGAGTGTTCCAAAGTGAGAAGTCTTGTTTGTTGGCTTAGTTTAGCCATGTTAAGAGATTATGAGTCATTTCCAAGCCTCCTGATTGTATTTGGGTGTGTGGAGTTAAAATAATGCTTAATTTGCTCATTAGTTGTATGGTGTATTAAGGAGTTTATTTGAGAGTATTTGAGAGAAGCTCTTAAGAGACTGTCTTCCCCTGCCACTCTGCATCATAGTGGTATCAGAGCAAGGGAATAGATCTTGTGTTGTTTTCAGATTGGTTTTGCAGGTTGGTGAAGAGATAGGATTGTGAAAATTGCCACCCAAAGGAAGTGTAGTTGCAAGGAAAATTGACACTCATGACAGGGAGATAGAAGCCTTAAAAAGAGAGATGGCTGCTTGGAAGGCAAAGCATAGAGTGGAAGAGGATGTGAGTGAAACTGAAGAGGAAGAAGAAGCTCTTGGTGAAGAAGAGGAGATGGACCCTGATGATGCAAGAACAATCAAGCTTTTGAAGGCTGTGAAGAAGGAGGGACATGGAAAAATAGATGTTCCTATGTATGGAGGAAAACTTGATAGTGAAGAGCTCCTAGATTGGATTGGGGCTATGGAAAACTACTTTGATAGTGAAGATGTTGATGAAGGACTTAAGGTGAAGAGGGCCAAAACAAGATTGAAGGGACATGCCTTGGTATGGTGGAATTTTGTGCAAGAGGAAAGGGAGAGACAAGGAAAGAGCAAGATCATTTCATGGGAAAGGATGAAGGCTAAAATGAAAGGTAAATTTCTTCCCGCAGATTACAATGTTCAATTGCTTAAGAAATTGAAAAATATTAGACAAAAAGATTTGGATGTGCAATCATATACTGAAGAATTTTATAAGTTAATTATAAGGACTAAGCATGAAGAAGATGAGGATGAAATGGTTGCTAGGTATTTGAATGGTTTGAGGTACAACATCCAGGATGAGATCAGCATTTTGGAACCTAAGCCAGTTGAACAATGTTTCCAGATGGCCATGAGAGTAGAAGAGAAACTAAAGAGGAGACAAGAGAAGGCAACAAGAGGAAGAGGCAAAACTTCTAGAGGAAGAGGATTCAATCCTAATTCAAAGGAAAACAATGAGAGTCAAGGGGATGACAAGAAGGATTAGGAGCAATCTGATTTTAGAGGTGGATGGAGAGGTTCAAGAGGTAGATTTAATGGAGGAAAAGGATCCTACCAGTTCTCAGGGAGATGCTATACTTGTAACCAGCCTGGGCATCCAGCCTTCAAATGCCTTGAAAAGCAAGGCTCAAGCTCTTATGGTGGAGAGAGGAGGAATCAACTAGTGCACGAGGATGAAGAGAGTGTGACTTCACCTATAGTGAACCTTACATCAGAAGTTGGAGAGAGTTTGATGATTAGAAGAACATTGCCCAAGGCACCAATCCTTGAAGAACCCCCACAAAGGAAAGCACTCTTCAGAATCAATTGCAAGGTACAAGGTAAAGTATGTAGGATGGTAGTGGATTCAGGATCAACTGATAATCTTGCTTCATTTGAGATGGTAGATAAGTTGGGTTTGGAAAAGATACCTCATGTATCACCCTATAGAGTTTCTTGGGTAAATGATAGTAAAAACTTGGTGGTGAATGAGCAAGCATATGTTGATTTCCAGATTGGGGAGTATAAGGATAGAGTCTTACGTGAGATTTTTCCAATGGATTGTTGTCATGTGCTCTTGGGGAGACCTTGGCAATTTGATAGAAGGTCTATATATGATGGCTGGAAGAACACATATACCATCAAGAAGGATGATTTTTTTTAAAGTTGACTCCCTTGAAAACAAGTGGAGAAGAGAAGGGTGAGTCTAGGGTGGTGATGTTTGGTAAGAAGGAGCCTTTAAGGCCTGAGAACAGTAAGTCTGATGTGATTGCAGGTTTGGAGCAGGTTGATGGTGTTGTGATAGTATGGAAGGCACCTACAAATAGTGTTAGGACAGTAGAAAGTTTTGTTTTGCAAAAGGGAGAGAAAGCACTCTTGCCTAAGTCTGATCTAGTTAAGGTGAATGATGGGAGGAAAGTAAGGAGTTTGGTTTTACAAGGAGTGAGTATGAATTCACATCTAGGTCTATTACAGTCAAGGAGAATGATGATAGGATAGTGCATAAGTATGGAAAACTGAGTTAAGTGTTTGGAAAATAGGAAGAGCTTACTGTAGGGACCATTGTGTGTCCTATAAGCATGAGCAATGGTGACAAGCATGTGAAATTTGCAAGCATAGGGGCTGGTGAGTCTGATAAAACAGTGATACAGGGCAATGACAGTGAACAAGGTCTAATCACAGTGAGGAAAGAACAAGTGGAACAAAGGTGCAAAGGTCTGATGACAGTGAAGAGAGGGCAGAGTATGCAAGCAAAAATGCATGGATACAAGTGTGGAGATGGAACAAAGAAGAAGGTAGAACACTATGTTTCTAACCCTTGTTTGTTTGCAGGTATAAGGGCTAGGAGGATATCAAATTTTGATCCAGGTGTGAGGAAAAGGCAAGTAGCAGGTCTGGATATGCATGGAGCAGCAATGTGGAGACAAAGAGCCAGATTTTACTCTTGGGACAAGAGTTTTCCTATGGGGGGGTGTATGGTGCAGGGGAACCTACACCTTGGAATGAAAGGGAAAAGAGTCCTTGAAGGTTCAACAAATTTCATGATGACAATGAATTCTAGGATGGAATAAGAATGTTTTGTGCTTATTTAGGCTTAATAAGGTCTAAAAAAGACCAATAATAATGTAATTGGGAGCACCTTGGGGTCTCCATGCCTCTTGGAGGTATTGTTTGTTTTTTTTTATGTGTTGTCAAGAAGTTTGGGATGTAATAAGGTTCCAAGAACCATCTTTCATGTCTTGTAACAAGTTTTGGGTTTGAAGTCAAGTCTAGTTGTAAGAACAAGGTCTCCTTCCTCACCATGTGAACTTGGTGCATCTAAGCAATTTAAGGAATTAAGATGCCTTGGTGCAACCAGGTATTTGAGGGGAGTCTCCTTGATGTTTTTGATGTGTTTTGTGGTGTTTTAACACCTTTTAAATGTTTATTGTAAGTGGGCTTCTTGAGAGTAGTATAAATTGCCTTAACTAGGCAATTAGGAGTCTAGTTTGGAATATTTTAAAAATTAGTTGTTTCCAACATCCAACTAATTCAAAAATCAGTTGGAGGGATTTGGAAAGAGGTTTCAAAGGTTGAAATAGGCCTCTTTTGGTCGAGGCATGTTGATTCTGAAGTTTGGAGAAAGTTTGAATAAAAAGAAACCCTGTTTTCCTTCATTTTCTGTGTGTAAAATTGCTGCTAAAACGCGTGGTACGGAATTATTATGTATTGTACAGGCTGAAGACCATAATGGATCGATAGATAATTGAACTACCTTTCTTTTGGTGGTGGTTTGAGCCTTTTTCATTAAGAATTGAAAGAGATATCGCGTTTTACTGAAAGTGGTCTGGAAAACCCTCAAAATTCAGGTTTGGTCTAAAAAGCTTTATAACTCGCCTTCTCCACTTGCTCATGGCCTGATTTTTGGTGGGAAGGTGAGGAAGATCATGTAATTTATGTTCTTGAAGGTCTTGGAGGATGGAAGGGGTTCTGGTGCAACTTTTGAGCAACCCTAGGCTTGGCATCTCTATGTGACAAGCCAAAATTTGTTGCAAAAATCTGATTTGAGGTAAGATTTGTGAGTTTTCTATTTTGTGTTGCTTGGGATCAGTTGGAATGAGTTTATTGAAGGTATAGGAATGCATTCATTGGCTTAGGGGTGTTGGGGTGTGCCAAGGTAACCATACTTGCATTGAAAAGTGTCTTTTAGGCCTCCTTGTAGCATTAGAAAATAGGTCATTTGTTGCCTTTTGTGTTGGAGTCAAAACTTGTGGTTTTGAGGGTTTGTGGAGGATAGTATCAAGTGTCAAAAACTAGTGAGTTTGGTCTGGTTTCAGTCATTAGAAGGATTTTATGTTGACTGTCCCATTAGAAGGGCTACAAGGGCTACAAGGCCTAATATGGCAGCGATAGATGAAAGAGTGTTCCCAAGTGAGAAGTCTTGTTTGTTGGCTTAGTTTAGCCATGTTAAGAGATTCTGAGTCATTTCCAAGCCTCCTTGATTGCATTTGGGTGTGTGGAGTTAAAATAGTGCTTAAGTTGCTCATTAGTTGTATGGTGTATTAAGGAGTCTATCTAAGAGTATTTGAGAGAAGATTTAGATTGTCTTCCCCTTGCATCAATAAAATGGAGGATGCTATAGTTGATTGAAAAATTGAGTTCCACTTAGCTAGGGACAGTCCACAGTCTCATAAAACTAGTGCAATATTCAAGGAGTCATTGCAGATTTTTAGATTGGATATCCATCTTTAAAGCATGAATGGAAAATTGAACTTGAGTGCAAAAAAATAAATAAGCCCAAAATAACTTTACACAACATTTTATCATAATCAAAAAACCAAAAGTATTGGCTAGAAATGCATCAAACACTATATCATACATCCACCATTAGGCACAACATGAACTACTAACTGAAAATGAACTTAAACTTAAAACAACAAAGCTAAAATCAACAATTGGGAGATAAAACCACACGCACATGAGAGCAATACACAAGACACCATTAACATAATGCTTTTCTCATATATTTTGCAGCAACATGTCTTTACAACAACTCATCTCTCTTTGAAAATGAAAGGATGCCCCTATTTATAATTTTCAAAAAGTAGAATGAATAGACAAGATTCTTTTACAATTAGTGTCTTAGATTCATTCTAACTTAGGGTTTCACCTACCCCCCAATATACTACAATATAAATATAGAACTTTGTCTTTTTCCCTATTTTTTCTCCTAGTCTGTTTTTTCTTTTAGTTGCTTTCAACCTTTATGAGTATTTTGTCAAATATTCATCTACTATAATGGGATTTCCATCTTCCTTTTGTCTAGTTGCATATTCCATGAACTTGTTGATTACAACTATCATCTTTTTTTCTTTAGAGAGAAAATATTTAAGGATTTGAAAGGCCACTCTTTTGAATCTTTCAATAATTTTTTTCCTAATGTTTAGTGCACTTTGGCATGGCTTTGATTATCTACTTTGATTCGGTGAAGTCCCTTATAGCAAAATCCATAAAATCCGATGATAGTGTGTTGCTAGCTCCTTGCTCCATTTTCTTGTGAAATAAAGGCTTGATCTTCTTTGGATCTAACTCTAGGGTGGGCATCTCATAATCTGTCATCATCTTCAAATAATCTCCACTATCCATCTGGTGCTCCATAATCCATTCATGATCAATTTCTAGTTCCTTCAAGTCCTCCATAATTTTCTTCATGTATTCAAGATTTATTTGTCAAGTCTCAACTAGCCAATGATCTCCTTAGGCAATGCCAACTCCTCTAAAGTTTCGTTGGAGAGCTTAAGGATGCTCTCTAGATTAGGATAGGTAATCCTATATAGCTCAGGGAATTCTTTGCAGGTTCCCATTATCTCCTCCACTTCCTTCTGCAAACTTTAAAATTAATTGTGCATTTTGGTTGCATGACGGATCCCCATATCACCATTGTAGATTATACCTTTCAAGAACCAATCCTAGGTAGACTTGGTCCAGTTTTTTATTCTCTCCATTTTATTTACCTCCTCCTTTGAGAGAAAGGAGGGTGCCAGTGATTCTATTAGAGCATCTTCTTTTGTTGAAGTCCACTATTGTATAAAGGTGGTCAGCTCCACCACCTATGTTTTTAATTCCTCCTTGGTAGATTGATCCTTGTTCAATTGCTAGAGGATAGTGGACACTGAACCTTGGAATTCATCTATTTTTTGGGCTCGGGTGGTAGGGCCTAAGTTGATAGTGGATATCTAATAATCCTGGCCCTAAATAGTTCCTACATTTTTATCTACTACAGGGGTGGCTACTTGTAGTGTTCTAGATCTAGAAGGATCAATTGTGACATGTGATAGGATCTTAGGATTCTTTTCCTTGCAAGTCCTTTCCTGAGCTCTAGCTAGCATGGCCTCCAATTACATCTTGGGATCAACAACTATTGGAGCCTTCTTTAACTGTTGCTCCAGCCATGTAGTGACCTATGTTTGTTTCTTTTGTGATTAATGATAACCTTCCCCTTTTTGTTCCTTGAAAGGCCCTTCTTTTTCATGCTCAATAGATTCTTCATCATTCCTTCTTTCCCCCTCTCACTCATTTTCTTGTATCATAGTCTCTTTTCTATCAAGCTTAGCAGAAACCACATTTTCTCTAACTATATTCTCTTCTTGCAATTACATCCCTTTAGTAGGTTCAAGCTTAATATCAACATTGTTTGTAGGCTCAACATACTTTTATTTCACAGTTTCTACTTCTTTTTCCTTTACTTCTTCTTTTGGAAGTACCTCTTCATCCTTCAGGCCCTTGCCTTGGCTAGTCCATGGAGGCTGCTCAATTATCTCCACATCTATATTTGTATCAATCTTCCCTTCCTTGGAGTTGTTCTCCTTAGGGTTTGCTTCTTCATCTTTGTGTTCTCAGGACTATTCTTCATCTAGCTCTTGAGCAGATGTTTCAACTTCATAATGCTCATTGAGCCCATCAGTGCCTTCATGCTCAGAGGATTGTTATGCTTCCTCATCTAAGGTAACCTTATCTATGTTTATATTCAATCCTCCCTTAGGATTCTCAAAATAATCATCCTTATTGGAGTCCTCTTGTTCATCAAGAACATCTTTCGTGGCCTCTCTAGTTTGCTCTGCACTAAGCCTCTCAATTTCTTTTGAAATCTACTTTGTTGGCTCCATCTTTGGTGGCTTAGTGGGAGGTGGAGGAAGAAGAAAATTAGAATCAAGCTAAGCCATTAGTGGCTAGATCTTGCAATCAAGGATTACCTTGGATAGCTCAATCGACACATTCTACATATAATTTGCGAAGGCATGCAATAGAATGGATGGTGCCATAGTAGTTGTTGGAAATAAAGGTTGCATAGTGGAAAGGGTTGGTAGGGAAGGAGGAAACAAGGAGGAAAATAGTGGGGAAGTAGTGGAAGAGGAAGAGTCCAACACCATCATGGGAGAAGTCGATGAGGTGGAGGTGAGGTGGACTGATATGTCCATAGTCGATAGAAACGAGATAGGAAAATATTTGGAGTGGAAGGTGATGGAGTGGTAATGGTAGTAGCAGTAGTGGGAGTGAAAGTGGTAGGCAGTGGTGAGAGAGGTCACTCAAACTCTTCTTCCTTTTCATGTTGGTGGTCCTCCTCCTAGATGGTTGGAATTTCAAGAACAAAATTTCTCATTCTTTTTTCCCTTTTGGATGGTTGGCTCTTTGTTTCCCTTCTAGAGTACACCTTGTGCTTGGGCTTGTGTTTAAGTGCATCTTTCCTCTTTTTGGATTTAGTGACAGGTGAGGACTTGGGAACTTCATATGATGAACTTGTAACATCACCACTATCTATTTCACTCTCAATATCATCCTCAAGCTCCCTGTATATGCGATATGCACCTTGTTCTTACAACTTAGTTATTTGTCCATTAACCCACTATTTGGTTCTCTATTCAATGGGGTGGGTGATAATGTCTAGGTTGATGACTTCCTCCTCAACCTAGTCAATAACTAGAAGCAACACATTAGCCAAGGAATTGCATCTTTCATCCACAATATTTTCATCCTCGATAATCTAATTTGGCATGGGGAACAAATAAATGCACTTGAAAAAATGGGTGATCATCCTCATATAATGTCTCATTTGAACCTCCTTTTCATCCTCACAGTTTTCCTTAAAGTATTCAATGTGAGGTCGATGGGTGTATTATCTCCCAACTTATTTCTTCATCTTTCCATGGGGATCTATGCCTCCTCTTTCTATATGCAAATCCAAGTTATACTCTGCTAATTCCTTATCAGAATGCTTAGCACATTGGGCAACAAGGCAAGAGTACATTCCCTATCCAAATGTAAGGGGATATGGGATCCCAGCTTGGTGTTTATTTCTCAACAGGGTGTGGGTAGTCTGTAGCCACCCAGAAAGATCCAACAAGATGATTCTTTCATTAGGGTAGTGCAGTAATCTATAAGGTGTTCCTGAGATATCCAAAACCATTTATGATAGCTTTAGCATTGTGTGCACTCTTCTTTCATAGTCTTCCCCCAAGGTTCTGATAATATTCCCAATAAAGGAATCATTCACTCTTTTGTATTCCTTCTTGAAATTCGTATATTGTACCTAGAGGTAGCAGTCATATACCTTTAGTTGTCTCTTCTTGGTTCACAATGTTCTAGCATAGAATAATCCTATGGGAACTTAGTCGCTAGGAGGTAGACCAGATATGAGGTCCTATAGAACTATGAGGTCCTCTTAACCACCATGAATTGGTCGTGCAAGTTGTTACTTATCATCTTTTCCCAATGAAAATTGGTTGTTTCTCGGAGGATCTCTTCCACGAAATAGAACACCTTTTCTTTGAAGAAGGTGGTAGTAGGAAGGCCTATCACTTTGCTCAAGAGTGTGACCAAATCATGATATTCCTCCAAGAAATCACTCCTATACAAATTTTAGGCCACCTTATTGGCACTGCCCCTTTTGTCCTTTAGCCGTGATTGATTTATCATTCTCTTGCACCCAAGCAGATCTTGTTGCCAAACTGTTAAGGTAAATCACCTTTCTATTTCCTCAATTTCATTGAAGACTAGAATACCAAATGTCCTACTGATAGATTTTGAAAATAATTCTGCTACTACCCTTCCATCTTTGGAAATTATTTTCTTGGTACTGGCATGGTAGCATTCCTAGCAGGCCATTACTAATTTTGGAGCAATTAACATAGGAGGAAAGCTAGCTACTTTAGCAAGGCCACTTTCTTTGATTGTCAAGGCTTCCTTCATAGTGGGCTTGATCATCACCCTCTACTTGACTTCATCTATGTTTACATGCCCAAGGTCGGTGTCAGAGATTGTGTCCTAGTTAGAGGTGATCATATAAGTGCATTCTACTCCATGGAAATGGTACTTCAATTATTTTTTCTCTTCTTTCCCCTAGGAGTTCTAGTGGGTTTTTGTCCTTTATCAACTTTCCCCACTAGTTTTTATGATGGCCCCTTAGTAGGTTCCATAAATCCTACACACAAAGAGTGCAATAAGTGCATTGATAGATTAAGGAGATAAATGTTATTTGAATCATGCAAATTTATCATAATTAGCATCGATATACTCTTGGAAGATCATAACATTCATCATCATTTACCATTTGAAGCTTGTTTGGGTTGTTTGTGCAAATGCGGTTTTAGGGGTGCAGAAGTCTGCCTTGTGCTTGGATAAACATTGTTAAGGGATGGCATTGTGGCCACATAATCCTACAAATGGAATTTTGATAGATAATTTTGGCATGACATGTTTGACAAGAATATTCCTTGTGAAATGATTGGGCACGTGTGAAAATAGGTGATGGTGCACTTGGAGCTGTTTAATCAGACCTTGATACTTTTATGTGTTCAAGGAATGGGGGAGCAAGTACATGGAAAGTCATTGAAACTTCGTCATTAAAGAACATCCTTGGGCAAGTGGCATCCCATAAGCAGACTTCTACATTGCGGAACCCGCATGTCTATTTTACTTGGTTAAGCTTGTTAAGTTATCATTAGGTTGTGATTCATGGATTGTGGAGTCTGAAGGTACAAGAGCTACATACTGAGTTTTTGTCTAGTCATTGTAGTTAAAACAACAGTAAAAGGTTGATGTATTCCCACATGCAAAGTTCTACATGATGAAAGTTGCAAAGCATTTTAACTTAGTCAATTTTTTTGCGAACATTTTCAATGAGCGAAAGACGGGTAGCAGAGGGTCGTTTGGTATTTCCCATTAAATAATGGATTTGGATAGATGACATTTCACATGCATAATTTTCATGGTAGAATCCATAGACAATATTGACGTTATTAGTCATGCCCTAATGTTTATCTTTGAAGAACTAGTCATTTTGTAGGATGCGGGATTTGGGAGTGCAGGAGTCAGATGCCAGGTTGTTGTTATGTTTTCACCACTAAGGATCAGCTTTATAGGGATATAGTTCTAGCCATGGTAGCCCACATGAGTGGACCCACCAAAGAGGCCTACCTTTTCAATTCGTCACTTGTGCATTTTTTACATATGCAACATTAGTATATCCGGGATCTACATAGCGGAGAGGCAGACTAATTTTTCTATTAGAGAATGGCCCTGGAGTGATGACCCCTTGCAAGTAGTATTCCACATAGGCGGATCCACAAGGGTCACCTATCCTAAAGCTTTGTGTTGGAAAACTCAAAATTTTTAACTTTGAGAAAATGCTTCCTGCAAAACCTGCATAGTGGATCCCCGTTTCGAATGGTGTGTGTGTGCTACAAGCACAACAAATGGTGACTCTGCTAGGAGAACACTCTCAAGTGTTCAAAGGGTAAGGATTCATTTGGAACCTAAAATCTTTGGTTTTACAGACCAAACGCAAGTTTCCTCAAAGAAACTTAGAGCTTAAAGGAGGACAAAACCCTTATTTGAATCAGATCACAAAATATCTAAGGAGTGTGTGCAATGAGTTCATTCCTCTCCTTGAGAAACCATAGAGGATAGTAGTTAGTCATCCAAGGCAAGCTACATAGGTAATCTAACCCCAAAAGTAACCTGGACATTGCCTTGTTACTAGTTAGGGATCCATAGCTCCGATGAAGTTGTCACTGCAATCCCCATGAACATTGCTTTATTTCCAATCGGGTGTCCATAGCCCCAATAGATTTGATCGCACACCCACAAAATTTCTTATTTTTCAATATTTTTCTTTTCTTTTATATTTTCTTTTGATACTCTTTTGCTTAATTGTATAAGAAATGTTCACTTATAGTGGGTTTGGAGATCACAGTGGTCATTGGAGTATACTTAAGAATTTTCACTTGTAAAAAATTCATGATGACTATTGTATAGCTCATCAAGAGTATTTAAAGTGTGTTTGATGTGTATTATGAGATAAAAGTGAAAGGATTCAAATAAGGGTTCCATTCTAGGTCAAGCCTAAGTTTAAGTGAGGAAACCCATTTCATGAAAGGGAATAGAAACTCTTGATAACTCATGAAGACTTATCCAAGGAACACAAGGAGCATGTAGAAAAGTGGACCCCGGGTCAAGTACTACCACCACATCAAAATTGGACAACACCCTCAGAAAAACAAAGGCCAAAAAAGAAAGAAAAAGTGAAGCAAAAGAAAAGCAACAAACAAAGACCTACCCTAACTATGTACAAAGGTGAGCCAAGATAACTCAAACAAGGAAATAATGCTTGAGGTACTTCTCATTGATGGGAAATGGGACATCCTCTCTTGTTAGAATTTTGAGCCAAAAGGAATTATCTCCTAAGATTTCATAAATTTGAAAGGGTCCAAGGCAGAGCTTTTTGAATTTTTCATGTCCCCCTTTCTTCTCATGGGCCTTCTCCCAGCATAGGACTAAGTCGGCAATTTTGAAGGCCTTAACTTTGGCTCTATAGTTGAACCATCTCCTTACTACACCCTAATGTTTGGAAAAAATTATATTGCTTCGTTGTGGACTTCTTCCAAATGGAGTAGCTTAGCTAAGCAACCCTCATGGTGTTCTCCCTCCTCATAATAGGTATTGATGAATTGTAGTGTAGGGATTTTGAAGTGTACTAGGAAGGCATGCTCCAAACCATAAGAAAAGACAAAATTAGGAAATTGCTAAAGCAACTTTATGTTGAGTCCAATTGGCCCATAGGGAAAATCGTAATTAGGTATGCCAGTCCTTTGGATTCTTATCAAGTAGTTTACATATGATGGTCAAAAAGTTATTTTTCATGGATTCAGCTAGACCATTCCCTTGAGGATAATAATTGGACGAAAATTTAAGTACAATCCCATAATCAAATTCCCAACTTGCAAACTTAAGGGAAGAAAACACGAGACCATTATCGTAGACTAGGGAAAATGGACAACCAAAATGATTTGTAATGAAATTTTCCATAAAATTGACAACTACTTCAGCCATTCATTGCCTATAAGTAATTACTTCAATCCATCTAGTGCAAAAATCAGTAGCGGTCAGAATGTACCTGTGTCTTGTAGAGGATGGTGGGTTTGCCAAACCAATGAAGTCAATTCCCCACTGAGTAAAATGCCTTACCTCAACAATTGGCTACAGTGGAACAACATCATACCCTTCTTTGGTGGCAATGGTTTGGAAGACATGACATGATTGAATGTGGTTGTGGGAATCTTTGAACAAGGTCAGCCAATAGTATCCAACCCATAGAATCTAATGAGTTGTCGAAGGACCTGACCCATGACCTATCCCGAACTTATCGTGAAATTGTTTCAAAACTTTAGCTACTTCTAATTTTCTTAGGCATTTGAGATAAATTCTTAGTGATTCCTCTTGTACAATATAGCCCCTTGCAACATATAGCTTTCACTTTTCAATCTTAAAGCATTTTTCTAGACTTAAAGCCATGACAGACAGCTTTTATTCAACAGATAATACACTATGTCATCATACCATTCATTTGGGGAAACATCCTCTAGATGGTATTGTTGAGTTGTGAGTTTTGGTTTCATTTCTGCCATTGTGTAGGTTAGAGATATTCCTCGAACTAGCTTCATAGGATGAATCTCCATGTCATACTCTTGCAACAACGCAGCCCATTTTAATCTTCTTTCTCCTAGTTTATTCTGCATCAATGGGGTCTTAACAGTTGGGCCTAGAATAATTGCACACATCTTGTTCCTCAAGATGTGATAACTGAACTTCTTGACTCCACGAACCAAGGCATATGCCTATTTCTCAATGTTATGATAACACAATTCATCATCCTTTAGTGGAGCACTCATGAAAGAAATAAGGTTCCCATTCCCTTCATCAACTTTATGTGTTAATATATTAGTGCATGAATGATCTGAAGTGAAAGAAAAAATGTAGAAAGGCTTTAAATAATCTAGGTTGACCAGCACTAGAGCATCTGTAATGGCCCACTTAATTTCATCAAAAGCTTGTTTGGATTCCTATATCCACTCTACTTTAGCATCTTGCTTGAGCGTTACGTTCAACGACTTGACTATTTATGCAAATCCTGTGATGAACTTCCTCAAAAAATTGATCTTTCTAAAGAAGTATTTCATCTCCTTTTTCATTCCCAAAGGTTGGGTTTTCAAGATGTCCTATATACACTCTGGATCTATGGAGATTCCCTTTTCAGAGATCACATGCCCTAGCAGTTTTCCTTTTTTCACTCCAAAGATATACTTCTTTGGGTTCAGTGGAAGAACAAATTCTCTAGATTTATGGAACACCTTACATAATTTAGAGATTTGGTCTCCTCTTTTCTTTGAAAAAAATGTGAGGTCATCCATATAAATGATGATGCATTTACCAATGAGGTCCTTAAAGGCTATGTCCATGGCATGCTGGAATTTTGCACCTATAATGATCAATCCAAATGACATCCTTCTATATGCAAATGCCACCCATTTTGTGGTGAATGTTGTCTTGTGCCTATCTTCATATTACACAATCAATTGGTTATATCCAGAGTAGCCATCAAGAAATGGCATCATATACAAACTGTTTACTATTTGTATCACTTCATCCAATGAGGGTACTTGATAGTTATCCTTCTTAGAGGCTTTGTTCAGGTTCCTAAAATCCACACATAATCTGATTTCTCCATTTTTCTTCCTAACTAGGACCAAATTGGCCACCCATGTGGAATGCCTAATCAGAAAGATGATTTGGGCTGACAACAACTTTTACACTTCTTAGAAAATAATGGGTTATAGTAGCACATTGATTGGACACTAATGCTACTAGAAGGGTCTCACAACTGGCTTGAGGGTAATGGTATGAGTGATAATTAACATGTCATATGTTTTGAGGTCTTTATACATGCAATCAATCACATCATGATAAGTGTGCAGGGCATCCACAATTCCTTCTCTTTCCTCTAGGGTGCACACCTTTCTAATGAAAATGTTTTTAACATTCTACAGTACCCATATTGTGAGCATCACATTGATTATCTATAGAATCCCTCTTGATCTGCTGATCTTGATCCTTGATGTGATCCAAATCAAATACTCTTTCCAACTGAACCATGCCCCTAGGTATCATTTTCATCTTTAAATTAATTACCCCTTCAATATCAAGCTTATCCTCCTCGGGCTCCACTTCATCAATGATTTGGGATGAAAATATGTCTGAATTGTTAATGAAGTCTAGAATATGCTTTTTATCATTAAACACTTGGAAATTGGTGACATTATCAGGAACTGACATGATAGAGGTGAGATCTATAGTGAATTTCTTTAGTCCAGTCAATGATAAGGGTTGTAGGGTACTAGCTTCTTGAGTTAAGGCATCAGTGGTCTAATTCTTGCTACAAGAGATCAGTTGAATATTGAATGCATCTAGTGCTTCTATGAGATCCCATACTCTATGTCTATAGTTTGCTAACTTCCTATCATGACAAGAGTATAGCTTCCTAACTTGTTTGATGACCAATTTAGAATCACCAAAGACTTGTACCATTTTGACTTTCTTCCTCAAGGCCATCAATAACCCATGGACTAATGCTTTGTATTCTGCTACATTATTGGTGTAATAGAATTTTAATCTATGGGAAACAAAGTAAGTCTTACCCATTGGACTGATAAGCTCAAAACCTTCTCCTTCTCCTTGCTTGGACTTGGACCTATCAAAGCGCAATGTCTAAAACTTAGAGGGGATCTTGTCTTTGAAGTTGATGGAGAAAACATTTTTCTTCTCTAGTTTATTATCTATTTCTACATCCTTGGGCGACTACTTATACTCAGGTTGGCTTTGATCTCGCTATCCTTCCATACCCTATTTTATAGTTATTCACTCTTTGATGTGTTCCACTATTGTTTGGCACGTGCAACACTCAAATTCAAGATGAGTTGCATTGTGCACTCTACACCAACTAGGCAAAAATAACTCTTTAAAATCCATACAAGCTCCTAGACATAGTTGGTCTTGCACACACTTTTTCATGAATTCTTGGAAGCCATCAAGCAACCCCAAATGGTTGTCCTCTTGGAATTCCTCATCCTCAGACTCAATCAACACTTCTGTGCTATTAGGAAGGGGATCCAAATTGATAGTTGCATTCTACATCACGAGGACCTCTTCCACACCTTCTTCTTCATTTTGGTAGGAAATGGGGAAGTAATTTACCAATTTCCTCTTTACAAACAATACTTCATTAGTATTGTTGTACTCAGTGATCATGAATTTCATTTGGGGCTCACACTCAATATGAATTTGATTAGGCATCCCTTTGTAGGGTAGCCATAGATGTGAGTAATTATTTGCAGCATAGCCATTGAAGGCCTAGGTGAATTATCTCCCCAATATGATGTTGTAGATGTCGAGAATGTCAGCAACCTACATATCAATAACTTGTTGTACCTTGGGGTTTGCTACAATCTACATCAAGATCTTGTTCATCACCCCAACAATGTTCACCTCAGTCTTGTCTAGCTGAGATACATTTCATCTAGAAGGGGTTGGAGTTATTCCTAGTGCTTGGCATACTACGAATGGCATGACATTGGTAGAAGCTCTAGAGTCTAGTAGATAGTTATGCAATTTTTTGCCAAATATTTGAATTGTCAAAGAAAGGAAGGGTTTCTAACTTCCCTTGAAACAACCCCATAAAAAGATCTTGTTGGGTCACTTGAGTCTTGTCCTTGTCACTATATTTATCTTTTGTTTACAATTGACTTTTCTCTTTGGTTGGAGGTTTGTCCAATGGTTGGATTTTACTAGTTTGTTGGTTTGGGGGCTGATTGGGCTTATTTCCTATGATTTCTCTTATAATAGGCTCATTGTTGGAGGTGTCAAATGAAACTATCTTTCCAGGTACCTCTTGAGCTAGTTTTGATTGGGAAGTTCCATTCAATGATCAAAAAAGGGCATTTTTGATAGCAGGCACCCTTAAAAACTAAAAGGCTGATATAATCACTTTGAATTTCTTTAGTTCTTTTGCTATATATTCCCCCCTGTAAGAGAGGGAGACCAACCATGTCAAGGCTCTAGTTCACATAGAGCCAAAAGAAGAGTGTTGTCCTAACTTATCTTACTCTAAAGGTTATGGATTGAGAATGAAGAGCACCAAATAGTACTTTTTGTCACTTTGCAGACCCGAATATTAGGTGTAGGCTAGGTGAGCTGGTTTTAGATTCAATATTGCACCTTAGACAACTCTTTGTCTAAGGATGATAGCGCAATTATAAGATGACAATGTGACACATAGGCATCTCTTGGGTGCACTAGCATCCATATGGCAAGAAAATAGAAGGCACAATAAAGACTACCTAAAAAACCTAAAAACAACCTAGCTAGTTGGCTTAGGTGGTGTGGACACTGATTTTGGTATCCAAGGGTTCTCTAACTCTTTTAGGTTTTTTCACCTAAAAGGAGAGAAATGGACTTGTTAGCTCTCAAAAACATAGGTTTAAACCACGAAGGTTACCAAGCTTTCACAGCGTTTGAAGTGTGAGACAAGGCCAAATGAATTGGACCTTCTACTCTTCAGGTGCTGGTAGACCTAGGCGGGTGTACCTATATGAATGAAGCAGACTTAATGTGCTTATCTTCCTTGAAATTTTTTTCCCACAATGGCAAGTAGGGTGGACAAATGAAATCAAATTTGGTATAAATTGTATATAATGCTTAAGCTAAATCCTAATATGATCCAGGTTAACGGATGTAAAAGAAAATGAATGAATCTAAATGGTGAAATCTGCAGAGACTAGTGCCTTATTGGGTATGCGAGTCAAATGAAATAGAAATGAGCAACCTCTTTCTGGAAAACACTCAAATTGTTTGGCATATGTTTTTTTATAACTTGTATAAACATGCAAGACTGTGATTATTAAGTTCTTCTTACTGATCCAGATGAATTTCCCATTAATGTGATTAATTAAAAGGATTTAATCCTTCCTTGAAAGAACTGATCAACCAATCACACAGATACAACAAATGTGCACTGATAAACCGAACATAAACTTGTTATGTCAATTTAAATAACCAACAACATCAATTTTGGAGACAACTTGAATAATACTTTTAATGAGCACAACAGACAATTGACACCAGAAATGAATTGCCACATCAACTGATTTTCATTGATATCTCCATTTGAAATCATACATCATAGTCTCTATTCTAAAAATTTTATTCTACTCGTGGTGCATTTCTAATCTATCTACTATTTTTCTACTATCTACCATCCTCTTGTCTTCACGATTCGAAATGCGATATTTATCTGGTTATTAATGCGAAAAAGACGCAGCGCTTCTATTCAAATGTCATTAGCAGTTTGCATTAGGACTCTTTGTAGAGCAGTCACGAGATATTCCATAGTCATCTAGAAGGCTTAAAATCTTACCCGTGATCATCTCTTCATCCTTTGTGTTTCCAATGACCTCTATTATGAGGAGACATCTCATAGATCACCTTGTGTCTCAACGATATGTGTTCTTTAATATACTTTGGTATTTGTAACGATGCGTTGTTAGAGTCATCATGTCGGCTATCGCCATCTTACCGAGAAGGTGTTCTTCAATGTATGATTCACCGTGACCCTTCAGAGTTGGGGAAAATATCCCACAGACTATACTTGGTTTTACTGAAACACCTGTGATACATTCTTGTCACTGAGACATATTGATTTTGTTACTAATGAAACTGCTTTCGGTGAGACAAATGAGTTGGCAAGACTGTATAACCTTACTCCGATAGCTGTTGATTAATTCTTTTGTGCATTCACTGAGATATTACATTGATACCGCTTGTCTTGGCTGATAAGCCTCCTCATGCATTGGTCAGTGAGACATGACCCATTCGATGAGACCACATACTGAATACAATTTTTTTGGATGAAGTGTGTACTTCCTATGTTACGTTAGAGACTCTTTAAAACATCTCATCGGCATGACTTATAGGTCAGTAGGACTACATGACTTCCTCCCAATAGTTCTTTGATATAATCCCTCCGCTATGTTGGCAAGACCAAACACGTTCGGTAAGACCTTACTTCGATGCACTTTAGTCTTACCGATATGCATATCCTCATTGGCGTGACCATGAGTCAGACTGCAGAACCTTAATAACCCTTTGATAGGATCCCCTATGCGGGGTGAGACGGAGGTACTAGCGAGACCTCATTCCGAATACCCACTGTTTGGCGAAGTGCTTGATGGATTTCAGCTAGTTGGTGAAACATAAAAGTTGGCCAGAGCTTCACCTGAAGAAAATTTCTCACCGACAAGCTCCTTTTGTCACGGTCGGTGAGACAATAAGATATCGCTAAGACCCATGCCAAAGAAGACTCTCCACCGCGATAGGTGCACGTATATGAATTTTTGATTGTTGTGACACCAAAGAAATGTGATGAAGCAACAACATAGGTATATTAACAAAAATGCAATATCAAGGTCGGGGAGACCTTGATAATCTCATGCCGATAGGACTAATATGTGAAATACTCAGACGTAGATGCATTTTATGGTACCACATGGCCAAAAATGGGGAAAATATGAGAAAAATATTATGAAGAGGGCCTTGAGCATATGGTGAGGACTTCGATTAGAAACTTCGGGGTATGAACAGCAGTATGAGAATTTTCACGGTTCTAATAGGACCCAAAATGCGTAATGTCTGCACTCCAAATGTACAAGGATAGGCAATATGTCTAAATATGATACCTAAATGCAATAAATTGATAAAAGATGTTGATTATTGATACAAAACCTAATAAATGTATGTTGTTTGAAAACACATTGAGATATGCAAAAACACCTACAAATGAAGGTAAATTGTAATAGAAATTGATGAAACTGAAGGTGTGCACTTGGAGGCTGAAAAAGGATGGAATATAGGTCTGGAATCCTAAAAAACCTGATGTAGAAGCCAATTGGGACACTTGTCCTAGATCTGGAAAAATTTGCTTTGGAGTCTATTTATTAGGCGTTATCTAAATCTATAAAGAAACCTCCAAAAAGGTTGGATGGGACGGAAGTCTTACCTAATGGCGACTTAGTCCACTTTTAAATTTTTGAAAATCTGAAAGTGGAAATGAGAAAAGCCCTCGGTCACACTCTGGTTCTGACTTGTATCGGTTCACGAAACTCTTATTTTCGGGCACAGATTGACTTTGTTGATATTTTGGCAGTCAACAAGATTTCTTCAGCAGCACAGCCTTAATCTTTGTGTCTGTTCAAAATACCTAAATCTAAAAACACATAATGAAAGAGAGAGAAATGTTGGATGTTAGGGTATGGGGGTTTTCCTTGGTCAAACCCCCTTTTAGGTAATTAAACCAAAATGAAGAAAAAATGTAATGAAGCATAAAATAATGGAGTTACTACCTTTCCATGATGATTTATCTTGATTTTTTGTAGCAAAAGATGAAGATTTTTCCCTTGAATGTCTTCAAAAGTTATCTTGATGACTTAGAATGCTAAAACCCTAGCTTGTTTGACATGAAAGAGATGATGAATTATAAATAAGATGAATGATCTATCAATTAGGGTTTAGAGGCTTGTATTTATAGGAAATCCTCCTAATTTTCTCACTAATTTCATCCCTAAGGCTGACGCGGAAGGCTTAAGTTCCAAATTTTCCTACTCAAACCTCAAAAAATAGCCCAAATGGGACTAATTTTCCAAGTTGGACAACTTAATTCCCACTGGATGGGACTAATTTTCCCAAATGAGCCACTTGGTCCCACATGCATTATTTTACTAGGTGGTTATGCAGGAATGGAAGGAATCGGGTTTCTAGGTTGTTCTAATTAGGTTCTTTGATCAAATTAAGCGTTGGGATACATAATGTGAGGCCATAGGGGCTTATTAATGATTATTTAAAGGGGAATTAGGGCTTGGGACACAAAGTTCAATGTGAAAGTGTGATTAAATGCACTTTACATCATTAAAATGAGGTCCACATAGCCTAGAAGGGCACAACATCCAATGTGAATGTGTAAGACACATTACAACACTAGATTAGAGTTAAGTTTAATTCACAAGCCTTCTAGATTAATGTGAGAATGCCATTAAATACATTTTACAACATTGAATTAGGGAAAGATGAGTCCATTAAGTCTAGAGAGGTGCGAATTTCTTTTACAACACTTTACAACACCTTCACAAGACATCTTTAAATGCATTTTATTCAGTTTGCAAGGGTCCAAGACTTAGTGTGAATGTCTAGAACACCTCACAACACTAATTCAAGTCCTCATTAAGTCCAATTTGTCATCAATTATTCCCATATCAAGCAAGGTATACACTTTTTGACAACACATTAAGGCCCCACTTTAGTGAGAGGGAGAACTTGTTTCAAACTCACACTAAAGTAGACATTCAAGAAGAGTCCAATCATACCAATGTGGATGACAAAGAATGACAAAGACCAAGGAATCGGTCAAGCCCCCAGGATCCAAGATCCTAAGCCATGCCAACATAAGCACAAAAGTACATAAACAAGGTGAATGGTTTGCAGCCAAACAAGATACATTATCATACAATGGCAAGAACTAGAAGGAATATAAGAATGAAAATAAAAAGGTGGATCAAGCTTCGACTGTTTGTCCAACACATTAAGGATTAGATCTAGATTCTTTTTCCAAAAATGCATACTCACTCTAAGGTGATGGAACTCTTGGTTGTTCATCAGATGAGAAGTCCTAAAAGGTGAGACACCTATGGCTGATATGTGCCCACACATGTGTGAGTGGTTATGGGGAAAGTCATGCCTTGGAATGGGCTTTCCACTCAACCATACCAAAGTTATACCTCTTGGTAACTTTAATAAGGCACCACAATGAAAATGATTTTCGAGCTCTATGAGGTAAGCAAAAATTTGTATGGTCGACACTCATAGAAATTGTAAATGCAAGGAATGTTCAAAGGGATTTTGCTTAGTTCATGCATGGTCTCATCTTAGGGAACATTGTACCTAATGTTTCCAAGAGAGGATAAGTCAAAGAAGTATCACACTCTTGGAGGGAATCAAGCTCAATGACCCCACCAAGAAATGGATGCATCGCAAGAAGAAAGAAATCACGCAATGAAATATGAGTGTTGATGTATGCCACCACTTTAAAGTAGTTGCTAACACCGTTACTGTGAGAAATTGCTTTAAAGTAAAAGAAGACATGAGAGATAACTAGGAAAGCCCTATGCCAAGTCATATGTTTCCTATAAGCTACATCATGAAAAGGTAGTATGTCACATGCAAGACAACTTAAGGCATGTCGTCCACATCCCAAGCTTTCTATTATATTTTCATGAAAGGTTAATAGCTATCCAAAGGAGGAAATGACAAGTGACATACAAGGACAAGGTTGTCTAACCCCTTGCCCACACTCAGTGCAGGACAAGAGTGAGTCGAAGTGATTGATAAGATGCATGGAATGCATGCTAGAGTGAGAATCGGTATCAATTAGAGGAATGGGGTTCCCCCACATAAGGAAGAACACCAAAATCCTTAAGATGTATTTTACTACTCAATGTGTTACATTCATTAGTAGAATGACTGTGAAATCTATGATAGGCACAAAATGAAGTCTTGTGATAGGATTTCTTATGAGTTCTTGGAGGAAGGGATATCAAGTGATATTGAAGGAGTCTCCACATGATACCCTCTTGATCAGTGATAGAAAGTGGTCTTGTGGTGTATGAAAAAGATACCTCTTTATTAGTACAAGATGTCATACTTACACAAGACTCATTAGATTGCAAGATTTTTGTGAGCTAACATTGACATTAAATGAATGTGTATTTTTTTGTTTGATTTCCTTCAGAGGAGAATGATCAAGACTACTAGTGTTGATTAGTTTAGGATGCATTATGGTTAAGGTGGACTTTGATGAATTGTTTGTGATAGTTTTGATATTGATTGAAGGATTCATTACTTCTATCAAAGGACAATAACCATGACCATGAGTTGCTTCTTATGTGATAGGATCTATAGGGTTGTGGATACATTGTTCATTAGCACCACATTCTTTTCCACTATGCCCAAGTTGTTTCATAAGCTCATATCCTTATCCATAAAGCTTCTTCATTGCTTTCAAATCAGGTGGTTTTTTGTGGTTAAGGTCATAAAAGGTTGTTGTGTAATTTGTTATGTTTTGGTCTAAAGTGGTTGAGTTGGATGCTTTCAAAGGGTCTTCCGAGTTTTGTGTTGTCATGATTGCATTTTCATTTCCCTCAATTGAATCTTTGTTTATGATCTTGTACTCACCCATGAGTCTTGGTGTGAAGTTTAAGGAACCCTAATCATCATCTAGTTTGTTGTTCTATTGTATGGGTTCCACTTGTGTAGTTGATGTTGATGTGTTCAAGGGATTTTCTTTGTTTTTTTCAAGTTGTAGGACACTATAAGGCTCAGGATCAGCGTCAAGTGTGTATACTTTGTTATTGTAGATGTATTTCATTTTATGATGAAGAGTAGAAGGCACGCCATTCATTGCATGAATCCATGGTCTACCTAAAATGAGATTATAGGAAAGATTGTTAGGAATAACATGAATTGGTTTATCCAATGTAACCTCCCCAATTGTAAGAGGAAAATTGATCACACCAAGCGGTTGTTTGCCTACATTGTCAAATCCCTAGATAGACAAGGAATCGGGTTGAATTTATGATTTTTCCACATGCAACTTATCAAAAAGATTTACACTACACACATTAAGGGAGGAGTCATTGTCAACAAGGGTTCACTTTATCCCTATTCTTTTGTATTGATATATGATTATGAAATCTTCATTTTGTTTTTTCACTTCCAAAGGGGGGAGTTCACTTTGGTGGAAAATGATGTCAGCATTCAATCCTTGAATTAGGGCTGCTATGTCATTCAGTTGTGCATTGGAAGGGATATGAATTTGTTGTAAGGCCATTTGGAGCATAGTGTGATAGGTAGGTTAATTCTAAAGAAGGTCCAAAAGGGATATATTTGTGGGAGTATTCTCTAGTTTTTCAACAAGATCATACTCCTTAGGAGTTAATGGAGGAGCACTAGGAAAAATGGGATTAGGAAAAGGTAATAGTGTTTGGGTGGATTGTTGTGGTCACAGATTGTTTCTAGTGTAGTGTGTGTGAGAAACAACATCATGATGAGGTGGGTAAAGGGTAAACTCAGGTTCAAGTGGAGGTGGAGGTTTATTTGATGGTGGGTAAAGGATGAGTTTAGGTTGGCATTGAGTTTGTTGCTTGTGTGAAGATGGGTAGAGAATGAGAGTATTTTGAGGATGTCCCATGGGCTATGTATGAGGTCCATTTATCAAGGGGGATATAATGGACACTTGCACATTTATAACCTTAGCATTCTTGGTTTGATGTATCTATAATAAAGAGAAATAGAGAATCACTTTTTATCTAAGGAAGAAACATTAGTATTGTTGCCATTTGCTAGCACCATGATAATCTACCTAGAAGGAGAGTTCTTAGAAGAAAAAAAAATCAAATTCTCTTGACATTTATGGATTAGTTCTTCTAAAATGACTGTATCGCAAGTAGGGGAATGATCAATAGTTGGATTTTCTTGTTTATCAGTAGTGGGGAGATTAGGGGAAGACTCTATTTGATTGTCATTTTTCTGTAAGGTCTCATTATCTTATTCCATATTGGCTACCCTAGTAGCAGAGCTTATAATATATTCATTCAAGGTTGAAGTTTGTAAAGTAGCTTCATCACAAGTGAGGGAGGCGTCAAGAGAGGGACCTCCATGATTTTCACATAGATTATCCCAAACAGTGAGAGCATTAGGGAAGGGAGGGTCAAGATTCTCATGACTCTTAATAGGTATATCTTCTAATACCAACCTATCCTTGTGGTATTGAGGAGGGATATTAGGAGAAGGACAATGTTGATGGTCATGGTTACAGAGATTAGGTAAGGTGATGTTTATAAATGTTTCTATGATCTCATGTTCTTGTTGTCCAACATCTTCTAAAGGGGAATGAGGAGATGGACAATCAAGACCCTCAATTCTTGTATCTTCCTTCACCAAGATACCTTCATCACTAATAGGAGAGGTATCGGGAGAAGAAAAAGTATGATTGTTATGATTATCTACACTACCATTCTCACCAATGGGTAATATAATATTAAGGATTGTGTTAATGGTTTGATCATAATGATGACTAACATGTTTCTTAATGACCTCATCGTTGTAATCGAAAGTGAACTCATAATAGGGGATGTTGTATTTATGCAATCCATTTTTATCCAAATCAAAGCCACATATTTTGAAAGAAAACATGCTATCATAGAAAAGTAAAGAAAGGGAAATGTAATGAATTAAAATAAAATGTTGAATTACAATTTTTAGATGTAAAACAAGGTAATTTTTTTATTACATTATGCATCAACCTAAAAGATGAAATGTTTAAAATGCAAATTTGAAATTAAACAATGCATGAAATGAGCTAATTTAAGCTAGATCTAATGAAATGCAGGTTACAGAAACTCAACAAACTGATACAAGTAGGTGATAGTAGCTAACATAAGCTTAAAATTAGGGGTTTTAGCTTTGTAAAAGGAAGTTTCAAGGGTGAAAAGGGACTAAGTCATCCAAGGTGGTGAATTATTCCTAGTAGGATTTTTTTTAGAATTTTGAGATTTTCTAGATTGATTCTAATGGTTTCTATGTTGTATGATGCAGATCTAAGGTTCCAATGCAAAATTTCAAGAATTTTCAATGATTTAAGATGCGAAAATGCAACCTATATGCACTTTCACTAATGAAAAATTTGAAACCATATAATGCAACTTAACTAATGCAATATGTAATACAAGCTAATTCTAGGATGATGGATTCCAAAATCAGAAAGGAAAAATATTCAAAAGTTGGGTTCACCAAAATGTGGACACCGATTTTGGTATTGAAGAGTTCTCTAACTCTTATAGGGCTTTTCACCTAAAAGGAGAGAAATGGACCCAAAATGCATAATGTCTACACTCAAAATCAATGCAACGATGGATGCAATATGCCTAAATATGATGTATAAATGCAATAAAATGAAAAAGAAAGATGATTATTGATGCTAAACCTAGGAAATGAAAGATGTTTGACAACACATTATGATATGAAAAAACACCTAGAAATGAAGGTAAATTGTAATAGAAATTGATGAAACTGAAGGTGTGCACCTAGGGGCTAAAAAAGGATGGAATGAAGGTTTGGAATCCCAAAAAACCTGATGCAGAAGCCAACTAGGACACTTGTGCCAATCTGGGTGACTTAGTCCCAAATCTAGAAAAATTTCTCCAGAGTTTGTTTTGGCCAAATGGGTATCCAAATCTATAGAAACCTTTGAAAAATAGGTTCAATGGGACTAATATTCCACTTTTGGTGATTTAGTCCACTTTTGAATTTTTGAAAGTGGAAATGAAAGCTCTTGGTCTACACTCTCGTTCTTGACTGGTATCCAATTATGAAACTCTACTTTTCGGGCTAGAAAGTGACTTTTTGTTGATATTTTGGCTTAGTCAACAAGGAGATGTATTCAACAACTTTTTAACTTAATCCTCAACGATATTCAAACATTCAAAGCACTTAAATATATAAACACACAATGAAAGAGAAAGAATTGTTGGATGTTAGGATATGGGGGTTTTCCTTGGTCAAACCCCCTTTTAGGTAATTAAAAAAAATGAAGAAAAATGTAATGAAGCATAAAATAATGGAATTAGAGACTTTCCATGATGATTGATCTTGATTTTTTACAGCCAAAGATGAAGATTCTGCCCTTGAATTCCTTAGAAAGCTATCTTGATGACTTAGAATGCTAAAACCATAGCTTGTTTGACTTGAGAGAGATGATGAATGATGAATGAGATGAATGATTTATTAATTAAGGTTTAGAAGCTTATATTTATAGGAAATATTCCTAATTTTCTCGTTAATTTGATCCCTAAGGCCGACATGAAGGAAAAATAAACTTAAATTCCAAATTTTCCCACTCAAACCTCGAAAATAGCCCAAATGGGACTAAGTTGCTTGGCTAGACAACTTAGTCCCACCTGGATGGAACTAATTTTCCTAGATGGGAAACTTGGTCCCACAGGGGTTATTTTGCCAGGTTGATTGTCCAAGAATGAAGAAATTAGGGTTCTAGGTGGTTCTAATTAGTTCTTTAATAAAATTAAGCCTTGTGGTGCACAATATGGGGCCATAGCAACCTATTAATGATGATGTAAAGGGGAATTAGGGTTTGGGACAGAAATTTCAATGTGAAAGTGTGATTAAATGCACTTTACATCATTAAAATGAAGTCCACATAGCCTAGAAGGGCACAACATTCAATGTGAATGTGTAAGACACATTACAAAACTAGATTAGAGTTAAGTTTAATTCACAAGCCTTATAGATTAATGTGAGAATGCCATTAAATACATTTTGCAACATTGAATTAGGGAAAGATGGGTCCATTAAGTCTAGAGAGGCATGAAATTCTTTTACAACACTTTACAACACCTTCACAAGACATTGTTAAATGCATTTTATTCAATTTGAAAGGGTACAAGACCTAGTGTGGATGGGTAAAACACCTCACAACACTAGATAAATGGCTCATTTAGTCCAATTTTTCATCAATTATTCCCATATGAGGCAAGATTTACACTTTTTGGAGACACAGATGGAAAAAATAGAATGAGGAAATATGGAAACTAAAGACAAATATGATAAAGCAAATAAAGGAGAGCTAGGGTGATGAAGATAATCTCACACAAACGCTGGTTCTCTAGCTACCTTCACATGTACATTCACCTACACACATGTAAGAGGGAAAATTGTTGGGGTTGTATAGGGGCCTACCTCAATTAGACCTATGTTTTAGTGTTTCCACCTCCATAGACAACCAAAACGCAATGAAGTAGAAAATGCGATAAAGGAAAGAAAAGGAAAATACGAAAAACTACAAACAACATTATGCTACTCATTTAGATCACAGAGGAGAGGAGTGATGCATTACCAGCTCCACCCAAAATCTCACTAACTAATGGAGGAGAAAACAAGTGAAGAACTTGGAAAAGTCACCATTGCCGCAACCATGGTGAAGGGATGTGTTGCAAGACTCCAAGCTCGTAATGTCTAGGATGGCTTCACAGTTGCAATGTGGAGTTGATGGAGTGGTGTTGCTACTATAATGTTCATAATGGAAGTGATGGAATGCTAGAGTATGTGCTTGAGAATGAAGAAGTTAAGTGATTAAATGCTTAGAGATCTAAATGAGGTGAGAATGGATGAATTTGAATGAAGAATGAGGAAGAATCTACCATTTTTGGGTTAGTTGGCCAAAGAGGGATGTTATGATCTGACCCCAATTAGGTGTGTAATTCCTGTACCAACTTCAAACATAGGAATACATCAAGGAAAGAAGTGTGCCATGCATACATTTGCACACTGTGTGTGCATCCCCAAAAAATATTCTATCAATGCACAAGATAGATGCCAAGTAGACGGAAGGAAGGTGGATGATGTGGAATTTTTCCTTTGTATTTCATTTTCTAAGGTGAAGGTATGTGAAAGAAGAATTTTTGAAAGGGGTGCAAACTCACTCCTATACATTGTTCCCCCACTTTAGTGAGCATGAATATCGATGAGCACTTGGTAAAGTAGATCAAAGAGTTTACAAGGTTAGAAATGTATACCTAAAGTAGACCAAGATCTAGCAAACTCAAAAGCACAGAGCAAGCAAAGGACTCCACAAGTATTCTCCTTGACGAGTTTCTAAGAAAAGGACTCCATAGCTTCACAAAACTATGATGTGGCACAAAGTACATGAAAGGCCCTCCTACCAAGGATGGACATATCTCATAGGATAAAAGCATCTCATAGGCCTATAGACCTACAAGGATGAAACCCCCATGTTCTCTCTAATGAAGGAAGCATAGTGAAGTAAGTACATACAGACCCTCTGAGACCTACAAGAAGGCATCCCCCAAATTCTCTCATGAATGAATCCCAATGCAAAGGGGACTCTCTCTGATCCAAACTAGAAAGTAATAGCTTCTGGTGCACACCTTAGAAGTGACACTTTAATCCATGAGAAAAATGCGGAAAACAAAGTAGCCATGCAGGAAAATAAGAAAATAATTCACGTGGACCATCAATAGAAGTTGGGAAGGCTTTCAAAGGGGGTCCTCAAGGGACACAATGTTTGAAACTATAAAAGAGACATTTTTTCTCAAATCAATTCATCATCAAAGGTCATTTCAAAAGATGTTCTTCATGAGATTTGAAGGTAGAAGTTCCCCTTGGGGAAGGTCAATTCTTCTCGATCTGAAAGTGATGCTCCCCACCTTGAAGGAAAGTTCTCAAGTTCTTTCTTTGCAAACACTGTGATGGGAACTACGATACATTGGGGGTCCAAGTTGAGAATCCGTTTTGAAAAAAAAAAGATTTGCAAGGATTGTCAAGAAGAGAATCATTGGCCATGAATGAATTTTCTAAAAAATGAAGTATTATGAAAGAAACTTTGTCACACATACGAGGGACAACTCAAGCAAAGAAGAGAGAAAGATAAGAAAAGAAACATAGGTTGATTTTATACTTCAGGGTCATAACTACTCATAAATATATATAAGTATAATAAATTATATAAATGAATTATCATCAACCCCCTACTATATCAGACCATGTGAAGAATTCATGAGAAGAAAAAGTAAAAATAAAAAATTGCGTCAACATGGAAGGGAATCCTAAATGCCCCCAACACTATGCATCATCCCCAATTTTCTGAAAGTCAAAGCACATAATAGAGGAAGAATGATGATACAAATTGAAGAAGTTTTATGACACAAAATCACTCCTATATCCAAGCACCAACAAGGGTGATAACAATTATCAAGGAACACATAGCATGAGTATGAGGGAACACATCACAACACAAAATTCTGATCTAAAGATAAAGAAGAGGCCTCCCCCTAATACTCATCAACCAAGAGGTCATTTTTTTCCCAATATAGATCTTTGTAAGGGGAAAAAGGATGAGCCTGTAGTGGTGGAATATTAAGGGGAAGAGATTTTGATCCTCCCACAATAGGGGATAAAGAAGAAGCCCGCAAAAATTCTTCTCTGATTGGATCTTGTGGAGCTATGGTCAACAATTTTGTGAAGATTGCTAATAAGGTTGGAACTTCATTCAAAGATTTAAACATCCACTTTCTAGAAGCTCCATGTTGTACCTAAATAGATAGAGAGGACTATGCCTTAGAGTCACCGCTTGGCTCACCGAGTGATTTAGAAGTGGTGACAAACTTAGGGGAAGTCGAGACTTGTTTCATCATTAGAACCAAACAAGCTAGGGTAGGACCACCTTTTGGAGAAGGTCTGATCCTCTTATGCCCTCCATTGTTGGAAGGGCCAACCTTTACCTTCTACTTCATTGGAGGATGTGAACTCCCCATAGACGAGGCAAGAGGTGCAGAGGAGGAGGAGAAAATCGTGGCAGACACCATCGAGGTATTTAACATGTTCACATGTTTAGGGAATGGTGGGATGTCTAGAAGGGATATCAATAAGGGTGGATCAACCAAGGGAGTGATAAACACCTACACCTTTTTGGGGTTAGGTGCACTCACACTCATACTCGGAACCAGAATCAAGACTAAACTCAATTAATGGAAGTAAAGGGGAGGAGAGAGGACACATCAAGAGGCCCTAAAAAATGGGTGGTCATCTCTTCCTTCTTCTGCAAAGTGGCCTACTCAGCCTCCAGAGCCTTTTGTTGGTGCTTGCACTTAAGCGCAGGGAATTTTCTATGACTCTTTGAGCTAGAGGCCAGGAGATACAAAGGGACAAAAGGATCCTACTCAACCATAGGAGTGTTCATCACAATTGTCTCTGGTGGAGGGATAGACCCCTAAACTAGAGGAGGAAGAGATTAAGAAACAATGAGGGGAGTCAGATCTAACACCTCAGCGATGAGTCTCTTCCCATTCACTTCTTTAGGAGCAAGAGTGGTGGGAGGCCACGAGCCCGAGACATAGAGGATTCTCCTTGAGGATTCTTCCTTCTACCACATTGAATAGGCCTAGGCTCCGTGTGTAGAATAGGAAGCTCAAATGTAGGATGCTTGGGATTTGGCTAAATAGGCACCATAGGATTCTCTCACAAGCGCATAATAGAATATTATGGTGCCACAATAGGGTGAGAGGAAGCATCAAGCTATACATCATAAGAGGAAGAGGAGGAACCCCGAGGAGGCTTCTCTTCTTCTCTTATATGGGCCTTAGTGACATCATTGTCAACTTTTATACAAGCCCTATGTGAAACATTATAAGGTGATGGAGGGTACCTTACTCTAGGCATTAAGTGTCCTTTCTTGTACTTTTGATATGTCTATTTCAAGAATTCCTTCCTAGGTGGGAGAGGACCAATGGGTGTGGACCAAAAGTGGTATAAGGAATAACTATCATGTGCAACCAGTGGTCTATAACTAGTTTCATGGACCACATGAATGGAACCCTCATGAATAAATTTCAAACATTTACACATAGTCGAGGGAATTGCATTCATAGATACTAGCCAAGGAATACCCAACTTCACTTTGAAGAGTTTGGACCCCGAGATTATGTCAAATAGTAGGTTTATGGATTTAGGTTTGACAAGGACCAACAAAATGATGCTACCAAGGAGAGGTACGGAAAATTTGTTATGTGTATGGATGGTGCTCATAGGTGAGTTATACCCATCTTTATGTAGGAACTTAATTAACATGATATCCTCAGTTATGATATTTACCTGAGATGCTAGGTCAAAAAGAACACTAGCTATAGTGTTCCTGTTGATTCACGTAGGAATATAAAGAGGAGATAGTTCTCTATTAAAACCCATCAATAGGTCCTACAAGGTGAAGGTTACACCTCTACTACTACTCATAGGCTACACAAAAGGGATAGATAGATGTAGAAAAGAGGTCATCACACATAGTAAATGAAACTCTTATAAAGTCCTCCAAGGGTTTGAGATAGGACAGTGAACTATTTTAGGCTTCATTCCACAATACTTAAGGAACCTTCCAACTACACCTACTAGGGTTCGTAGGTTGGGTTGTAAGATGAAAGGCCTCAAAACAATCACACCTACAATTCTCCTAGAATTAAAGGAAATTAAGGAGCCTTTAGTACCACCAAAACAAACCAAAAGGGTTCACATCAGGTTCATTAAAAAATGTAAGAGAGAGGGATCAACCACATCAAGGCTCTAGGTCATGAAGAGACAAAAGCAGAGGGCTACCCTAACTTACCTCCCTCTAAAGGATAGGGATCAAAAAGGAAGAACACCAAATAGTACTTTTATCACTCTATAGACTTGAATATCAAGTTTAGGCTAGGCGAGTTGGTTTTTAGAGTCAATAATACATCTCAAACAACTCTCTGTCTGAGGACAACAGTTCCGTTCTGGGATGAAAGTGTGGTGCGATGGCATTTATACAACCAAAAAATAGAAAGAACAATAAATACTTCCTAAAAAAGTACTAACAACCTAGCTAGTTGGCTTAGGTGGAAAAAATAGAATGAGGCAGTACACAAAGTAAATATGAATATGATAAAGAAAACAAAGGAGATCTAGGCTGACAAAAATCACACAAATGCTAGTTCGCTAGCTAGCTCCACACATATGTTCACCTACACACAATCAAGAGGGAAAAGTGTCGGGGTTGTATAGGGGCTTACCTCAGTTAGATCCCTATTTTGGTGTTTCCACCTCCACGGATAGCCCTAAAAAAATGGAGCAAAGTATGTGATAAATGAAAGAAAATGAAACAAAGAACACTACAAACAATATTATGCTACTCAATCAAATCATAGAGAAAAGGATTGAAGTGTTACCACCTCCACCCAAAATATCACTAGTGAATGGAGAAAGAAAGCTATGAACTTGGAAAAGTCACCACCTCCACAATCATGGTGAAGGGAGGTCTCACAAGACTCCAAGCTAACAAAATCTAGGATGGATTCACACTTGCAATGTGGAGTAGATGGAGTGATGTTGTTGCTACACATTTTTTCACCATAGAAGCATTGAAATGCTAGAGAATGTGCTTGAGAATGAAGAAGTGAAGTGATTGAATTCTTAGAGAATGCTTAGAGATCCAAATGAATTGAGAATGGATGAATTTAAAGGAAGAATGAGGAAGAATATTATATTTTTGGGTTGGTTGGTCGAAGAGGGACAATACAATCTGACCCCAATTAGGTGTGTAATGCCTTTGCCAGCATCAAATGTAGGAATCTGTCAAGGATGATAGTGTGTCACATGGATTTCCACATGACATGCATGCATTCCCGACAAATATTCTCTCATTAATGCAGATAATATATGCCAAGTGGATGGAAGGTACGTGGATGATGTGGAATTTCACCTTTGGATTTGATTTTCTAAGATGAAGGTATGTACAGGGGAATTTTCCAAAGGGGTGAAAATTTCCTCCTATACACCCCCATTTGCTCGACTTTTTTCCTCAAACAAAAGTGCATTGGGAAAAATTGGTGGGTTGGTTTTGAGTCGGGTTAGGCTGTCTATTCCTATTGAAATATTGGGTAGGCACTTTGGGATAGGTTGGATTATTGTTGGCATTAGGATTAGGTGGGGTATTAAATTTTTTAGGAGGGGTAGAGGTTGTGAAAGGACCACCAACTTGTCTATTTCTTAAGTTGTAATGGGTTGCACATTGATGGAGAATGTGCACCTCATCCTCATGTTGCTCTTCTTCATCCTTAGGACCATTATCTACTGAATCCGAGATCTAGGATAGGGACCTCTTGGTACTTACCTCTTTCACTTCTCCTTTCTTGGTTGTGGCTTCCTTCTTAGGTGAGTTGCTATCACTTTGCAAGAAATGAGCTTGGTTAGCTACCAACACTGAGGGATCATATGGATCTGATTGGTCAATATCTCTATAGCTCAAACTGTCAACAACATTTTAGACTTCTACTTGGAAGATTTCCATAGTAGTTTGGACCTCCAGAAAATCCAACTCAGAATGCCTATTTATTTTGTGAATTTGGCACCATCTAGACAAAGCTACCTCAACTAAGTAAACTCCACTTATGGATTTATCTGCACCTCTCAATTGATCAAGAGGTGTGGGAACACCTTCATTGTTTTTCTTGGTATTCCATGCTCTAGTTTTCCTTTCAGATGTCCTTTCAAAGTTTTTCCCCAAGTTCTAACCCCTTTCGTAATTCTATCGTGAAGATGTGCTAGAATCATGATTATCTTGATGGAGGTTGGCTTGAATGCTCATATGAGAAGCTTACAACTGGTTGTTTTGGTTCCTCAGATGAGTCATCTTAGTGGAAAATTTCTTCACTAATTTAGTCAACTCATCGATCTGATCCTTATCTGCATCATTCTATGGAGGCACTAAATTTTGAAAGAAGATAGGTTGCACCAAGGGTTGGTTCTGTTGAGTAGCTAGGAATTCTAAGTTCTACAAGTATGAAGGAACTTGATATTGTTGATCATAAGACTAATGTTGTGGATCCTACAAGTAGCTTGGCACTGATGGAGCTTGACTCAATGGCTGCCCTAGGTGTGGCACTATTAGCAGTTGGGGAACTTTGTTCAGCATAGGTGTTTGATGGGACAATGCATGAGTAAGCCCTTGAATTTGAGTAGGGTTGGTAGTTGGCCCCAATAAGGGTAACGAACCCATAATATTCTATCCCAAATCAATGTTATCCTTCATTTCTTTTGCATATGCATCCACCAATCTTGCAGGCGATTGATGCATTCTCTTAACTAAGGTGAATGTGATATTATCTAAGGTAGCATAGTATACCAGCCTAGCTGATGCATCCTCAACCATGTAGGGAGGCTAGAACTTCATGTAAGCTCTATAAAACTTAACATTGAATTATTTGATCAACTCATTGACCTCTCTCCTTACAGACATGAATTTCTAGTACAACTTTGTAGGGTTGATAGGAACTTTAAATTTCTACAAGAATGTGTTCTTCATGAGGTCCTAAGAGGTAATGGATCCTATAAGTAGGTGAATGTACCAATAGAATGCTTCATGCCCAAGGAGTAGGGGAAGAGCCTACAAGCCACATATTCATGTTCAATTTACATATCCTTCAAGGATGTTTGGAAGATCTTGATATTCTCTTATGTTGTTCTCTATGGATCACATGGATGAAACTTGGTGCAAAATCCTTTCAGATTCTTGAGAATGTCATGATAATCATTGAAGGACAATGGGGATGGGTCATTTCCCAACCAAGACATTGGGTAAAGTGGGGGTGGTAACGGTTGTGCTACAACAACTTGAGGTTGAGGTGGCACAACAATTGGAACAATGCTTTTTGAATGAAGTGTGGGGGTGAGGGAAACACTTTTGATGTGGGAAGTGAAGGGAGAAAATGTTGTTTGGAGTGAAGGGGAGGATGGAGATGGAGGGATAGGAGGAGATGAAGGGGATGGAGGTTGGGTGAGTGGGGTTGAAGCCGATGTTTCCCCTCGCTTGGCTCTCCTAGCCTTAGTAGGGGTTTTTAATTCTCTAAATTCTCCCTTGTTTGGTGTTGATCTTGTTATCCTATGAGATCTTTGGGAAGAAGAAGACCCAGATTGATCTAGCTTAGTTCACAAGTACCTCCTTCTAGTGCAAGTTTTGTTGATGGGTGTTTTTGCACTTCTCAACATAGACAAAACACAAGTGTGATGTCTTTCATGAAAGGTGGAAATATGAAACTAAGTTTCAAAAAATCACCCCAAGGTATCTATGGTGTCAAGTCACAACTTACAAAAAAAACTCAGTTGATTGATGTGATTTGTTGGTAATCACAAGGGGCATTTATGGTTTACTAAGCATGGGAGTTTGGCTCTGTAAATTGAGTTTTATAAATTCTAGAAATGAATGAATAGTTGCTACAAGTTTAGAACAACAAACTAAAAATCCCTTTTTGTCATCAGATTTGGCTTTACAAGGATGCTAGAACTTTTCTTTAACTTCAAATTTTAAAGAAACAACAAAAGAGAAAAAGGGTTAAAAATTTCTTAAATTTACAACTATTATGAACAGTAACAATGGAGTATGCTATAGTGGACAGACTTCCCAAAAATTGAGTTCCACTTAACTAGGGATAGTCCACAGTCTCAATAAACTAGTGCAATTTTCAAGGAGTCATTGCAGATTTTTAGACTATATATCCACCTTTTAAGCATGAATAGATAGTTGAACTTGAGCGAAATAAAATAAATAAGCCTATACTAACTTTACACAATAGTTTATCATCAACAAACAACCAAAAGTATAGGCTGGAAATGCATCCAACATTATAACATACATCCACCATCAAAGCACAACATGAATTACTAACTAAAAAATGAACTTAAGCTTGAAACGACAAAGCTAAAATGAACAATTGGGAGATAGAATAATCAACACATGAGAGAAATACACAAGAAACCATTAACACAATTCTTTTCTCATATATTTTGCATCAAAATGCCTTTACAACTCATATCTCTTTGAAAATGAGAGAATGCCCCTATTTATAGTTTTCAAAAAGTAGAATGAATAGACAAGATTCATTTACAGTGAGCAGCTTAGATTAATTCTAACTTAGGGTTTCACCTACCCCCCCAATATATTACAATATTAAAATTAGACTTTTGTCTTCTTCGCTATTTTTTCTCCTAGTCTATTTTGTCTTTTCATTGCTTCCAACCTTTATGACTATTTTGTCAAATATTCATCCCCCATAAAGGGCTTTCTAGTTTCCTTTTGCATAATTGTATATTCCACGAACTTGTCCATTACAACTATCAACTTATTTTCTTTAGAGAGCTCAGATTTAAGGATTTGAAAGGCTACTATTTTGAATCTTTCAATAATTTGGTCTCAATGTTTAGTGCACTTTGGCATGTCTTTGATTATTTTCTCTGATTCAATGAAGGCCCTTGCAACAAAATCCATAATTTTTTTTGATAGTGTGTTGCTATCTCCCTATTCCATTTTCTTGTGAAATAAAGGCTTGATATTCTCCTAATCTAACTCTAGGGTGGACATCTGATAATCTATCATCATCTTCAAACAATCTTTTCTATCCTTTCGATGCTCCATAATCCATGCATGATCAATTTCTATTTTTTGCAAGGCCTTCTCCATAATTACCTTTCTGTATTCATGATTTAGTTTCCAAGTCTCAACTAGCCAATTCCTTCTCCCAAGTTTCTCGAGAGAGATTAAAGATACTCTCCAACTTAGGATAGGTAATCCTATACAACTCAAGGAACTTTTTGCAAGTGTCCAAGTATGTCCTTCACTTCCTTTTGCAAAATTTGACATTTATTGTACATTGGATGCATGATGGATGACCATATCTCCATTTTAGATTACCCTATTGAACCAGTCTCAGGTAGACTTGGTCTAGTTCTTCATTCTCTCCATTTTATTTACCTCCTCCTTTGAGAGTAAGGAGGGTTCCAGTGATTCTTTCAAAGCCTCTTCTTCTATTGAAGTCCACTATTGTATAAAAGTGGTCAGCTATGCAACCTATTTTTTCAATTCCTCCTTGGTAGATTTATCCTTGTTCATTTGTTAGTGGATAGTGGACACCGACCCTTGGAATTCATCTATTTTCTAGGCTTAGATGGTAGGGCCTAAGTTGATATTGGATATCTTATAATCCTTTTCGTGAATAGTCCATGTGTCCTTATCTGTTGTAGGGGTGTCCGCTGTTGCAAGAATGGAAAAGGAATGAAGTGTTGTCATTCATGTCAATAGGTTAGTTGGTTATCTACTAGTCATTTTTTATTATATGTGTCGAGGGTATTGAGAAAACTGTATTAAAAGAAGGTTGTTGGTTCTGATTCCCTGTGAACTATGTTTTTTGTGTGTTGATTGAGGTCTAGGAGAATTGTTATTGATCCAGATTTCTCTTTGATGAAATCTTATGGTGTATGGTTCAATTGTTGTGTTGCTCTAGTTCTATTGAAGTTTGTTTTGGTAAATGGATGTATCAAGCTTAATTGATCTATGTGTTTTATGTTGGTATGGCCAACCATGTGTCAAGAACTACTTTCAAAGCTGGTGAAGTGTGTTAGATCTATTATGGATCCTAGTAAAGCATGTGTTTGGGTCGTCCTCATTCTAATTTTACCCTAGGATGTTTGGCGCTAACCTAATTTAAAAGTTGAAGTTGGATGGCCAACTTTGTATCTTTTGAACGTTGGAGATAATATAAATATAGAATGTGCTAGCAATGAAAATTTTACATAAGAAAAGAAGGAAGATAAGTGAATGAGCATATGTGACTTTGATGCTATTCTTGAGGTGTGTGAGTTAAGTGTGATTTTTTAGTGTAGAGCTTAACACCAAGTTTCCAAATGCAATGAATAGAAGGAAAACTCTATCAATCATGCAAGTGTATTAGTGATTATGGAGTAATCTTTGATTATGGTGGAATCCTTGTTGCATTGGGATTGTTGTCTATTTGTAACAAGTATCTTTGTCTTCTTTGTATCTCTGTGGAAATGAGCCCTCCCAGTTGTAGCCTTGTGGATAGTGAGTCCAGACAATCAGTCCTTAGTTCAGGAAGTGAGCCTTTTTGTAATAATTTTTTATATTCTCTATAGTGTGAGTTAATCCTCGCCATGGTTTTTCCCTCATTGGGTTTTCCACATAAATCTAGTGTTATTGTGTTTGAACACTTACATTTGATGGTTAATCACTTAATCAGTTTATGTGTTAGTTCTAGTAATTGAATTTAAGGTTATAATTTGTGACAACTAATTCACCCCCTTCTTAGTTGTCCTATCCAACAATTGGTATCAGAGCTTGGTTCCTTTTTGAAAATCTTAACCGCTTGAGGAAGGTCTGCGATGGCTAACAAAAAGGTCTTTAAATATTCGAGGTTTGATTTAACTAACTATAGTATATGGAAAGTATTGATTGAAGAATATTTGAAGTATTGTGGATTTGATGTAGAGAAAGCTTACAAGAATCCCTACACTCCTCTTCCAAATTTTCCAACTACACCTAAGAAAATTAAAGCACACGAGGAAAAGTTCTTCTTGAAGAATAGTTTGGTACATTTCAAGTTGATTAAGGTTTAAAATTTGAAGATAGATAAGGAAGTATAGGACACTTTATAAAGAGAGCACAATGGTGATGAAAGGGTAAAAGAAGCAAAATTACAGAATTTGGAAACATAGTTTGATCTTTTACATATGACCAAAGATGAGAATGATAAAGCTTATTTACAAAGATTAGATGAGGTAGTGGCTGGAATGTGATCTCTTGGTACTACTATAGATGAAACCATAATTTTAAAGAAGATTCTCAGAACTCTTCCTAATGCTTACAATGAAAAGTTGAGTGCTATTGAGCAGACTATAGATTACAAGACATGTACTAAGGATTTATTGTTAGGATTCTTGACATCTTATGAAATGAGGAAGCCAAATTTATGAAGTGGAGGAAAAAAAAAACTACTTTTAAAGCTACAAGAACTGAAGATCCAAATGAAGATAACTTTGAAGAAATAAAGGCCAACTTTGTAAGAAGATTGAGAAAAAGATCTAGTAATTATGAAGTTAAATTTCCCTTTAAATGCTTTAGTTGTGGAGATATTGGTCACTATGCTACAAAGTGTCTAGAAAAAGGTAAGAAAAAGCAAATATATGAGAAAGAGAGGAAAGGAAAGAAGATTAACAGAGCTTACTATGTTAATGAGAATGCTAGTACTTTAAATGGAGATTCAAAATATGAAGATCTAGATGACAATAAATTCTTGTTATTGGAGATTAAAGATGAACCTACTTCTACTAATTCAGAAAGATAGTCAAAGAAAAATCCTCTAGAGAAAGAGAAAGAGAAGGAGAAGGAGAAGGAGAAGGAGAAAAATGAAGGTACAGTTATATCTACCCTATATGCTAAACAAGAAAATATTTTTTGTTTAGTTGATAGTGCTTGTTTACATCACATGATTGGTGACAAGATTAAGTTTTTGAAACCTAAAAACTATGATGCAGGTCTGGCTATGTTCTTAGATGATACTAGTGCTAAAATCTATGGGACAGGTTCAATAAGTTTTGATTGAAAGTATCATACTGACGATGTCTACTATGTTAAGGGTTTAAGGCATAATATATTGAGTTTTGGTCAAATGTGAAAAAAGGGATATGATCTTGTGTTTAAGGATGAGAATTGTGAGATTCAAAAAGGATCTGAAACTTTGATTGCTACATGATAGAAATATGAAGGGAATATTTATCAGCTAAAAGGTATTGATGGACGATGTTTTATGACTTAGATAAATGACAGCTGGTTATGGCATAGGAGAATGTGTCACATGAATTTTGATAACATGGCAAGGATTAGTAATATTCAATCCATGAGATATCTACCAGGAGTTAGAAAGCCTATAACTGATATCTATGGAAATTGCCAATTTGGAAAACAAACAAGAAACCATTACAAATTAAAGGAATAATCTACTATTGGATTGCTTGATTTGGTTCATACAGATATTTGTGGTCCTATGAGAGTGTGAAGCCTACTTGGTGAAAGGTACTTTATGCTTTTAATTGATGATTATTCTAGATATACATGGGTTACATTTTTAAGAGAAAAATCAGAAGCATTAGATAGATTCAAAGCATTCAAGGCTATGATTGAAAATGAAGTGAATTTGAAGATAAAATGCTTGAGATATGAAAGAGGTGGTGAATTCACCTACCATGAGTTCAATATGTTTTGTGAAGTGAATGGAATAAAGAGAAAATTATCTACTCTAAGAACTCCTTAGTAGAATGGAGTTGTCAAAAAGAAGAACATAATAGTTCAAGAAGCTGCTAGGTCAATGATCACTAAAGCTAGATTACCAGAAGTTTACTAGAAAGAAGCTATTCACACTATTGTGTATGTATTCAATCAATTTTAGGAAAGAACAAATAGTATGAAGACTCCTTATGCGCTATGGCATAGAAGAATTCCTACAGTTAAATATTTCAAGGTATTCAAAAGAAAATGCTACATCAAAAGAGATGAGGAAACTTTGGGAAAGTTTGATGTAAGAAGTGATGAAGGAATATTTCTTGGTTACTCTACTAAAAGAAAGGCATATAGATGTTTCAACAAAATATTAAGGAAGATTTTGGAAAGCTCAAATGTGAAGGTTGATGAAATAGTGAAGAATTCTATTGATATTAATGGATATGTGTCTAATGAACATGACTATGCAAGAATAGAATAAATTGAAGAAGAAAAGGATAGGGATGAGTAGAAAGATCATAATGAAAGAGAAGAAGATGCCCTAATAATGTCCCCTAGAAAACTAAAAAATGTATAGAGGAATCATTCAGAAAGTTAGATTATTGGAGACAAGACAAAAAGTGTGTTTACTAGAAGCAAAGCTACTGCTGAAGTAAATTTATGCTTACTCTCTAAAATTGAGTTGAAGTTAGTAAGAGAAGCCTCTAAGGATGAACATTGGAAGGAAGAAATGAAGGAAGAACTTTTGAAAATTTAAAAGAATTAAACTTTGGAATTGGTTCCAAGACCGACAGATAGAAATATCATAGGATCAAAATGGGTATTCAAGAGCAAGATGAATGAGAATGGGAAAGTTGTCAGAAAAAAAAGCAAGGCTTTTATGTAAAGGCTACTCACAAGTGGAAGGTATAGATTTTAAGGAAACCTTTTCCCCGATAGCAAGAATGGAAGCCATAAGGATTTTCTTGGCATTAGATACTTATAAAGATTTCAAAGTCTATCAAATGGATGTCAAGTTAGCATTTTTTAATGGTGAGCTAGATTAAGATGATTACATGGAACAACCGAAAGGATTTTAGTTAACACATTAACCAAATATGGTGTGCAGAATAAAGAAATCTTTATATGGACTAAAGCAAGCTCCTAGAGCCTGGTATCCAAGGTTAGATAGGTATTTGAATCAACAAGGATTTGACAAAGGTGTAATGTCGTAAAATTGCACCCCTCACAATTTCACATATATTCTTGTCTCCACATTGGTGTCGACTCCCTTAGCATCTTGTGTAGGCTCATTTTAGCCCTTGCATTAGCCTTTTTCCCTTCTTAGGATGCTCAACACCCCCTTTCAGTAGCTATCTTCACACGTCAACTTTGTATCTGCCTTATACCTTTCTTGTTCAAGTCATTTTGTAGTGTGATGTGTCTAGACACTAGAATGTCATGCAGATGTCCACATGTCATGCTAGCATCCTATGAAATTTCAACATTCAAACAACCATTTTCGTGCATGTTCTCCACTTTTTATCCTCTTTGGTTGGTCATAACAACTTGAGATGCCTTGTAACCACCTAGGAAGCTTTTTTTTGCTTCCTTTCTCTCCTTAAATTATATTTCTTCTTCCAATTGCTTCTAGCTTCACTCTAGCTTCATTCCAATTTCTAGCCTCTTTCAATTCTATTGCTTCTTCCAAGTGCTTCTAGCTTCACTCTAGCTTCATTCCAATTTCTAGCCTCCTCTTCTAGTTCTTGGCACCACCCTTTGCAACACTCTCAAGCTTTCACAAGCTCATTAAAACAACACTCATTGCAACACTCTTGGATCTTGTAGCTCTATCTCCCTCTCCTTATGCTTGTGAGCATCCTAGGATTCCATATCTCCTTTCTATTACATATCTATTTTGTGATACAAGTTCTTATCAAGCAAGGATTACTTTTATCACCTCTTTTATGATATGGGTTCTCCTCCTCAAGGATGGATTGCTTTTATCACTCATACTTGGTGTTGTGGGTTTTACTCTTGAAGCAGTTTTTTCTTTCACCACATGCTTTGTTCATTTATCTCTATCTATCTGGCTGTCCATGGAGGTGGGAACACCAAAATGAGGGTTTTATTGAGGCAAATCCTATACATCCCCAACAATTTCTCTAGATATTACAAATCCAGGTCTTGAAGACATTCATGTGTTGGAGGCTTCATCACTTATGTGGTTGTGAGCATTTCTTTTCTATCCCTTAATCTATTTATCATCTATTTGACTTTATTTTAGATTCTATTACATTCTGTTACTTTATCGCATTTTATAAGTTCTTTCTAATATGTTAGCTAGCAACCATTTAGCTATTTTCTATGAAATTGTCACTTTCTAGTTCGTATGAGATGCCAACGCACCTCTAGGATGCCAACACACTGCGCTGTCGTCTGTAATCCACACTATCATCCTTTGGCTGAGAGATTGCCAGTTTTCCCATAAAATCTTTGTGACCTACTCTTTTTGATTCTAGAACTCTTGCATTTGTTCCTTGAGGTAGTTTAGGGAAGTTCACCCCATGAGGCTCTCTGAAAGATGAGAACTCATGAGTAGTGAATCCCCCTTCTCTACATTTTGGTGAACCTGAAATGAAGAAAGGGTATTTTTCAAGAAACTATGAATTTATTTACCCCTACTTGGCATGGAATTCAAAACCGTTTGCACCCATGCAAGTTCCAACCTCAAATTTCACTCCGAAGACCTCCGAAAATGGAATTACTAGAACCTAGAAAATATCGAAATAATTTGAAAAATCTAGATTTTTAGTTTTTCTTAGTTCTATCACCCCAAAATGAATTTAATATCTTCCTTTATTAGTTCAATATCTAATTTTGTTCAAAATGTTAATGATATTCCATTTCATGCATATGATAATGACTTGGATTTTCCCATGTCACTTTGTATCTTTGCTCCTTCTCATGAGACTCCTCTTGCTTTGGAGGATATTTTGTTGCAAGAAGATGAAATCATTGATAGCTTTCTTAATGTTACTCTACCTTCCCTTCATTCCAATGCACTCTCTCCTAGAGATGATGAATTTGTGTATGACGAAACTCATATCCATTTTAATGCACTCTCCTCTAGAGACATTGCATTGATGAATGATGAATCTCATCTTTGTTCTGATGCACTCTCTTCTAGAGATGATGCATTAGCGAATGATGAACCTCCTTCCACATCTGATCCTCCTTGGATCAATGTTGATAATATGTCTTCAAATAATTATTCTACTAGTTGTGATGATTCTATAAATGTAATCTATGTCTCTACTGCCCCTCAAAGGGCTAAGAGACTTGTCATTTACCTAAATCCAACTAGTCCTTCTCCTAAAAGGGTTTGTTCTATTCATTGTGTTCCATTTGATAGTGATTCTCCTACTATTCCTATGGCTCCCTCGTATAGAGCGGTATCCAATACTTATGAGAATGTAATGAATAAACAACCAAGACTTCCTTAGGCACCTAAACCTACAACTAAAGCACCTGGATATTATGATCTTTTCGAGAAACTCTGCGTTACTTTGGCTAAGATTTCACTATGGGACTTGCTTCAATCTTCCCCAGGTTACCAAGGTATGCTTCAAGAAACCTTGCAAAAAACACTCTTGCCTTCTTCCTCTAGGCTGGTAGATGCTGGTGTGTTGATAGCTCATATTCATGTGGATTCACTAAATATCACATTCCATCTACAGGAACTCCCACCAATGGAAGTATAGAAGTAAGCAGATCCTCTAATGATTATAGTTAATATTAATAAAATTGGCATTAGACACACTCTGATTGATGCTGGTTTGGTGCTCAATGTATGTAGCATTGATCTATTTCCTAAGATTAATATTGATTCATGTTCTCTCAATGCTTCTTTTGTTATTATTTGTGGATTCGATAAAGTCGGTTGAAAAGCCCTAGGCATGATAGTCTTGCCTTTGAGGTTGGAACCCATTACCATACCCACCCTTGTTTATGTTATGTTAGAAAATTTTCCATATAACCTTCTTCATGGTAGATTGTGGATTCACGTTATGAGTGCAGTCTCATCTACCTTGCATAAATCTATTAAGTTCATTTGTAATAATAAAGTAGTCACAGTTAAGGTTGATCCTAATGTTATGCACTTATTTGAGATGGAAGTTGTTGATCAGGTTTTGGTAGTGCCTACTCTTATTCCTTCAGTGTCTTCCAATGTGTTGATGTTTACTCTAGCAATACCTTCTACAAAGGATACTCTTTAGATAGATGTCCCTAAAGAAGATCCTTCTGAAGAAATAAATCTTAAGTATACTCTTTCTACTTCTCACAAGAATGTGTGTCTTGGTGATGATTTGGGTTCCTTATACTTTACAGAGTCCATCATAGGGGAATATAAAATCGACCCAATCCACTCAGACCTTCCAATAACATCATCCACGAATACTATTAAAGATGGTTATTCTTTTGTATCATGGGTTAGTGTGAGAAATAATTGTAATGTTCTTAGTGTTGATTCTCCTTCTAAGGAAGATGATTATGCTTCTGCTAAAGAGGATAATGTTGATATTCCTGATGATGGTGATCCCATAGATGAGTGTGATTCCCATTTCTAGAATAATTCTCTCTATGAAGATACTCCTTATCGAGATTTGCAAACACGGTATGGCCCCGACTTTTAGCTTGTCTCTAAATATGGTCATGGGCATAAAGGTTGTGGGCATAATGAACAAGGCATTCAAGTCCCTATAGAATTCACACCCAATAATCATAATTTTGGGCTTGGTTGCTTGAATGGACAATCTAAATGGAAGCGATGGATGAGTAACATGAATTATTCTCAACCTCATTCTATTGAAAAGATTCATCCTCCATTGTCTTATATTTTCGTATCTTCTTCTCGTAAGTAGTCAAACCTTTCTCCATGAGAGAAAGGGTTGCTTTTTGCTCCTCATCCTCTATCAAAGCAAGAGTGTATTTTGTTATGTATTCTAAAAGCCTACTTAATTACTCTTTCTTCTCCTAACGCAAGACATATCATGAACATGATAAATAAAAACATTATTTATCTATATACCATTAAGTTCTTGGCCATTCCACTAGTGTATGTAAGGCCTTGAAGCATAAAATAAAACAACTTCATGATTCAGGTGTCATCATTCATTTATTTGTTGATGCACCTGCCTCTTTTTCAAATGACAAGTGATATCGATGTTACCTCCATCTTGTATGTTTTTATGGTTCTCCTCCCCTATATGTTGGGGCAGTGATAGCTCATTTTGGAGATGTGTGTCCTTCTTAAGGACCCCCTCTCTTCTCTATGTCTTTCAACTGAAGCATCCCTTGAGTGGACCCATTTTTCTCTTGAAGGGTTCCTAAGGGAGCCCCTTTGAAATCCTTCCAATTTATCGATGGTCTATGTGACTATCCACTTGACTTCCTACATAGTCACTTTTCTTTCAAACATGCTTTATCTATGGGTAAACATGTCACTTTGTAGGTGCACCTATGCAGCTACTTTTTGACTCTATCGAGTCCCCTTTTCTAGGTTTCCTCCATGTGAGAGATCTTAGGGGACACCTCCTTGTAGGCTTGCATGCCTATAAGGTTCTTTCATCTTTGTTTCCTTCATGTGAGAGATCTTGGGGGATGTCTCCTTGCAAGTCTGTGAGCTTGTAAGGCACTCTCATCTTGGTTTCCTCCATGTGAGAGATCTTGGTGGATGCTTCCTTGTAGGCCTGTGAGCATATAAGGTGAATACTTCATGGGGATTCCTTCATGTAAAAGATTTTGAAGGATACCTCCTTTTAGGTCTACAGGCCTATAAGACACTTTCATCCTACAAGATTTGTCCATCATTGGTCTGCGAGCCTTTGGTGCACGTTTTTAAACTCTCCTTGAGTCTGAGGACCTGTAGAGTTGTTTCTCTTGGAATTTTCATTCCTCTCTAACTTCTCCCTATTAAATTCTCCTTTCTCTTCTCTTCTCAATTATGTATACTAGATCGAAGATCTGTCTCTTCTTCATCCTAAGTATATGCCCTTCTTCTCTTCATTTAAGAATTCTTCTATGTGTTATTGTTTTAATTTTTGGACAATGCATAGTATTGAGACAACCTTTACATTGAGGTCTCTTTCACTTTGCTGACTCAAATCCTTTAGTTTTTTGTGCTAACATTATTGTCTAGTGTAGGTTTTTCTTGTCCAATGCATTTTTTTTGCATGTCTTCAGTCTGGGGGCATGGTTCCTTGGTTCAAAGAGTTTTATGCTTCCTCTATAGTATCCTTTTGGAAAAATGATGTTATTTATGTTTAGTATATTTCCTTTAGCATGCATATTAATGTAGATTCATATGCCCACTAAAGTGGGGGAAAAATGTAATGTCATAAAATTGTACCCCCTACAATTTCATGTACATTCTTGCATCCACTTTAGTTTCCACTCCCTTATCATCTTGTGTAGGCTCATTTTAGCCCTTGCATCAGCCTTTTTCCCTTCTTAGGATGCTCAACACCCCTTTTCAGCAGCTATCTTCTCATGTCAACTTTGCATCTGACCTTGTACCTTTCTTGTTTGTGTCATTTTGTAGCGTGACGTGTCCAGACACTAGCACGCCATGCAGATGTCTACACATCAGGCTAGCATCCTGTGACATTTCAATGTTCAAATGACCATTTTCATGCAAATTTTCCACTTGTCACCTCCTTTGGTCAATGGTAACAACTCGAGATTCCTTGTAACCACTCAATAAGCTTGTTTTTGCTTCTTTTCTCTCCTTAAATGCTATCTTTTCAATTCTATTTCTTCTTCCAAGTGCTTCTAGCTTCACTCTAGCTTCATTCTAATTTGTAGCCTCCTTTTCCACTTCTTGGCACCACCCTTTGCAACACTGTCAAGCTTTCACAAGCTCATTACAAAAACACCCCTTGAAATAGTCTAGGCTCTTGTAGCTCTATCCCCCTCTCCTTATGCTTGTGAGTAGCCTGAGATTCCATATCTCCTTTCTATTGCATCTCTATTTTTTGATACAAGTTCTCCTCCTCGAGGAGGGATTGATTTTATCACCTCTTTTGTGATACAGGTTCTCCTCCTCGAGTGTGGATTGCTTTTATCACTCATACTTGGTGGTGCAGGTTCTACTCTTGAAGCAGGTTTTTCTTTCACCACATGCTTTTTCCATTTCTCTCTATCTATCTAGTTGTTCGTGGAGGTGGGAACATGAAAAAATGGGGGTTTGAATGAGGAAAACCCCTATACAGCCCAAATAATTTCTCTAAATATTATACATACATGTTTTGAAGACATTCACATGTTGGAGGCTTCATCACTTGCATGTTTGTGAGCATTTCTTTTCTATCTCTTAATATCTTTATCATACATTTCACATTATTTCAGATTCTATTACATTATGTTACTTTATCACATTCTATAAGTTCTTAGTAATTTGTTTGCTAGCAACCATTTAGCTATTTTTTGTGACATTATCACTTTCTGGTCCATACGAGATGCTATCACACCTCTAGGATGCTAGCACACTGCACTCTTTTCCATAACCTATGTTGCTTTCCTTTGGTTGAGAGCTTGTCAGTTTTCCTAGAGAATATGTGTGACCTACTCTTTTTTATTCTAGAACTCTCACGTTTATTCCTTGAGGTAGTTTAGGGTAGTTCACCCCATGAGGCTCTCTAAAAGAAGAGAACTCATGAGAAGCGAATCCCCCTTTTCTACAAAAGGTACAACAAACAGTAATTTGTATTTCAAAATTAAGAATGACAAATATTGATTGTAGTGGTATATGTTGATGACATTATCTTTGGAGGAAATGAAAAGATGTGCAAGATGTTTTCAAAAGAAATTCATAAAGAATTTGAAATGTCTATATTTGGTGAGATGAAATTCTTTCTTAGGCTATAGATTAATCAAATAGAGAAAGGAATTTTCATTTTACAATCTAAGTATGTGAGAGAAATATTGAGAAAATTTTGTTTGGATGGTTCCAAATAGGTAAGTACTCTTATCGTGACTGAATGTAATTTGTGAAAAGATTATGATTCACCTAAGACTGATGAGAGAAAGTATAAATCTATGATTAGTGGACTACTATATTTGACTGCTACTAGACCATATATTATGCATGTGGTTTGTCTTGTGGCCAGATTTCAAGAAGATCTAAAGGAAACACATGTTACTACAATTAAGTGAATTTTTAGATATTTGAAAGGAACTCTAGATTATGGATTATGGTATCCTAAATGTACTGATTTTACACTCAATGCTTATACAAATGCAGATTGGGCTAGAAGTATAGATGACAAAAAGTACAAGTGGTGGTGTACTCTTTCTTGGATGTAGATTGATGGCATGGTTGATTAAGAAGTAAGATTCAGTCTCTTTGTCTATTGTCGAAGTTGAGTATATTGCTATTTCATTGTGTTGTACACAAGTGTTATGGATGAAATAGACATTAAAATATATTATACTGCTACATGATGATCCTATTCCTATCTTTTGTGATAACACTAGTGCAATTAATATTTTGAAGAATCATATGATGCAACTAAGAATGAAGCATACATCTATAAAGTATCATTTCTTAAGAGAGAAGGTTATGTAGAATGAAGTCAAGCTTGAGTATGTTTCAACAAAAGATCAGATTGTTGATATATTTACAAAGGCTCTTCCTAAAGATACTTTTGAGTATCTTCAGGATAATATAGGAGTTATTTCCCATCCTTTTACAAACTAAGATGTGTTTGGAGATGCATCAGTATGGTGAATTCATGATTCTATCTTTGGAATAATGTTTGTTGGTGGCTTCCCTCAGGGGGAGCAAGAAAATTTTCTAAGTGTTGTCATTATGATTATTCTTTTTTCATGTCAAAGGAAGTTTTAATGGACATATCTTTTTCCTTTTCCATTGATTTCAAAGGGGGAGAGAGATCATGTGAAAATTTAATAAGAGAAAGTGGGTAATGAGGAAGACGATCTTTTAAAAGGGGAGAAGTAGAAAGAAAAAATCTTGAGAAGTATTTTTAGAATAGGTATGGTGTCTTTGATGGATTTTCACATCATGTGTTTCCATGAATGAAAAAGGGGGATATTGTTGCAAGAATGAAAAAGGAATGAAGTGTTGTCATTGATGTCAATTGGCTAGTTTGTTATGTCAACTAGTTAGTTGGTTATCTACTAGTTGTTGTTGATTGTATATGTCAATGATATTGAGAAAATTGTATTACTAGAAGGTTGTTGGTTCTGGTGCCTATGAACTATGTTTTGATGTGTGTTGATTGAGGTCAAGGAGAATTCTTGTTGGTATGGTTTTCTCTTTGATTAAATATTATGGTGTATGGTTCAAGAGTTTTGTTTCCCTAGTTCTATTGAAGTTGGTTTTGGCATTTGGATGTATCAAGCTTAATTGATCTATGTGTTTTACACTGGTATGTCGACCGTGTGTCAAGAACTACTTTCAAAGCTATGAAGTGTGTTGGATCTATTATGGATCCCGGTGAAGCATGTGTTTTGGGTCACCCACATTCTAATTCCACCCTAGGATGTTTGGCACCGACCTAATTTGAAAGTTGAAGTTGGATGGCCGACTTTGTATCTTTTCAAGGTTGGAGATAGTATAAATACAGAATTTGCTAGCGATGAAAATTGTACATAAGAAAAGAAGGAAGATAAGTGAAAGATAAACATGACTTTGATGCTATTCTTGAGGTGTGTGAGTTAACTGTGTGATTGTTCAATGTAAAGCTTAACGTTGAGTTTCTGGATGTAGTGAGCAAAAGGAAAACTCTATCATTCATGTGAGTTGATCAGTGGTTGTGGTAGAATCTATGTTGCATTGGGATTGTTGTCTCTCTATAGTAAGTCTTCTCTATCTTCTTTGTATCTCTGTGGTAGTGAGCCCTTCAAGTTGTAGCCCTACTGGCATTAAGTCTAGACAATGAGTCCTTATTTAAGGTAGTGATCCTTATCTTAGGAAGTGAGCCTTTTTGTAATCGGTTTTGATATTCTCTATAGTGTGGTTTAATCATTACCATGGCTTTTCCCTCTCTTTTTTTCCATGTAAATCTAGTGCTATTTTGTTTGAGCACTTACATTTAATGGTTAATCACTTAATCAATTTATGTGTTAGTTTTGGTAATAGAATTTAAGGTTATAATCTATGAAAATTGAATCACTCCCCCTCTTATTTTTCCTATCTAACAACCACCTATAGTGCTCTAGATCTAGAAGAATCAACTATGACATGTAATAAGATCTTAGGATTCTTTTCCTTTCGAGTCCTTGCATGAGCTCTAGCAAGTGTGGCCTCCAATCGTGCCTTGGGATCATCAACTATTGGGGCCTTCTTTAACTATTGCTCCAGCCATGCAAGGACCTCTATTTGTTACTATCATGATTCATGATCACCTTCCTCTTTGTTCCTTGGAAGGCCCTTCTTTATTGTTCTTAGGAGCTTCTTCATCATTCCTTCTTTCATCCTTTGGATCCTTTTCTTGTATCATAGTCTCTTTTCTGTTAGGTTTAGTGGATACCACATTCTCTCTAACCATATTCTCTTCTTATGATGTCATACCTTTAGTAGCTTCAAGCTTAATATCAACATTTTTCGTAGGCTCAACATCCTTTTCTTTCATTGTTTCTTCTTTTTCCTTTACTTCTTCTAGAAGTAGCTCTTCATCCTTTAGGCCCTTGTCTTGTCTAGTTTATGGAGGATTTTCAAATATCTCCACATCTGTATCTATATTAATCTTCCCTTCCTCAGAGTGCCGCTCCTTAGGATTCACCTCTTCATCTTTGTGTTCTCAAGGTTGTTCTTCATCTAGCTCTTAATTAGATGTTTCAACTTTATAATGCTCATCAAGGCCATTATTACCTTCAACCTCATAGATGTTCTATGCTAACTCATTTGAGGCCACCTTGTCTATGTTTATATTCAATCCCCCCTTGTGATGTTCAAAATAATTGTCCTTATCAGAGTCCTCCAGTTCCCCAAGAACATCTTTTATGTCCTCCCTAGGTTTCTTCCCATTGAACCTCTCCATTTCTTTTGAAATCTTCATTGGCACCTCCATCTTTGGTGGCTTAGTGGGAGGTGGAGAAAGATCCAAAGTGACAACAAGCTAATCCATTAGTGCCTAGACCTTGGCATCAAGGATTACCTTAGAGAGCTCAATCAACACATTATGCATATAAGTTGCGGAGGCATGTGGAAGAGTGGGTGGTTCCACAGTAGCTTTTGGCAATGAAGGTGGCAGAGTGGAAAGGGTAGGCAATGGAGGAGGAAGCGAGGAGGAAGATAGTGGGGAAGTAGTGGAAGAGGAAGAGTCTGTGACCATCACAAGGGTAGTTGGAAAGATGGAGATGAGGTGGAATGATATGTCCATGGCCAAAGGAGATGACATGGGAAAATATTTGGGAGTGGACAATGATGGAGTGGTGATGACAACAATGACTATGGGAGTGGAAGTGGTGGGTGGTGTTGAGCAAGGTCACTCAGACTCTTCTTCCTCTTCATGATGGTGCTCCTCCTCTTAGATGGTTGGCATTTCAAGAATAAAAGTTCTTGTTATTTTTTTCCTTTTAGATGGTTGGCTCTTTGTTACCTTCCTAGAGTAAACCTTGTGCTTGGGCTTGCGTTCAAGTGCATCTTTCCTCTTTTTGGATATAGTGATAGGTGGGAACTTTGGAGATTCACCTAATGAACCTGTAGCAACCCCACTATCTATTTCACTCACCTTTTTCTTACAACTAAGTTATTTTTCCATCAACCAAATATTTGGTTCTCTATTTAATAAGGTAGGTGATAGTGTCTAGGTCAGTGACCTCCTCCTCAACCCAACCAATAACTGGCAGTAGCATATCAGCCAAGGCATTGTATCTTTCATCCACAATATTGTCATCCTTGAGAATCTGATCTGGCATGGGGAACAAATTAATGGACTTGACAAGCTAGGTGGTCATGCTCATATAATTTTGTATTTGAACCTCCTTGTCATTCTCATAGTTTTCCTAGAAGTCTTCAATGTGAGGTCAATGGGCATATTGTCTCCCAAATTATTTTTTCAGCCTTCCATTAGGATCTACTCCTCCTCTATATGTATGCAAATCCAAGTTATACTCTTCCAATTCCTTTTTAGAATGCTTAGCACATTGGGCAACAGGGAAAGAGTACATTTCCTATCCAAATGTAAGGGGGTACGAGATCGCAATTCAGTGTTTATTGATCAATAGGGTGTGTACAATCTGTAGTTTTTGAGTAAGCTCCAACAAGATGAATTTTTCACTAGGGTATCATGACAATCTGTAAGGTATTCTTGAGAATCCCTTAGCCCTAATGTATGTGAATTTTGGGAATTGGATGAATAGATATCCAAAAACCTTTGACTACTTTAGTGTTGTGTGTCACTCTTCTTTTGTACTCTCCCCCAAGGTTCTGATAATATTCCTAATAATGACATAATTCACTCTTTTGTATTCCTTCTTGAAATTTTTGTATTATACCTAGGGGTAGTAGTCATATACCTTCAATTGTCCCTTCTTAGTTCCCAGTGTTCTAGCATAGAATAATCCTTTTTATGGGAACTTAGCCACTAGGAGGTAGACCAAATACAAGGTCATGTAGAAATTCGAGGTCTTCTTCACCACCATGAATTGGTCGTGCAAGTTGTTACTTATCATATTTGTCGAGTGAAAGTTGGTAGTGCCTCAGAGGATCTCTTCCACGAAATAGAACATCCATTCTTCGAAGAAGGCGGCAGTAGCTAGGCCCATAACTCTACTCAGGAGTGTGACCAAATCATGATACTGCTCTAAGAAATCGCTCCTATACAACTTTTGGGGTACCTTATTGGAACTACCCCTCTTTTCCTTTAGCCATGATTGTTTTATCATTCTCTTGCACCCAAGAGGATCTTGTTACCAGATTGTTAAGGAAAACCCATTTTTTGTTTCCTCCATTTCATCAAAGATTAGAATATCAAATGTCCTACCAATAGATTTGGTAGATAAGTCCACATATACCCTTCCAGTTTTGGAAATTATTTTCTTGGTACTGGCATGGTAGAATTCATGATAAGCCATTACTAATTTTGGAGCAACTAGCATGAGAGGAAAGCCAATTGGTTTAGTGAGGCCACTTCCTTTGATTCTCAAGGATTCCTCCATAGTGGGCTTGATCATCACCCTTTGCTTGAATTCATCTATGTTTATATTCTTGAGGTTAGTGTTGAAGATTGTGTCCCGCTTGGATATGATCTTAGAAGTACATTCTACTTCGTGGAACTGGTACTTCATCTATTCTTTCTCTTCTCTCCCCCTAGGAGTTATGGCATGTTTCTTTCCTTTGTCAAATTTCCCCACTGGTTTCTTCGATGGCCCCTCAGCAGGTTCCATAAATCCTACACATAAAAAGTGGAGTAAGTGTATTGATAGATTAAGGAGATAAATATTAGTCGAATCATGCAAATTTATCATTATTAACATCCATATACTCTTGGAAGATCATAAAATTCATCAACATTTACCATTTGAAGCTTGTTTAGGATATTTGTGTAAATACAAACTTAGGGGTGCAAAAGTCTGCCCTACAAAAGCTACTAAGATAAATGTTGTTAAGGGATGACACTGGGACCATTGAATCCTATAGAAGAAATTTTTATTGATAATTTTTAAATGAGATTTTTGACAAGAAGATTCCTTGTGAATCGATTGGACATGTGTGAAAATAGCTGATGGGGCACTCAGAGTTGTTAAATCAAACCTTGATCCTTTTACAGGTTTGAGGAATGTGAGAGAATAGATGTGGAAAGTCATTGAAGCTTCACCGTTAATGAATGTCTCTGGGCAAGTGACATCCCACAAGTGGATTTCTACATTGCAGAACCTACATGTCTATTTTACTTGGTTAAATTCATTGAGTTATCATTAGGTAGTGATTCATGGATCACAGAGTTTGAAGGTGTGGGAGCCACATACCTAGTTGTTGTATATTCATTGTAGTTAAAATAGTGGTGAAAGGTGGATGTCTTCCTGCATGTGTAGTTCTGAATGATGAAATCCACAAAGCCTTTTTCCTTAGTCAATTTTGTTGAGTGTTTTTGGTGTGCAAAAGATGGGTAGAAGAGGGTCATTGGGGCTTTTCCATTACAGAATAAATTTGGGTAGGTAGCATTCTGCATGGAAATTTTTTAGACAAGCTTGATGTTATCAATCATGCCCCAACATTTATCTTTGAAGTCTTGGTCATTTTGTAGGATGTGAGACTTGGGAGTACAGAAGTTGAATGGTGGGATACTGTTAGGTTTTCACCACTAAGGAATGGATTTATGGGGATGGATTTTTTGCCAGGGCAACCTGCATGAGTGGACCTACCAAAGAGGCCTACCCTTTCAATTCATCACTTGTGCATTTTTGACATATGTAACGTTAATAGATTTGGGCTCCACATAGTAGAGAGGCGAGTTGATTTTTCTGTTAAAAAATGGCCTTGGAGTGATGGCCCCCCATAAGCAGTAGTCCATATAGGTGGACCCGTAGGAGTCACCCGTCCTAAAGCTTTGTGTTGGAAAAATCAAAATTTTAACTATGAGAAAATGCTTCTCGTGGAACTCGCATAGTGGGAAGGTGTGGGAACTCAGCTATTAGATGGTAGTTGTGTGGGGGTAGATGATCGCTAGGGAAAACCCACATGATCATCCTAATTAGAAGTTTATCAATTCGAGATTGGGCTTGATGGAGATTGAGAGAATGGGAATGCATCATAGGGAGACATTTTAGTTATGTCATTTGGAACGACATTGAAGGGATGGCCTTCATCATGAGGCAGCCCACCTACTCATGCCCATCGAGAGATTTGACTTATACTTATATTGATTTGATCATTTATTACTAGGGACAATGATGTTAGGTGTGGGGTCTATAGTTTGAAAGGACAATAGAGTTTAGCCACTAAAGAATGGAATTTGTCAAGCAGACTTCCCATAGTGGAATGCCCTTGGGATGAACCCACAAAAATGATACAATTTAAACTTAATACAAAGTTGGGTTGGGGTGGCGAACATCCATGGGAGCTATGTCATTAGTCATGGTGATGAAAGGATGGGATCTCACACAAGAACACGTGAAAACCCAAAAGAAAACCCCCATTTTAACAAAGTGACAAATGCAGAAATGAGGCCAAATTTTTCACTAGCATTTGATTCAATTAGTATTTGGTGAATGAGGTTTGTAAAAATTTGTGAAAATTCTCAAACACAACACTAGATTTAATACTATGCAAAGCCAGGGTTATCAGATTATAATTTTAAATTGCTAAAGCCCTAGTTGTAGAACATATAAATCTAGCTTGAATTCATTCAAATAACATGCACATGGATATGGATCCTCTTCTCTCTTCAAATTAGAAAATTCTAGATAAAAATGACAGCTAGGAAGCAACATATTTATAGGTAACCTGCCATTAATGTCGAGCGTTAAGTGTAGGTATTGTCAAGAACTGGGTTGTTAATAGTTGTGGAATCCTGCACTGGTGAGGATGTTCAGTGAAGATTTGGGTAGTGAAGGTGAGTGTGGGACCCATCATGTGGGAAGACACAATAGGAAGGATTCACGGAGTGGTGAAGTCTGTGTGATGACCCGCTAAGGGAAACTCATAGTTGCGGGTCTGCCAGGTCTGATGGATGTGACAACTAAGGAAAAACATAAACCTATGAACTAGATCCCCAAATGCCTAGAGCTTAGTGAAATTTGGATAGGTGAACTTGGCCAAGATGAATTTTATGATTTTGAAGCATGTGACCATTTTAAGCTCAAAAATAGGGGCATGCAAAATGAATCAAAAGAGAAACAACCTGACGAGAGTGAAACTAAAAGAGGGGGTCCCCGTTCCTAATAGGGCGTGTGTGCTACAAGCACAACGGACGTAAAATTCACCAAAAAGCTCATTAAAACATGTCAACTCATTTTGTAAGATAAATGCCATTATTTTAATTATTCCAAACATTATTCCACTAAAAATATTTATCTACTAAATGTTTCCACAAAGGATTGTGCCTAGATTCTAAGCTAGGAGGCTCAACAATCTCGTGAAACATGGAAATATCTTTGAGCCTGTGGGCTCCTCATGATGCAGATGAATATCTAGATTATGGGATGACTCCCCTTTAGATCTCCTAGAAACTAATAGATTTTTGGAAAAGGGATAGAAATATTTGGAAAAGAAATCTACTACTAGTAGGAGATCTAAAGGGAAACTGACCCATAATCAAGAGATTCATCTTCATCATGAGCAACCTAAAGGTTCGACAATGTTTCCATGTTTCACGGGATTTTTGAGCATCCAATCTTAGCATCTAGGCACAATCCTTTGTGACAAAACTTTTTGGCACACCTAGTAGGACTCTAAATAGAGTTTTAGACGAAAAAGAATACCATTCTACTTGTTGTCTTAGTGTGAAAAACATGGTTTCAACCTTTTGAGAGCAAAATCTACACACATCTGGCGACTCTGAGCTCAAATTTACTAGTTTCAAGGTGGAAAACGTGTTGATATGTTTTTTAACTTTTGAAGATCAACCTTGATATTCTGATTTCTAGGTATTTCAATGAGTTTCCAACTCATACGAATGTTGAAAAATGTATCTATTTCATTGAGAAAGGTTTCATCATGCTCCATTTCATGAAGCTGTTAAAATACCCTTTTCCATCCTTGTCAAGATGATCATTACGCTAGTTTTACACATAATTCTTTTTATTTACAAAGAAACCAACATGCACTATATGAATACCTCCCACCCACCCTAGTTTAACCTTTTTGGAAGCCTATACAAAAGCCAAATCAGCTTCAAGAAGCCTATTTTCTTCAAAACTAGTAGTATACCCTTCCCAACCAACTCCTAGAGAATGAAAAGGAAGAGGTTGCAATCATAAAGATTATATTGCTTGACTTCACAAAGAAAATGGAAGAGATCAATAGTGAGGAAGAATTCAACATGTAGGGATAATAGGCATCCTACCAAGCTTATTTCTATTAGAAAGAGGCAAAAAATAAGAGAATTTATGAAGAAGAATACATGAATAGAAAATTTGCAGCTAGAGAGGAATAGATAAAACAATTGCTTATTCAAATGAAAGGGCCTCAAAAATTTAAACATGGCAACCTTCTTAGACCAATGGTTTTGATTTCAAATTACCAAATCTAGTTCAAAATTATCCTGGCATAAGAACAATCCAAAATTAAGAAAAATATGAAGTTACAAAAGACAATCCAAAAAAAATTCCTAGGTTTAAGAATATTTCAGCAGATCCAAAGCTAATTAATCGCTGAGATGAGTCAATAATGCCTCATTTTCAGTTTAATAGAGAGAAAGTTAATCTTCCTTCATCAGTTGAATATAGTATGTAATAGGAACAACATATTATAAGGAATTTTGTTATCATAAGGAAATGGAAGGAAAGTAAGGTATGAAGAAGACATAAAGATCAAGTTATTGCTCAACTACAAAAGCAAAATACCAAAGAAACTCTTCCCATTGCAAGTTTCAAAGATCCTCTTCCATTGTAAAATCAAGTACATGCAACAAATCAAGCTATGATGGTTCATGAGCAGCCATCTCAAGCACCTATTCTTCTTCAAGAGAGACAACATGCCTATGCATGTCCTAATACCATTTATTTGTTCAAAGGAGGAGCAATTGTTTTATCAAAATTATTGGTTTGATGAGCACAATCAGTTGAAGGTAAATAATACAAAAAAGGAAGAGGAGGTCCAAATTGACAAGTTGAACATTGTTGATCTAGTTCAAGAAGGTAACACAAATGAATAGTATGAAGAAGCCTTGTTTTGGAATGATCCTGAGTCCTTTGTGTCAAACTTAAATGGAAAACAAGATCAGGTTGAACATGTTTTTTTGAAGGAAATAGAGGTTGAATCTCATGATCTAGCTGATTTTTTTGATGAATTTCCTAAATTTGTAGATGAGAATGAAGATAACACATGCATACTAACATTAGTGTTTAGTTTTGATTAGCAGAGTGATGAAACTCACTAGATTCAGTACAAGATTTTTTGTTAAATGAGAAAATTTTCTCAAGTATCATGGAAGATTTTTTCTCTAACATTGATGATAATTTGATGCCATGTGAACCAAGAGTATGTGATTAGCCTATTAAGGTGAAAGAAGTAGTCATTATTTCATTACTTGATGATAGATCAACATCTCCTTCAGATCATATTGAAATAGTGATAGATGATGTAAGAAAAAATCTCAATCAGGAAACCAGGAGTATGAGAAAAAAGTTCATCCTTGCAAGAGGATGATCAATCAAGGATTTAGTTGGTAGAGAGAAAAATAAGGAGACACATATTACTATTGTACCTAAAGATGAGGTTGTAGCATTAGAATAGTAGATTCAAATCACCAATTCACCCCCATAACAACAATATCTATGATCAACTTCAAATGGTGAGTGAGTTTTTTTTTGTTCTTTAGAGAGTTTTGCAACATTCTATAGTGTATGTTCTTATGGGTCATATCTTATCAGTAATAAATCACCTTATAGAGCATCTTTTCTTAATTATAAGGGGGAGATATTTTCCAATACTAGTTAATGGTTTTGTTTGATAGTAACCATTGTTGGTTAGTAAAGGTTAGGGTAGGTTCTTTTTAGTTCATTTTTTTCTTTCCAAGAAGTGTTGTACAATTTGTTGGCCCTATTCAGAGCCATTGTAGTTTTCTTTTAGTTTAGTTTTGTTGTTGTTCAAGTTCTAACAACTAAGTTACAAAGGATTTTATGAGTTGCAAAGGACAAGAATTGACTTCTATGCCCAATGGATAGGTTTATGCTACTAGTCTAAAATGATTAGTAGGTAAGCATATAGCATAGGTCGTCTAAAATGTTAACTAATTGTGCTTTTCGGCCCAATCAGGTTAGGTTGGGATAGAACTAATGTTTTCTACTTGAATAAAGAGAAAGGTGCCCAAAATATTCTACTAAAGTTACTCATGATCATATAAATAGTCCCAAGAAATGAATTTTTCATTTTTCATTATTCAATTGCTTTATAGAAAAGAGGAATAGTACACAAGCTTTTGTATAAAGTAGTTGTGTAAATTCATTTCAAGAAATATGCCTATGATTGTCCCACACAAGCCATGGGAGTAACTAAATGAGATACAATAAAAGACAAGATGTACATCTGAAAGTAAAGACATGTAAGAGAGAAGGGATCCATCATTTCTAGAATGATGAACCCCATTTTTTATCAGCTGCATCTTTGACTCCTTTGTTGATATCTCCAGAGGTATCTACAAGGGACAAAGAAGGTGATGTTAGAGCTTAGGATTCTAGGTCTCTTATATGTTAAACTAGTAGACATACAAATTGTCTCTTGAAATGTATCAAATAAAACAGTTAGGAGTTAAGTTTTCTCAAGATCGGATACAGTTATCATGAAGATCTAAGAAGAGCAAAATTATCTAATCATCATAAGAAGCTCTAGGCTTCTTATTTTCTTAACCTTTTTGTTGACTATGTAGGAATACATATAATATTACAATACAAATTAGTAGAGCATAGTAAAACCAACATAACAAGTTTGATTGTGCAAAGGATCAAAGAGAAGCAATGACCTACTAAGGGGCAACATCCTCTCACAAGCATAATAATAGTTAACCTTGATAATATGATAGTCCTTGTTAGGTGTTGACATGTGCAAGAATTAAAAGAACGAGGAGTAACAAGGTTAAACTATAAGATATAACACCCATCACTGTGCAAGGACAGTCAATAATCCCAAAAGGGCAGTCAAGGGTTTCTAAAATGTGACATAGATTTTGGTACCCTAAATGCTTGGTTCTCTTCCTAGGGTTTTTCACCTAGAAATAGAGAGATTTAGGAGCCAAAATGCTTATGTACATTCAAATAGGGATGTATGCAATGTAAAATGATGAAAATGGAGTGATCTAAGTGCTGCTAAACTATGGAATTGATCAAACATGCATGCAAAATCTAAGAATTAAGACTTGTTTGAAAACACATTGTGTAAAGTAAAAGGACCTAAAGAATGATCTAAAAATGTAAATAAAGCCAAACAAAAGGCAACGATGTAAATAATATGCACCTAGAAATGTATCTAAGACTGGAAATATCTCTGAAATTCTAAAAATTGCTGATTTTTAGGCCCAATGGGACTCATTCGCCAAAATGGGACTCATTCACCACTGTTGGAGGACAAGTCATGTTTCTACTAAAATCTTCCAGAAACCTGTTTCTGACTATCAAGAGTTGATTTCTGAGAAATTTAATTTTCAGGCCTACATGTGGGACTCATTCACCAAGGGTGGTGAATCGGTCCACCTACAAAAATCTAGAAAATCAGTGGAAGATTCTGTGGAGTTAGATCAATACTTTCGTGTCCTATAGGTCTCTGCTTTTGAAATTGTCAGATTTGGGTTTGAAAATGGCTTTTTGTTGATAATTTGAATTGAATGATAGGAGGATGACTTGAATGAATTTACAATTTGATCTCCAATTATTTCTAAGTCTCCAAAGGACCTAAATCTGCAAACAACAAGACAAGAAAGAGATATTTTGAATGTTAGGGCATGGGGGTTTGCCTTGGTCAAACCCCATTTAGGTAATTAAACCAAATTGATGAAATAAATAAATGAAGTATCTAATAATGGAATGAGTTACCTTGCAATGATGATTGATCTTGGATGTCTGCAACAATACATGAAGATTCAACTCTTGAATGCTCTAGAAAGCTAATTTAAAGGCTTCTAATGGAGAAACCTTAACTTGCTTGACTTGTAGTGAAAGATAGATGATATTAAAACAATGATGAGAGATGTAAATTGAATGGTTAGTTATAAAATGAGGATAAAAAAACTTATTTATAGTCAATTGTACCTTAGTACCTAATTATACTACATCACAGGCCAACATGTAGTGAAAATAAACTTTAAATTTCACCTTTTCCCACTCAAGGGTCAAAATGGGGGCCAGATAGGACTCATTCACCAAGCATAGTGAATGGGTCCCACCTAGATGGGACTCATTCACCAAGCATGGCGAATGGGTCCTACAGGGGCCATTCTGACACCTATGAAGCTAAGGAGATAGGAAATAAGGTTTAAAATGCTATCTTGTTGGGTATTTGATCAATTGAGGCCTTTGGATGCACAATATGGGTAAAATAGGACCTATTAATGGTGATGTAAATGTGGAATAGGGCTTGGGACACATAAATCAATGTGAAAGTGTAATGTAACACTAAGATTAGGTCCATAGCCTAGAAGGGCACAAAAACCAATGTGAATTTATAAATCACATTACAACACTAGTTTGTCATTAAGTTCACATTAAGAATCTTCTAGATCGATGTAATAATGTTATTATCATGTTGAATTTAGGAAGAAATGGGTTAATTAAGTCTAGAAAAGTGTGAAAGCTTATTACAATACTTTACAACACCTTTACAAGACGTCAGTAATCACATGTTATTTGATTTGCAAGGGTTCAAGACCTAGTGTGGACACATAAAATGCCTCACAACACTAGATTAGGGCCTCATTAAGTCCATTTTATCTCATGCCGAGCAATAGGTCCAATTTTTGATAGTATATAAAGGACAACTCATAGTGAATATGAATAAGACAATGGAAATAGCAAGTAAAAGATAGTCAAGATGAAGTTAATAAGTATATTACATAGTCAATTTCATTAAGATAGCAGTTTTACTTGTTGAGAGGAAGCAAGCACACCAAAGAGTAAGAAATTCATTACAATATGAAGATATTATTTGTGACTATGCCTTGTGAAATGAATAAATGAGTTTTGAAGACTAATTATTGATAATATCAAGAAGGAACATGACAATCACTTTGAGATAGCAGGCCACAATAGCATAAAATGCAAAGAATGGTAATGAAACTTTTAGAGTTATGGATAAAGGAAAAATGCAAAGATCAAGGGAAATAAAAATAGTTAAATATGGTCACTTAATGCTACTGTTAGATCTAGGAGCATAGTGGGTAATGGAAATCACAAAGCACTATCAAAAATATGATACAATAGTCATATATACGATCATAATATACAATAGTAGTTGTCAAATTTCTAGGACTATGCAAAGCAAAGGAAGGTACATAGGTTTGAGAGAGTGACAAAAGTCAACATATCTCAAGACATAGGTGAATACTCATTAAAGTTGAGCATTGTCTTTATCAAAAAGTGACTATGTCAAGGACAGTCAAGAGCATGAAAAAAGAACAAAATTAAGTGATTGTGTTGAGGATAGTCAAGCACAACATTTTCATAGAAAAATCACAAAGGACAATTTTATTAGCTTCCAACAGTGCTAGAGGAACTTCATTTTGGAGGTCTCATTGAACAAACATAATGAATGCAATGAGAAATAATAGATGGAATAGTCTCTCAAGGGGAAACAATCATATCTCATGCTAAAGGGAGCTATCATAAAATGAAGAGAATTTTTAAACCCTATCAAGTGTTCATGAAGAACTTTTAGAAAAGTGACAGTAAAGGATTTCTTCAAGAATAGCAATGACCTAGTAGAAGTTTTAGAGTTACAATGGGTTTTAAAACCCTAAGGATGGTGAAACCCCAAACCAAAGAAACCCATAGCAAAGAAGATTTTCATCATTTCTTTCATGGAAAAACCACAACATAGCACATTTTTCATCTTTTTTTGGTCATAATGTAGAGAATAGGGTTTCTTCATCATTTTCTCTCTAGAAAATACAAAATTATCTTACATTTCAATAAGACATGAAGAGATAGAAGCGGAGATAGAGAAACCACCACAAGAAATATGCCAACTTTCATATTTTTGTCAAAGAAAGAACTTGCAATCTTTTCTTTCATAGATAATGAGAGGAAACTCAAAATTTTCATTCAAAGAAGAAGCTTACCAGCACTCTATCTAGAGCAACCTATGTAGGAAAACACTCAGAAGCTAGAAAACCTTGGTGACAACAACATGAAAACATTGAAGGTGAAAATGATACAATGTGAGCCTGTATTAGGGTTATTATTTTGAGTTTCTCAGGCAAACCTAATTTTGGCCTACCCAAGTGCTTTTTCTTACTTTTATTTCATAAAAAAATGCATATGATTAATGCCTAGGTTGTGGTCATAACTTATGACATTTTCCTACTCATTATTTTCACCTTTTGTGGCCTTCCTTCATTTCTTAGGGCCTAACAATACTGTATTCCCATTTTTTGCATATTCACAACAAATATATTAGGCCATTTAACACTTATTGAGGTAATATTCAATCAATTACATTAATATTTGTTATAGTAATTATAATAATGGTTTATTTTAACATTTATTATAGTAAATAACTGTAATTATTACTTTTGTTAATAAAAGTGGCATAGCCACAAATTTTTTTTTGATAAGGAAGGTTAAAAAGAGAATTACAAAGAATGATATGGAAAAGAAGAGAATTTTTTTTCCATAGTGAGCATATACAAAAGGCAAATATACAAGAAGGATTATATAGAAATCCTTATATAGAGACTAACATACACTCCCTAAACAAGTGTTCAAGAAGTACATTATATTCAAGAATCTTTTAAAGTAGTAATCCAGAGAACAAAATTATAGTTTAAGAAGAGGAAAGCCAAAACCTTAAGGACTGGGGATTTGAGAGGAAAGAGCCAAGGTAAAAAACAAGGTAAGCAGCGAGACATGCAAACTGGGTAGTCATAGTGAAGAAGCCAAGCCAACCTAGCAAGAAAGGTGGCAAAACTGATGTCAAAGATGAAAAGAGTAAAAACTAGTCTGCAAGGGCTGAGAAATCAATCCATGAAGATGAACAACTAGAATGACCATATTCAAGTAACAAAGAGCTAAGAAACAAGCCATAAAGACAAGAAACTATGATGACCAAGCTCAAGTAACAAAATCTACATCACAAAATTCACCAAAAAGTATCAAAACAAAAACCCATCATAGGAATATTCCAAGCAAAATGAAGTAGAAGAGATTCCAAACCAATTTTAAGAGTGTTGGAAGAATGAAGAAGAATGGACTACTATACAGTTTTGTGTTGTCATTGATGTCACCATGTTATATGGGTTGTGATTGCAAGACTAAGTTATTGTTTGATCCTATATTTTGGTCCAATATTTGAACTGATATATATTTTACATCCTCCGGTATTTTGGTCCCCAATCCTCTATGGTTTTGGGAAATAGTTAATGGATATTGAAAGCATGTATGTTCAAAATCTCTCATGCTTAGGTGCTTGTATGGTGTATCAACATTATTCTGTTGACTGCATTTTGCTATTAATCCCATCTCTGGTTGACCTCATGGATAATTGGTCATATGGTGAATTAATATTTTTTTGTAGATATATGTATGACCTATCTTAGGTCAATGCTAACATGATGTAGTGTGTTGAGAAATTCAATTGTCTTTGGAAGATTTTGTAAATGTTTGAAGTTGACAGTTGATATTTTGATGAAAAATGATTGCATCTAATTAGGCTGACCTAATTGATGCTTGTGAATAGGTCATATATATATTAGATAGTTTTGAAGATTACAAGTGCGAAGCGAGTGAGGAATGACATTGATGTGAATATGAAGAAGTGCAAAAATGATGAAGTGTGCTAAGTCAACCTATTGAGCATTACTAGAACTATAGATCAACACTTGTTAGGTCCACTCTCATTAGTTCATTTTGGCTATGAATCCAATCTTCTTTTGTAATCCTTTTTGTAGGCAGTGAACCTCCTTGTGTAAGCAGTGAGCTTTAGTATCCAGATAGTGAGTCTTATTCTAGGCAGCGAGCTTTATATATTCAATTTTTGCTATTACTTTATATTATGAGTTAATCCTCACTATTTTTTTTCCCTTATTGGGTTTTCCACATAAAATATGGTGTTCATTGTGTATATTTTTCTTTCTCTTCTCTGCATTACATATCCATATTCAATAACAAAATAGTGTGGTTGTAAAATTGATAAGAGTTTAAAGTTTTTTGTTTGAATTTGGTGACAATTGATTCATCCCCCCCTCTTAGTTGTCCTATGACTTTAACAATTGGTATTAGAGCTTTGGTCCCTTGGTGAAGAGCTTAATCACTTGAGAAGTATCCTAAAGGTTGATCAAATGGATGATAAAGAAGAACTCTGGGATGCACTTGAAGATCTTGATAAAGCTAAAACTGAAAATAGAGATCTCAAAGAAAATCTTGATGAAGAAAATGAATGTGTATAGAAATTGAAAGAGGGATTGAAGAAATTCAAAGAAATACATAGAGAAGTGAGTGAGCAGCAAAAACAAGAGATCATTGGATTGAAAGTGCTAGTGGAAGAAAAGAAGAGAATTGAAGAATGTCTTAATATAATGTTGCTGAGAAAGACTGATGAATACACTAGACTTGAACAAGAGGTGGTGAACTTGAAAGTAGAATTAGAGAAAGAAAGAATCTATGAAAACAATTTCAAATCTAGCTCCAACAAGCTTGATGACTTGATTGTAGGACAAAAACCAAGTAAAGACAAAGGTGGCTTGGGAAATGAAATAGGTGAAGGCTCAAAGGATGAACAAATGACTCGAGACAAAGGGAAGCATAAAATAAATCCAAGAAAGTTTTCTAGAAGACCACCTGTGAGATAGCCTAATGCACAAAGATATCCATATTTCAATGGTGTTTATTTCTTCATGTAATAAATTTGGTCACAAGGCAACTAAGTGTTGAAGTAAAATGTATCAGTTTTTTGGACAATGTTTTTCATGCAAGAAATTTGGACATAAAGCCACTAAATGTAGATCTTAGGTGAAAATGATTAGTCAAGTGATGATGAATAGTTTAATGGAGGCATAATGAATCAATCCTTTAATGGCTATTTCTATCCTTGTAACAAATTTGGACACATAAAATCAACATAGATCAAGGGTTAATGGAGGTCAGACAAATTAGAAAAGTGTTATCTGCTATAATTGCAACAAACTGAGACATCTCAAGAGTTTTTAGAAGTAAGAAGGGAAAGCAGTCTGCTCCGGTAGAAAAGAATGAGCCAGTGAAGAAAGTTGAAAAAGATGAGGTGAAGAAAGAGATGAATAAGATATGGAGGAAGAAAGAAGAATATCTTGAAATGATAGATGCATTTGTGCCCTCATGCGCTACAAAAAATTCCTCTAGGAATTAGACCTAGCATGGTCTTAGGGGGAGCATTAATAGAAAATTGTACAAACCCCCTAGATGTAAGGTGTGTCAAAAGTTGGCACAAGGATATATCGTAAATAATGAGTAAACAGAGGTTATGGAAAAGAATCTGAAAGAAAAGTTCCAAGAATGTTCTTTTGCAGATCTATTTAGGGTTTATAGTTCAGAGAAATAAGGGTTTTATTAGCTTTTTGAAGTTTTTTGCATTTAATATGAATTAGGGAAAACTGATGGTGTATAAAGTAAAATTCATAAGTTCTTTTTATCATTTGTGCATTTGAAGAGTTTGAAAAATGACTTGGAGCAATCCTAAAGTGATCTCAAAGTGATTTGAAGAAATTCTAGGGAAATTCTAAGGAATTATTATGGATAATCATGAATTATTTCTCAATTTACAAAGGGGAAGAAGGGAAAAGGAAGAAGTTTGAATTGAGCAATAACAAATTCAAGAAAGATAATCATGACGATGGATAGAGGATCAAGTGGAAATATTCAATTGAACCTGAAGGGTGTTGAATTATAAGAATTTGATCATAGGAAGATGAAGGAAATGGAACTAGGGCTAAAGACAAATGAATTGGAAGGCATAAAAACCCTAGGTATGGATTCATGGGGAGAATTTCCTTGGTTTGTAGAAAAGAATCTATCTTGTTTTTGTGAAGTTGATTCAAGAATGACAACATTATGTTGGATGAACTGTACCTGATACAATGATGTGGAGGAACTTACTGGTATTGAAAAAGACCCTCAAGCTCTATTGATAAATACTATTGTTGTTTTTGTTGTAAGGTATGTTGTGCATGACATCTCTTATAAAATCTATTTCAAAAATCGTGAAGGTTCGACTTCAGCTATTGATGTATGCACACATGATGTTTAAGGAAAACAGGTAGTTTGACTTGTGTAGCCTATTACTAGAAAACCTAATTGAGAATGTTAGAATGTCCTTGGTCGAGAGCTATCCTTTTTAGTTTGGGTCTTTTCTCATATGTTTGACATTTTACTTTCTAAGCTCACTACCGAGAAGAGAGAATGTTGAGTGGGAATTTAGTATTCCTATCAAAAAATAAGTTTACAATTATTTGGAATCGATGGAGGAAAGTGTAAGTGCTTGCAAAATCTATTTCACATCCCTAATGGTGAATCTGTGCTTCAGTATGTCAATACCTAGTCAGTTTGAAGTGGGCTCCTCCTCTTGTAAGAAAGAATTGGAAGTTGTCATTGGTGAATCCTCTCCAGAATCTAAAAAGAGAAAAACTATCACAAAAGATGAAATCACTATCTCAGAAGAAAACAAGAATGAAGAAGAAATTGTGACTAGATCTGACTCCTTTGGTCTAGAGGATATACGAATGATGTTAAATAAAGGTGATATGAAGAAGGTTGGTGAAATGTGGAGTGCAAGCTCTTCAATCGAAAGACCTAAAATTTATGATGTATTGGTTGATTATTTTCTCAATAGGGGTATTTCATTTTTTGATGTGTCTCACTCATTACTAGATGATCTAGTTGAGGTTATTGAAGAAAGAACATTGTTGGAAGGACCCGAAGGTCATAATTTCGAAGCTATGATTGAGAGAAGATGTACCAAATCCAAAAAAATATCTAAACACATTAATGAGACAAGAGAATGCATCAAAGAAATATTTGAAATCTAGAGGTATTGTCTCTGGTGGCTGGCAGTTGTTGACAATTTTAGAGTAAAATTGAAGCCATTGAATCTAAGATGAATTGTATTGGAACTATTTTTGATTTCTTTAAATAAAAGAATAGAAAAAAAATAATAAGAGTTGGTGAATTGCACGTGGAATTGTTGATTGCTCAAAGGAAAAGAGACAACTTGGTTAAAACCTTCTAGCTAGTTAAAGAAATTGTTGAGGTTTAGTTGGATCATCTCTCTGGAATACTCTATGACACAAAAGATTGTGAACGACAATGTTTGTCTTTAGATAAGAAATCCTTTTTTATGTAGTTTTCTTTATTGGATGGTATGAGTGCAAGGATGAATTTAGTTGTACTTGCTTTGAAAAGGATTCTTTTGATCCTGAGTGATAGGTACAAGAAAATATTTCATGTAAAAAGTGTCATTTTCAATTGAATATTTAAGATGGGGAGTTGGAATTCCTTTGTATATAAAATATTACCATGTACATACATTTACATCCTATTTTTTGTTGCCCTTTTCCATTGATCTCAAAGGGGGAGATAGGTGTGGAGAGAGGAGTAAAAAGGGAAAGGACAATGTTGTTAAGGAGAAAGAATGGTATTTTGAAAATTTTGGCACATGTTTCCATCAATGAAAAAGGGGGAGATTGTTGGAAGAATGAAGAAGAATGGCATACTATACAGTTTTGTGTTATCATTGATGTCACCATGTTATATGGGTTGTGACTATAAGACTAAGTTATTATTTGTTTTGGTATTTTGGTCTGGTATCTAAATTGGTATATAGTTTATATCCTCCAGTATTTTGGTCCTCAACCCTCTGTGGTTGATAGTTGCTGCTTGTAGTTTTGGGAAATAGTTTATGGATATTGAAAGCATGTATGTTCATAATCTCTCATGCTTAGGTGCTCATATGGTGTATCGATAATATTTTGTTGACTCCATTTTTCTATTAAGCCCATCTTTGGCCAACCTTATGGATAATTGGTTGTATGGTGAATTAATTTTGTTTTGCGGATATATGTGTGACCTATCTTAAGTCCACATAGACATGATGTAGCGTGTTGAGCATTTGAATTGTCTTTGGAAGATATTGTGAATGTTTGAAGCTGACAGTTGATATTTTTGATGAACAAGGATTGCATCTAATTAGGCCGACCTAATTGATGCTTGTGAATAGGTCATATATATATATTTATATATCAAACAATTTTAAAGATCGTAAGTGCGAATAGAGAGAGGAATGACATTGATGTGAATATGAAGAAGTGTGTTAAGTTAGTCTATTGAGAATCATTGGAACTATATCAACACTTGTTAGGTGCACTCTCATCAGTTCATTTTAGCTGTGAAGCCAATATTTTTTTGTAATCCTTTTTGTAGGAAGTGAGCCTACTTGTGTAAGCAATGAGCTTTAGTATCCAGATAGTGAGTCCTATTCTAGGTAGTGAGCCCTTTGGTAGTGAGCCTTATATATTCAATTTTGGTATTACTTTATATTGTGAGTTAATCCTCACCGTGGTTTTTCCCTTATTGGATTTTCCATGTAAAATCTAGTGTTCATTGTGTTTATTTTCCTTTATGTTATCTACATTACATGTTCATACTCATAATAGAATAGTGTGGTTGTGAAGTTGATAAGTGTTTAAATTTTTGTGTTTGAATTTGGTGACAACTGATTCACCCCCCCTCTCATTTGTCCTGTGCCTTTTAGCAAAGAGTAAATCCCACTTTCCTCAAATGATTCCAAGTTGGTAGGAGGAGGAAAATATGGAGTGGAGTGAGGTTCCACCAAACCATGGCAAATAAGAATCTGCACTACATAAAAAATGTCCAAAAGAATATTGGAAATAGTACAACCCATCTTGGGTTTAAGACCATGAAAGTTTTTGATGGAATCGTAAGAGTAGTCATCAAGCAATCCATTGGCCATTGAGCTCAGGAGAGCTAAGATGGAGAGGTTAGATAAAATGAATTACTAACAAAGAACATCTCCAACAAGACTAGAGACATTTACAATATCATAATCCTCAAGGGAATTATGCAGTGAAGAGAGAGGAAAAACATGAGGCAAGATATAAGAGTCGACTAAAAATTTAACCATCTCACCACACCACAAAACATCCTTTAAATTTGAAACAAATCGAGAAGATACCTCATGCAGGAGTGACACAAAGTGAAATTCTAGCCAATCATTCCCCAGAACCATTATAATTTCCTCCTCCATGGGCTTGCATTCTATGATGCAAGTTCGGCTTAATTTTTCTGTGTAGAATGGTCTTGCATCTTAGAGCTTATGATATCTTGATGGAACCACCACTTTAAAGGAATTTTGCATTGTAACTATGACAAGAAACTAGGAAATGTGAGGACAAAGGACCAAATATGGTATATAAAAAGACCATCGTACGTAGGAAAGAATACGGTGCAAGGAAAAAAATTAATGCCATTGTAAGCTTATTGCACCAAAGGGTGGTTCACAATAATCAAAGAAGTCCATTTAATGTTCCTATAATATAACCTTGCCAAATGTCCCCAAGTATAATATTTGGAAATCTCACCGTACTCCTCCACTGTAACATTGTAGCAATGAAAAGAAAAGGGGATCATAAGATCCATAAGGTATAAGAGCCCAAGAAAAGATAGTGGCCCACATACACCCAACAACATCCAAAACTTATGTTAAATCACATGTGATAAAGACATTTGCACAGGTCTAAAGTACAAATAGCAGTGTAACAATAAATGAGATGTCGATACAAATATCTCAACCAATTTCAAATTTAGAAATGTTGATAAATAAGTGAACCTTTTCCCAAGCAAATGAGAATTTTTTCCCAAATTGGAGACAAATAGAGAACCGTTATCTTCTAAATTCTTATCATAGGAATGAAGGATACATTGTACCGAGCATTCTTCCTAAGAAGAAGGAAGTTATATCTTGTTGCCAAAACTCCCCCAGACTAACCAAAAAAGGGAAAATTCCCTAGATGCAATTAATATGGAGGGGACCCCAAGCCAACACCAAATAATAGAAAGATATTTCATATAACAATAAAAAATTCCATGTGTTTCAATCAATGATGCCACATATTTCATTCAAAGATGCCACATCATCTTTTGATATTATGCCACATGTTTCAATCAATGATGCCACATATTTTAGTCAAAAATGCCACATCCTCTTTTAATATTAAGTATTTTTTCTTTTCAAACTTCAGCTTCAAGAATGGGCCTAATATGCCTCCTAAACAAAAGAACAAAGTTAATGCCAATCACCAAAAAATAAGTCTATAGAAATTATAGCAAGAACAAGTAATTGGGAATCATATGAAGGAATTTTGATGAAATTAGTTCATCAATTTCAAATATTCCTAAAATTCAAGGATTTTTTACTACAATTTTTGATCAATGGCCTTATTTGCAAGTTGATCTGCTTGTTTGCTAGCTTCCATGTAACAATGCATAACTTCATAAGAGGAGAATTTTTCCAAAAGTTGAAAAATGTGAGCAAAATGATAATTCAAATGCCAAGACTCTAAATGACCTTTCAAGATAGTAGATGCCACAATCATGGAGTCACCTTCAATAAAAATATTGGAAACAGATAAGTCAATTTCTAATTTCAGGCCCAAATAAAGAGCATTTAGTTCAGCAATATTATTTGTGCCATCAAGAAGACTTGAACAAATATCCCCAATGAAGTTACCTTGATGATCTCTTAGAATAGCAGTAGCCCTAGATTTTCCAGGATTACTCCTAGAAGCTCAATCAAAGTTTAATTTGATGGAGCCCATGGGTAGGGATATCCAACTGATGGGTGTGTGCAAGAAGTTGAGTCCACTTTTTTACCAAAAAGTGGAAGTGTTTTTCCTGATTTTCAGAATTTGACACATTTGACCTTAAAATTTGAAGCACTTAGAGATGAAATCTTTAAAAAAGTCACTAATCATAAAATTTAGTGCTCGGAGTCTAGTTTCCAAAATATGTAATTTATTTCAATACCAGATTGTACAAATTGAGTTTCAATAGGAGTTTCTAAAAACCACTATTTAAAAGTCACTTTTTTTTACCATACCATGCACATGTACGACATCCATATTTTGACTTAAATTATCGTATTTTTCTAAATCCTTTTGGGAAAATATTTGTGACTCACTGAAGCTTGTTCTTGATATTTTTTTGTAATTTTTTATTGAATATATTTTTTTTGTTAAATTTTTATTAGGAAAATTTGTCATTTTGAAAAATTGTCGTGTATGACATGCATAAGATGACCTAAACTTATCATTTTTTGATTTTTTTTTTTAAATTGAAAAGAATTGTCCAAAGTTTTTTCTCATGCAATCCGTTTGTCAAAATGTTATGTTGATCAAAAGTTATTAAAATAGTAAAAACCCTTGATATTTAAAGTTTATGGACCAATTTTATTAGAAATTAATTGAAAAATAGAAAAAATAATCCAATTGTAAAAAAAATTACATATTTAGAATCTACATTGTCTCATCTAAAATGGGTTTTAATTTCGTCAAAAAATTCTACAAAAAGAGTCATCAGCCATATGTCCAAAGTCGGTATTTTTCTCTGACATTTTTAGGACCTTCAACTTGCAAGTCAAACCAAGTTGAAGGCCTAGGTTCAATTTTCCAATGCTTTTCCTGAACCAAAATCCTAGGCAAAAACCCGACCACAAAGCTAATAGAAATTCAAATTTTAAAAAATGGGATCCCCATTATAAAATAGGATCCCATTTATTAAAAACAGGATCCTATTTTATAATCGGGATCATGTTCCTTAGTTTATAATATTCAGACCATTGGGAGGGAAATGGGATCCCTTTTTATAAATGGGATCTTGTTTCCCTTCCAATAGTGCCCACATTGAATATCGAGGAACGGGATCCCGATTTTAGAACGGGATGTCGGTTTTTATAAATGGGATCCCATTTCTTTTATTTAAATTTACTACAAAAAATTATTGTGAAGTCTGCAACTTCACATATGTACAACCAAGAGTAGTTAAAGTAAACTATTTTTCATGAGCTATTGTATTTACAGGTGGTGAACTTGATTTTTAGTTGATTATTTCAAATGAGGCATCATCTACACTATTTTTGAAGTGGAATTGTGTTATTTTTGTGCTTGTTTGGAGGAACAAAAGGTCTTCAACTTGCAATATGGATTGAATTTTTCAAAGGAGGCATGAAGAAAACAATTTTTAAAGTGGAATTGTGCTAGTTTTCTACTTGTTTTGAGGAACAAAAGAGGAATAATTTTGTCCTAATAAGTATTCAACTTCCAATTTGGATTGAATATTTTGAAGAATTTCACTATTAACATTCATTTATGCTTGAGAATTTTATAATCATGGGAGATAAAGCTCGTAATAAGAGAAGGAAGACATTGAATCAAGAATTTGAAGCAAATAGAGAGGAGAGACAAAGACAAAGACAAAGAAGAATGAAAATGAAATCAATGAATGATGGTGGAGCAACCAATTCCACAAATATTGAAGATGAAAACATTGAGGATACCATGGTTGTAGATGAAGCTAATTTGCAAGGAGTCAATTTAGAGAAGAATATGATTATACAAACAAGTCCTACTATGTCTTCAAATCCCTCTTTGAATGCTATGGAGAATGTTTCAATATGCACAAATCCAGGTACGTCTTCAAATCCACATGTTAGTGAAATGGTAAATTTGTATGTAGATGTTTTACAAGATGTTGGGCTTAATGATGTTGACATTGGTGATATTCAAAGAGATGAAACTTTTATAGAATTTGTTGAAAACAAAAAAGAAAAATCTTTTGTTGCAAATGAAAATTAGAATGATCATTTTCTAGAAAATGAAAACAAAACCTATATTTTTCATGAAAATGAAAATGATGAAAATGAAAACTATTTTGTTGATGAAAATGAAGATGAAAATGTAAAGGAAAATGAAGATGAAAAATCTAGAAGTGATGTTGAATTTAATGAAAATACTTCAAAAAATTTTGGAAGTGGTGTTTTCAATAATCTTCCTAGTGAAATTTCTTGGAGGCAAATAAGAACACATGCGAATAGAATATACACCAAATTCTTTTATTGTAATTTTTTTGCATTTCAATGTCAACTAATGATGCAATTGATGAGAATGAAAAAAATGAGGAAAAGTAATGAAAGCTAGGGCCTTTTTGTTAAACCAAAAAGAAAAGATCAATCATTAAAACATGTTATGTCTACTATTGTTAGTGCCATTCAATCTATTGGGAAAAATAGTTGATCTAAAGATAAAAATGCAGCAAGAAGAGCTATAATAAATGCTATAGTTAATAAAGCAACTTTAAATAAAAGAATGGTGGGCATATTAGTGAAGTTTTAAAAATATTGACCCCAAAACATTGCTAGCGAGCCGCAAAGAAGAGAAAGTATAGAAAAATGATCCTACCAATCAATATTGAGTTTCAGTGGATGAATACCGAGGTTTGATATAAAATTGAATGTTGAAATTAAATCTTTGATCAAAAAATATTGGCATGATAATACTAGGGTTTCATCTAATGCTAGAGATGTTTTAAAATTAAGGGTGGGGTCCAAAGTTTGCGATCCTCACCCAAAACACCTATTAGATACAACACAAACTAAATTTTATAGAAAATTTTGTAGCGATTCAGTGTTACTTGGTAATATTAAAATAATTCAAAGGTTTTTTGAAAAATGTAAACCCTGGTATGTAAAAATTAATAAGCAATAGATATCTTGTTGTAAAATACATGTTCAATTTCACTATTTTTATGATTTTTTTGATATATACATTGTGCCTTGCATACTAACATGATTATACAGGATTGTGGTATTGATATGCCACCTGAAGCAATAAGAGAGTTTATTTTAGGTTTTTTTTGTGAAAAATCTAATGATAAATTATTTTATTTAAGTTCTTGTATTTCTAGACAATGCATTAACTATGGAAATCTTTCATTTTTAAGAATTTGTTTGCATGAAAGTGTTGATCATGATTTTGGACAAAAATTAGTAGATGTCAAAAGATTTAGGAATGTTCACTATTCTTTAAAAGATGGAAAAATAGGAAAGCGTTGTGATTTAGTTACATAAAAAGTTAGTGTGCATGCATTCATGAGTGAATTTAAGAATAAAATTGTACCAAAATATGTCATGCACTCTGAACATGCTCGATGGATTGATGGAAAAATTTTCACATGTAGAAACACATTTCCAATTGGTAGTATACTTTCAGTGGTTGATTTTGCAGAGAATTATACTCTCGCTCTGCAAGAGGAAATTCAATCTCAATATTATAATTCAGTGCAAGTAGCTATGTTTGTCCATATTGTTTATAGAGATGCAGATGATAGCACTGAGGATGATAGAAATTTTTTGAGGGAGTATCATTTTTATTTGAGTGACAATCAGTTACACTCGTCAGAGTTTGTTCAATATTGTTTCAGTATATTTTATAAAAATTTAAGTGAAAGAGGAATCCAGATGAAAGAACACCTCATATGGTCAGATAATTGTACGGGGCAGTTCAAGAATGCTTGAATGTTCTATTAGTTAAGTAGGGTTCACAAGGAACTAAATGTCCAACATATATGGAGGTTTTTTGAAGCTAGGCATGGTAAAGGAGAACATGATGGAGCTGGTGTGTGTGTCAAAAGAATTATTGCTAGAGAACAATTATAATTCGAGAATTCAATAAAATTTAAAGATGTACATGAGATTGTGGATTGGTGTAATAGAAGATTATCTGCACTTGGTTTGAGTGATTACTCTACAGTTCATCATTTATTTTGGTTGGTGGAAGAAGAGAACATTGTACCTAGAGTTGATTGTGAGACAATCAGTGGATCTACTAAATGGCATTCATTTAGGACTGCAACAGCAAGCACATGGACTATTTGGACAAGGGAGCTTGCATGTTTTTGCCATTTTTGTATCATAGGATATTGGGAAGCATGTGAAAATATAGAATTGGTTGAACAGTGGGAGAAAAGATTGTTGACACCTACATTAGCACATAATCAATATGAAAGAACTATTGAAGAAAATGATCAAGTGTTTGCATCTAACTATTATGGTCGTGTTTCAGACCTTGTACAAGAAGGTAATTTCAATTCAACTTATTTCATTTTATTTCACTTTATTAAGTTATTTTGTAATACTAAATTATTTATATGGATATACACTAGTTATTAAATTAAATTTTGTTGGCAGGACATTGCTTATGTTGTTATTGCACCTGAGGGTAATGAAAAGAAAACAAAATATTGGCTAGCTCATTGTGTGGAAACTAAACATAATTTAATAACACCCTAAGAAGATGATGATGGATTTCATTATCCAACAGGTACGGTGATCCCCTTAAGACAACCCCTTAAGCAAATTTTGATAACAAGTTTTAGATCCCCTTAAGCAATTTTTTAGAACAAGTCTTTGATCCCCTTAAGAAAATTTTGAGAACTTATTTGATGATGGTTTTTGAACATGTTTTCCAATAGGATCAATGGTGGTTGTTGGCACTTGGCTACAAAAATACCTAAGAAGAAAGAATGGTCTACCTGCATTTGACGACTATGAAACACATAAAAATATTATACATTATTCACATTTGGTGGTGGAAACAAATATAAAACTAGAGCGGTATCATGGAAGACCTTCAAAAAAAGTGCTATGGTCAATTTCTATGGAAGATCATGAGGCAATCATAGATGCATTGCAAAAAAGAGAGGATGCAAATGGTACAATGGAATAAGTAAATACAAGTAAATATAGTTTTAGTTTTATTTTGTCCTTTTAAATACATTAAATACATGTTTCGACATTTGTCAAGTGTGTTATTAGTTGAAATTGATTTAAATTGTCCTTTCATACATCCTTAAGGAATAATCACAAAAGGGATCTAGTCCATGCAGATTCAACCTAGACAACATGGAATACTTGGTAAAAACAGGTAATTATTAGTTAAATTATGTTTAAATGCATGTTTTGATTACATATTGATATTGCTTGGACATTAATAGTTAAAATTGATTTATTGTCATTTTTTGTATCCTTAAGCCATCATTGCATTGATCTCATACTTTGAAACAAAAAGGAGAGGATGTCTGGATTCAACCTACAAACATGTGGAATACTTTTAAATGCAGGTACTTGAGTTCTGTACATATAGATAGTTTTATATAAATTAAAATATGTATGTTTTGATGATTTCATTGATATTGCTTGTACCTTCTTGATATCAGGTGGTGTGAAGACCTACTACATTCTAGCCATGAGTTTGAGATGTTCTTGAGATGGCATATCCAAATTTTGTAAACATTGTTTTGAGATGACATATATGTACATACATACTTACAGAATTAAGCATACTCTATGTACTTCTATGTATCAAATCAATATTCTATATATTTTGTTTGTTAAATGTGCATTTTTTCCTACTTCGAAAATTTATGTCTAATTGTATAATCACTAAATATCATGCATACGTTATTGTTAAATCAATTATATCCTTAAGACGTTGTATTATGACCCCTTAATACATCCCCTTAAGAAATTCTATTATGACCCCTTAAGACCCCCTAAGACATCTCCTTTAGACGTATTATGACCCCTTAAGACATTCTATTATAACCCCTTTAGACATCACCTTAAGACCCCTTAAGACATCCCCTTAAGACATTCTATTATGACCCCTTTAGACGTCCCCTTAAGAACCCTTAAAACATCCCCTTAAGATGTTCTATTATGAACCCTTTAGACATCCCCTTAAGAACCCTTAAGACATCCCCTTAAGACGTTCTATTATAACCCCTTTAGAAATCCCCTTAAGACACCTTAAAACATCCCCTTAAGATGTTCTACTATGACCCCTTTAGACATCCCCTTAAGACGTCATTATTTGTTTTGACAACTTATAAATTAGTGTTAGATGTTATTATTTATAGAATTTATTAATGTTTTTATTCTCTAATCTTCTATGGTATTGTTTATTTCTTAAAATTTTATCCTTTCTGGTATATAAATAGATTGCTTTTGTTTGTAAATTATGATTTATTGACTAATTATTGATTGACGTGAATTGAATAAGTTCATTGAGTAATTATTGCTATTTATTGAATGTACATATCATGTATATCATGTAAGAAATCACTAAATTTGTAAAGTTTAAATATTAAAGTGTCCTATATTAATATCATGTATGCGATCACTAAATTTCACATTAATGTCCTATATCAATGTCTTGACTATGAACATAAAATGCATAAATTTACATGTGTAAATTAAAATTTCAAACAATAATAAAGTCCATAATTTATGTAACATATTAAGTGCATGAAACCAATATATTAAGCACATGAAATAAAGTCCATAGTACAACCCATGAACTAAAGTCCAACTAAGTACTTAAGCCATGACTATAAAGTCCAACATAGTACACGACAAACAAGAAATATAGTCCATGAAATAAACAAATATAACACATAAAATCACATATTTCTAGGTCATGTACTGTCTCTATAATCAAGAGACCTCTTCACACCGTGCCGACTATGTGGGTGACTTGAAACACTCTGTACAAGAGAAAGATGAAATCAGATGTAAGACAATGAAAAATGATTTAATGACAATTTAATTTATAATCCATCATAAAATTAAATTACTATCATATCTGCATCTAGATGCTCTGGTTCACTTGAAGCAACCTCTAAATTATCTAAATCAATCTATATAAACAAGACAAAGAAATTTGAAATTAGATGTACAACTCTACAATTAATTTTTTTAATTCAATTTAATTTATAATTTATCATATTTTAATTGTACTGTATTCTGAGGTTGTGCACCAGGCTCTTCTCCAGGACCTATCTGTACATGATCAACTAGAAGATGTGTCTCATGCTATAAAAGAAAAAGAATATGTAACAAATCTCATATTATGTATATATTCAATTTATAATTTATAATTGACTTTAAATATAATAATTTTTTTTAAATTACCATTTGATCTAGAGCCTGCTCTACATGTCCTCCTAGTGGTGTAACTATGTCTGGTTCAAGGCTAAAAGTTGCACTAACAAAGTCCTACAAGATCAAAATTAAAGCACGTCCAACATAGTACATGAGAAACAAGAAATATGGTCCACGAAATAAACAAAGATAACACATAAAATCACATATTTCTAGGTCATGTACTATCTCTATAATCAAGAGACCTCTTCACACCATGTGGACTATGTGGATGACCTAAAACACTCTTTCCATACAAAATTCAAAATTTAACATGTACATGTACATTTAAAATAAAAAATATGATGCATAATTTGCATGTGTATATATCATTAAACTAAACTATGTGCATACATACAAATTTCAAAATTTAAGAACTATATATACATTTAATACATGCACATACATACTAAACAATAAACTTGAAACATTCACAAAATCTCATTTTATATCTAACACACACACACACACACACACACACACACACACACACACACACATATATATTACAATTTTTCAGCAGGAGAAATCATAATCTAGTAGATAGTCATAAAATATATACTATTATATATTATTCATTATAACTTCATAAATTCCACCAAATTCATAAATCCATGTCTCTAAAAATATCCATCTAGAACCAAAATCATAAATTCATGTCACTAAAAATATCCATCCAACCAAATTTATAAATTCATCACACAAAATATCCATTGTTCACCAAATTCATAATTTAATATCATTGTCTTAATTTAGAAACTATTATGGCTCTCTAATGCATCTCTTCATTTCTTTGTGTTTTCCTTTTTAGAGTCAGAAGTTCTCCTCTCTTCTAGCCATTGTCGATGCTCATCTAAGATCCCATCCATAGCCCCAACAACATCAACAAGGGTTTGCATCCTAGATGCAAACATCCTCACAGGAGGTGCAACACATTCTTCATTTTGAATAATGTTGATTAGATATTGGATGGTTCTAACATTGGCATTTATTTGTGCTTGAAAACAATCATGTTCATTGATTTCAAGTGGTGGAGGTGGGGGGTTACGAGGTGGAGTGAGTGGAGGTGGAGGTGAAGGTGGTGGAGATGAATGGCGTGGAGGTGGATTGTGAATATTATTGAATGGATCCATGTGATCTTTAAGGTATGAGTGAACCTGCATTAGATTTGTAATTTCAAGATGTAAGATACATGTTTAGGAAATACCTTTAAACCATTCAATATAAATGGCCTTAAATAATTGAATACAAATGATAAAATATGTAAGCCTCATTTATGTCTAAGGAACATGTTACTTGAATGAAAATACAATTAACTATTAATATTATATAATCTTGCATGATCTTATTATTGTTAAATTTGGTTTCCTTGGGCAACTTTGATCACCAAATTTTAAGAACTTCTTTGATCCCTTTAAGAAATTTCATATTGGGACCCCTTAAGAAACCGAATTACAATTTAGGGTGACATGATGGCTTAAGGGGATCTACGTCTAGTGAGGTCCTAGGAGAAAATGAAATGGATCAAGTGAATAAAATTTGGTGAAGTTGCCTAAGGCAACCAAATTTCATTAAGAGCCTTTAAAGAAAAAATGATGGCTTTAGGGTTTAGGGTTTAGACTTTAGAGTTTAGGGTTTAGGGTAATAGGATAGCTTAAGGGGATCTACATGTAGTAAGATCCTAGGACAAAATTACATGGCATAAGGGAATGAAATTTGGTGGAGTTTCCTAAGGAAACCAAATTTCATTAAGAGCCTAAGAAAAAATGGATGCTCTAGGGTTTAGGGTTTAGAGTTTAGAGTTTAGGGTTTAGGGTTTAGAGTTTAGAGTTTAGAGTTTAGGGTTTAGGGTAATAGGATAACTTAAGGGGATATATGTAGTAAGATCCTATGGAAAAATTACAATGCATAAGGGAATGAAATTTGGTGGATTTTCCTAAGACAACCAAATTTCACTTTAAGGCCAGGTAGGACAAAATGAATGGTTTAGTGTTTAGGGTTTATATTTTAAAGTTTAGGGTTTAGGGTTTACATAACTTAGGGTGAAGTTTTGGTGCCCCTTGGAATATAATGAACTTGCAATATAGTCAAGAACATTTCTTCTGGAATAGTTGATTGAGATCTACTCTTGTTTCAACTGACCAACCTAGATCATGAAATCTCATTCATATTATAATCTTGCACGATCTTATTATTCTTAAATTTGGTTACCTTGGGAAAATTCACCAAATTTTAAGAACTTCTTTGATCCCCTTAAGAAATGTCATATTGGGACCCCTTAAGAAATCGATTTATGATTTAGGGTGACATGATGGCTTAAGGGGATCTATGTCTAGTGAGGTACTAGGAGAAAATGACATGGCTCAAGTGAATAAAATTTGGTGAAGTTTCCCAAGGTAACCAAATTTCATTAAGAGCCTTTAAAGAAAAAAATGATGGCTTTAGGGTTTAGGTTTTAGACTTTAGAGTTTAGGGTTTAGGGTAATAGGATAGCTTAAAGGGATCTACATGTAGTAAGATCCTAGGACAAAATTACATGGCATAAGGGAATGAAATTTGGTGGAGTTTCCTAAGGAAACCAAATTTCATTAAGAGCCTATGAAAAAATGATGACTTTAGGGTTTATGGTTTAGGGTAATAGGATAACTTAAGGGGATATATGTAGTAAGATCCTATGACAAAATTACATGGCATAAGGGAATGAAATTTGGAGGATTTTCCTAAGACAACCAAATTTCACTTTAAGGTCAGGTAGGACAAAATGAATGGTTTAGTGTTTAGAGTTTAGATTTTAGAGTTTAGGGTTTAGGGTTTACAGAACTTAGGGTGAAGTTTTGGTGCCCCTTGGAATATAATGAACTTGCAAGTTAGTGAAGAACATTTTCTTGTGGAATAGTTGATTGAGATCTACTCTTGTTTCAACTGACCAACCTAGATCATGAAATCTTATTCATATTATAATCTTGCATGATCTTATTATTGTTAAATTTGGTTGCCTTGGGAAACTTCACCAAATTTTAAGAACTTTGATCCCCTTAAGAAATTGATTTATGATTTAGGGTGATAGGATGGCTTAAGGGGATCTAGATGTCTAGTGAGGTCCAAATTTAATCATACTATGACCTCATTGGTTCCATCTAGCTCTGGGTCAAAAGTGTTTACCCCTCTAATAAATAAAAGTATCATGTTAAAAATGAATCAATCTATACATATCACAAAAATAACATACATCTATCAAAACAAGTAAAAAATTCCTCCTACATTAGAGGATATCAAAATAAATATGAAATATTTTAATAATTATACTTGTAATCACTTATTAATAAGTTATATCATACATAATTTTAATCACATAATAAAGGAATAAATATACAGATGTAGAAGATACAAAAATAAAAAGAGGCTACTCACATGGATCTTGATCCTTCTAGGAAGTTCCTAGATTGGTGTATTTCATGTAGGACTCTATGTAGGTATTGGGACCTTCACCTCTTTGCTTGTATATTTCCAACAATTCCACTCACTCCCTCTATAGAATTATTTCTTTTTTTATTATCTAGTTCTTTTAATCTTCTAAATTAACCTCTTATTTATAGGAGCATAATATGAATCCTCCTCCTATCTCTATTGTAATAATAGCATAGTTCCTCCAATCTATCATCATGCATCTCCTCCCTTTCCCATGTAATAGGTGTACCTTAGGTGTTAAATGGTTCCATCTTGGTCTCCTTATTGATGCATTTCTATCCTTCCACATAAATCTATATAGTATCAAAATATAGGCAATTTTATGGTTATTGAATGTCTCTTAATTGCCTAAGAATCCATTATGATTGAGGATGGGTGGATTATTATCTAGGATCACATCTTAAAAATCCTATAGAGGTCATGGTATGTGTTTCTTAATACATATATTCTCATACAAACCTCTTTCCATGTATTATCAACTCTCCTATATAATAGACACCTTACTAGATTTAAACTTCATATGATATATACCCAAGTGTTTCCAATTGGAATTGCTATAATTATGCTTCTATGGTATACTAGATCTTCATAATAGTTTTCATAAATCTACCAAATAGACCCATTCTTGACATTGAACCTACATAATTTTAGGTATGTCCAATGAAAGAAACTTTACCCATAGCACTCTCACTCACACTCTCATATCTTGTGGATATAATAGAATAAATTTTTCTCCCAATGATTTAGGTCCCTAATGATCATGTCTAAGTGTCATAGAGAGTGATCATCCACTCTTCATAAACTTGTAGAAACCAAAAGGTTTTATATTATGTGTTCAAATAAGTGAAAACATTACAAAAATCTCTACTGAATGGTGACAACAGAGGGTTTTTTAAGGCAACCAAATTTCATTTTAAGGTCCTAAGAAAAAATTCAAATGCATTAGTGTTGAGGGTTTATATTTTACAGTTCAAGGTCTAGGGTTTAGAAAAATTAGGGTGAAGTTTGGGTGGCCCTTGGAATAATTTAGACTTGCAAGTTAGTTCCAATTGGAATCGATTCTATGTGCTTAGATTTATGAATTTGCTAACTATATTTGCAAACAAACATTGATAATCTTTATGAATTTTAACTATTATTTAACATATTTTTTTCTAATCTAATTATAATTTAACATTGAAACTAAAGTTTAACATATCATTTTTTCCATACAATACAAATAAAATTTAAAACATTTAAGCAATGCAAATGATTTTTTTTTAGCTCAAAATTACCTAGTTTTCAAAAACAAAATGATTTGTTCAATTTCAATTTAGGGTTTTAACAAAAAAATTTATTCCAATTCAATTTAAGGTTTCAATTTCTAAGAAATTAGGGTTTTTAATGCAATTTTATCATTTAAGTTCAAACTAGGGTTTTAAATTTTTTTTTTGTTTGATTTGAATTGGGTTTCAAAAGCTTGATTAGGGTTTCTAAATGCAATTTTTTTATTTCATTTCAATTTCTAGGGTTTTCAAATTCAATTTTTTTGGTCTAATCAAATAATTTAGGTTTCAAAAGTTAAATTTTGTTTGTAAAACACAATTCAAGGTTCATGTTTTCATTTCTATTAAAAAATATTTAGGTTTCATTGCATTTTTTTGTCTATTTTTACAATTACCCATTTCTACTATAACAGGAAAAAAATGCTCAAAACGTGAAATAAATTAAAAAGAATCATGCTAAATTCACTTATTTTCTTCACAATTTCAATAAAAAATGGAAAAATGCAAAAAAAAAAAGGGGTGTGGGTGGGTACCTAGAGCTGTTTGTGGGGGTTGCTATCACCTATACTTGGGATCCTATCTGCTGTAAAATGAACTTTTTTTGTTTTAAAAAAAAATAGCATTATAAAACGGGATCTTGATTTCTACAAAACGGGATCCTGATTTTTATAAATTGGTAACCTGTTTCGTAGTAATCAGGATCCTGTTCCTTCTCCATTGGTTTGGGATCCTATAGGAAATGGGATCCCTATTTTTAAAAAGAAATATCCTGTTTCGTATTTAGGCTTGGGATCCCATTTATTAAAATTAGGATCCTATTTTTTGAAAGCCAATTTCAATTTTTTGGCTAAGGCAAAAACTTCCACATTTCGTGGACTCAACTTTGTGTACTTACCCTGATAACTAATCTATCCACATGGGGTTTTCTAAGCAATAAGGAGCCCACACTAGGGATCTTGAGGAGGGGACAATTTTGAAGAATAAAGGAATCCCATGAGGAGAAGTAGTTGTTAGAGGAACCATTCTTATAAAAACTTGCCATCACAGTTTCAAAATAGAGATTTCTATTTTTTGCAAAAAAAATTCCACTGGCAGATGGACCTTTTTAAATATCCTTCTATTCCTTTCGAGCCATATGTTCCAAATAATTATTGAGGGAGATATTTCCCAAAGAGAAAAAATCTAGAATAAGAATATAATCTCAGCCAACTTTGAAAATGATGCAAGATCAAATTTTGTAAAGGTGAGTGCCAACCCAACCTATTCATTAACCATGACCAACATTCCTATGCAAATGAGCAATTGATGAGGTCATTAGTAGATTCAATTACCTTACCACATAACACATATGAGAATAGAGGGGTTATTCCTAGTTTATCAAGTCTCATTCCTGAGAGTATTCTATCCTTTAGTTCCAACCAACTAAAAGCACTCGCTTTCAGGAGTACATTTGGGCCCCAATAGAGATAGGATGGCCATGGAGGATGAACCTCATTTTTAACAAATTAATTATAACCATATTTAGCAATATATTTTCCTAATTTTGATCTTGTCCATACAATTTCATTAGGTTTATCTATGATTTTTTTTGTCTTTTGGACAGTTCATTTTTGAGAGATTCCTTAATGTGGTGAGGAGCTAGAGGGAAATTGAAGTCCTTCCACTTGAAAGAATGCCAAGGACCATCCTTATCAATGATAAAATAGTCTTTTACTTTATCTCCCCATAGAGTTTTCACAGTAATGTCTAATTGAGACCAATTCCCAAGGAGTTTGAGAGGTTGATAACCATTCCAAGCATCATCTCAAAAAAGGGCCTTTTCACCATTATTGATTGGCCAAGAAAGATGAGGAAGAATGAAATGTCTACAATCACATATAAAAATTCCAAATTTTTGAGCCCAGAGGGAGATTCCTTTGGGTGAAGATCCTTTCTCTCTCCATGGAATCCAAATATTTTTTTTCATGATTTGACACCATTTCTTCTCCAGATTGGAGTACAACTGCCAAACCATTTTAGCACCCAAGGCTTTATTTTGTAAGAAGGTGTCTCTCAAGCCCGCCCCCTGAAGATTTTTATTTTAAAAAAATTTCCCAGGCTACTAGGGGGAGTTTCTTTTTCTGAGAGACATTTTATGCCCAAAGGAAATTTCTAAATAATTTTTGCAATGCAAGTCCTTTCCTATGAGGAATTTTCAAAACTGACATTAATTAAATTGGCAAAGAGTGAAGGACAACCTTTAGTAATATCAATTTTCCTGCAAATGAAAGCCATTTAGATTTCCATAGAAGAATTCTATTTAATGTGGAGGAGAGATGATTATCCCAAAAGTTGTGCTTCTCAATACCCGAGAAGAAGCAGATTCCTAAATATTTACAAGGAAGAGAGCCACTTTGAAAACCCCAAAAAATTTCAAGTTTAGATTTGACTACTTAGGGGTTTACATTTACTAAAAATATTTTTGATTTCTCAGCTTTAAAGGATTGGCCTGAAGCTAGACAATAATCTAAAAGATTTGTTTTAATTATTTTTTCTTCTTTTATAGAAGCCTAGCCAAAAAGAAGAGTACCATTCATGAAAGAGAGTGAGAAATTGGAGTAGGGATTGGGTTAACCTTGATTCCATTCCATACTTATTGTTTCTTGTTGCAATGATTGACCGACTTAACCTCTCAACCATCAAGATGAATAAGAAGGGTGAGAGGGTATCACCCTGTCTTAATCCCCTTGATGGAACAAATTTGTTAGTAGGAGAACCATTTACTAAGATTGAAAGACTTGCACTAGTTACACAAGAGGAAATCCAATTGCACTTGCTATTAGCAAAACCAAATTTTCTAAGGATAGCAAAGACAAAGTCCCATTCCACTTTATTGTAGGCCTTTTCCATGTCTAGTTTTAGGATCATTGAAGGATATTTATCTTTTGTAACTAAATGTAATACTTCATGGGCTAGTATTTCCCCTTCAGGAGTATCTTTACTTAGGACAAGTCACCCTTGTTCAAATGAGATGATAGAAGGGAAGATTTTAGCTAGCCTAAGGGCTATTTCCTTAGTGAAAATTTTCAAAATGGTATTGCAAAGGGAAATAGGTATAAAATCCTTGAAGGAAAAATGATTAGATTTTTTTGGAATGAGAGCAACCACAATTTCATTAAAATTCTTTAACATTTTCCTTTTTCTCCTCAATTCTATAAGAACAAGGAGAATGTCTTGACCAACAAAATTCCAACACTTCTGGAAGAAAAAATTCGTAAAGCCATCAGGTCCAAGGGCCTTTTTGGAATTCAAAGAGAATACTATCTCTTTGACTTCCTCCAAGGTGATTTTCTCCATAATAAATTTGTTGTGTTCCATGTCAACCAGGGAGGGAATACTGTTTAGAAAAATATTATTATCTAGATGTATGTTAGCTCTTAGTGGAGCTAATAAGTTCTTGAAATAATATATTACTACATCTTCAATATCTCAATATTTAATTAAAATATTCCCTAAAGGAGAAATAATTGAACCAATCCTATTTCACTAAAGTTCCCACCCTTGACTCTATTTCTATAGTCAGACGCAAATCAAATGAGGAGGTGGCAACTTTAGTGGAATTTTGCTTAAGATCCACTTTTTTCTCCTTCTAGGGGGGTCATCTATGAGCAAGTAGATGGTGTGGCTATGGGTTCCCCCCTCTCGCCTGTCATTGCTAACCTCTTCATGGAACATTTTGAAGAGATGGCTCTGCATTCATTCCCTCTCAAGCCAAAATGGTGGAAGCGTTATGTGGACGATACCAATGTGTGTTGGCCGCATGGCTTGGATAAGTTAGAAGAATTCCATAACCACCTCAACAGTTTGGTGCCTTGCATCTCCTTCACGAAGGAAATCGAATCTTGTGAGCAACTTCCTTTCCTTGACATTCTGCTTCTTAAGAAACCCGATGGTTCCCTTGGTCGTCGGGTTTTCCGTAAGGCTACCCATACGGATCTTTACCTTCTCTCTTCCTCTCATCACCACCCTAGCCAAAAAAGTGGTGTCCTCAAAACCCTTGCCTTGAGAGCTTATCAAATTTGTGATGAGGATCACCTTCCCCTTGAGTTATGCCATCTTCGCCAGGTCTTTAGTTTGAATGGGTACTCTAGTAAACAAATTTCTAGAGCTTTTAGCCATGCCAAGTCGAGTCTTACTCCCATTGATAAACCCTCTCACTTCTCTGTTCTCCCTATAGCCTCCCTCCCTTACATCGAGGGTCTCTCTCAAAAAATCTCTAGGATCCTTCATAAAAAAGGCCTTTGGTGTACTTTCAAGCCCTTCTCTTCCTTGAGAAATCATTTCCCCTCCCTTAAAGACTCCAAGGATATCTTACACGACTCAGGAGTCTATAAGGTTGTCTGTTCTTGTGGAATTCCTTATATTGGTGAAACTGGCCGCTCGTTCAGCACTAGAATTAAAGAACACTGTGCTGACATCAGACATGAACGAGTCCTCAAATCTGCCCTAGCTGACCACTCCTCCTCTACCAAACACCACATTTGTTTGGAAGACACTCAAATCTTGTTCAAAGAAGATAACTTCTTTAAAAGGAAACTTAAAGAAGCCATCTCAATCCACAATCACCCCCTTAACCTTAACCGCGATGAGGGCTGGAGGTTGAGTCAGTCTTGGCATCCTCTGTTGTCCAACCTTAGATCTCACCATCCCCCTTCATCCCGTTAGTTTCCTTGTTGCCTCCTCTCCCAGTCCGGCGTTTCGTCCCCCTCCCCGTCGCGTCCGTCTTGCCCCTTTCCTTTTGTTCGAGGGTCTTGCTCTTTTGGCTTGTGCTCTAGTTGTTCGTGGGCATTTTCTTGTGTGGTTCATCTTTTTGTGTTTGTTTTTTAATTTCTCTTTGATTTTTCCTTCGGTGGGGGTTTCTCTTGCTTCATGTTTATTCCTTCTTTCTTATGTGTTATCCTTCATTTTTTTGTCTTTTGCCAATTTTGGTTTTTAATACTTTGTGTTTTTTTTTGGTTTTCTTTTCTTTCCTCGTTTTTGGCTTTTGATTATATATATAGACACACACATATATACATATACATATACATATGTTATGTATGTATGATTATGTATATATGCTTGTAGGTTGTGTGTATATATATACACACTTTATTTTGGTGTTTTCTTAGTTTTGATTTTTTGTTTTTTGTTTGTGTGTTTCTTTTCATGATTTATTGTTTTGTTTTAAACTTATATATATATATATATATATATTATATTCCTCTTTTTATTGTGTTTTTCAAGTCTTTTCCTTTTAGTTTTGGTTATTGGTTTGTTTCTTGATTTATTGAGTGGTATTTAAATTTATTTTCCTCTTTTTTACTCTTGGTTTCCAAATTAATTTTTTAGTCCTTTCTTTTTCACTTCATTTCCTTATTTCTCTTATTTTTCTTTCTTTATTTTTGTGTTTCTAAGTTTTTGTTTGTGTGTTTCTTTTCGTGATTTATTGTTCTGTTTTAGACTTATATATATATATATATATATATATTACTCTCTTTTTATTGAGTTTTTCATTTTTTTTCCTTTTAGTGTTGGTTATTTGGTTGTTTCTTGATTTTTTGATCTGTATTAAAACGTTTTTTCCTTTCTTCTCTTGGTTTCCAATTTATTTTTTATTTTTTATTTTTTAGTTTTTTCACTTCATTTCCTTATTTCTCATTTTTTTCTTTTCTTTTATTTTATCATTTATTGGTGGTCTCAATTATTGAGTCTCACCTTTTGGTTTTCTTGTTCTCTTTCTTTCAATTCTTTTATTTTTAATGTCTTGTTTTCTTTCTTTCAATTCTTTTATTTTTTAAATTTTTAATTTCTTGGTTGTCTTGGCCCACGTGTATCTTCCCCCTCTCACCTCTTGGTCTTTTTAAGATTGGTCTAGGTCTGCAATTGCCCAATTTTTTCTCTTGTTCCTCTCAGCTCTCATCATGATGATGGATCACGGAGTGTGATCCGAAACGTTGATGCTAAAAATTCACACACAATCGAATCCATAAATCACTCCAATATCATTATGGATTGTGGAAACTTGATATCACTAAACAATCCTATTTCTTTGTCCTTTCAATTTTGTTGAGGCATGAAAAAATTTTGTATTTCGATCAACCTAGAAGCCTAATTTCTTCATTCCCAGACAATCCACCTAGCAAAATTATGCATGTGGGACCAAGTGGCCCATTTGGGAAAATTAGTCCCATCTAGGTGGGACTAAGTTGTCCAACCTGGCGACTTAGTCCCATTTGGGCTATTTTCAAGGTTTGAGCAGGAAAATTTGGAATTTAAGTTTATTTTTCCTTCATGTCAGCCTTAGGGATCAAATTAACAAGAAAATTAGGAGGATTTCCTATAAATACAAGCCTCTAAACCCTAATTGATAAATCATTCATCTTATTTATCATTCATCATCTCTTTCATGTCTAACAAGCTAGGGTTTTAGCATTCTAAGTCATCAAGGTAACTTTCTAAGACATTCAAGGGAAAAATATTCATCTTTTTCTACAAAAAATCAAGATAAATCATCATCGAAAGTCTCTAACTCCATTCTTTTATGCTTCATTACATTTTTTCTTCATTTTGGTTTAATTACCTAAAAGGGGGTTTGACCAAGGCAAACCCCCATGCCCTAACATCCAACATTTCTTTCTCTTTCATTGTGTGTTTTGTAGATTTAGGTGCTTTGAATGTTTGGAGATCATTACAGATTAAGTTGCAAAGTTGTTGAAGACATCTCCTTGTTGACTAAGCCAAAATATCAACAAAAAGTCAATTTCAGGCCCGAAAATAAGAGTTTCAAAACTAAATACCAGTCAAGAACCAGAGTGCAAACTGACGGCTTTCATTTCCACTAAGTTCATATTTTTAGAAATTTAGAAGTGGACTAAGTCACCAATAGTGGTGACTTCATCCCACTGAACCTATTTTTTGGAGGTTTCTATAGATTTGGATACCCATTTGGCCGAAACAGACTCCAAAGTAGTTTTTCTAGATCTAGGACAAGTTTCCCAATTGGCTTCTGCATAAGGTTTTTTAGGATTCCAAACCTTTATTCCATCCTTTTTCATCCCCCAAGTGCACACCTTCAGTTTCATCAGTTTCTATTACAATTTACCTTCATTTCTAGGTGTTTTTGCATATCCCAATGTGTTTTCAAACATATTTCATTTTTTGTGTTTAGCATCAATAATCATCTTTCTTTTTCAGTTTATTGCATTTAGACATCATATTTAGGCATATTGCCTCCATCCTTGCATTGATTTTGAGTGTAGACATTACACATTTTGGGTCAATTTCTCTCCTTTTAGGTGAAAAAACCTAAAAGAGTTAGAGAACCCTTGGATACCAAAATCAGTGTCCACACCACCTAAGCCAACTAGCTAGGTTGTTTTTAGGTTTTTTAGGTAGTCTTTATTGTGCCTTCTATTTTCTTGCCATATGGATGCTAGTGCACCCAAGAGATGCCTATGTGTCACATTGTCATCTTATAATTGCGCTATCATCCTTAGACAAAGAGTTGTCTAAGGTGCAATATTGAATCTAAAACCAGCTCACCTAGCCTACACCTAATATTCGGGTCTGCAAAGTGACAAAAAGTACTATTTGGTGCTCTTCATTCTCAATCCATAACCTTTAGAGTAAGATAAGTTAGGACAACACTCTTCTTTTGGCTCTATGTGAACTAGAGCCTTGACATGGTTGGTCTCCCTCTCTTACAGGGGGGAATATATAGCAAAAGAACTAAAGAAATTCAAAGTGATTATATCAGCCTTTTAGTTTTTAAGGGTGCCTGCTATCAAAAATGCCCTTTTTTGATCATTGAATGGAACTTCCCAATCAAAACTAGCTCAAGAGGTACCTGGAAAGATAGTTTCATTTGACACCTCCAACAATGAGCCTATTATAAGAGAAATCATAGGAAATAAGCCCAATCAGCCCCCAAACCAACAAACTAGTAAAATCCAACCATTGGACAAACCTCCAACCAAAGAGAAAAGTCAATTGTAAACAAAAGATAAATATAGTGACAAGGACAAGACTCAAGTGACCCAACAAGATCTTTTTATGGGGTTGTTTCAAGGGAAGTTAGAAACCCTTCCTTTCTTTGACAATTCAAATATTTGGCAAAAAATTGCATAACTATCTACTAGACTCTAGAGCTTCTACCAATGTCATGCCATTCGTAGTATGCCAAGCACTAGGAATAACTCCAACCCCTTCTAGATGAAATGTATCTCAGCTAGACAAGACTGAGGTGAACATTGTTGGGGTGATGAACAAGATCTTGATGTAGATTGTAGCAAACCCCAAGGTACAACAAGTTATTGATATGTAGGTTGCTGACATTCTCGACATCTACAACATCATATTGGGGAGATAATTCACCTAGGCCTTCAATGGCTATGCTGCAAATAATTACTCACATCTATGGCTACCCTACAAAGGGATGCCTAACCAAATTCGTATTGAGTGTGAGCCCCAAATGAAATTCATGATCACTGAGTACAACAATACTAATGAAGTATTGTTTGTAAAGAGGAAATTGGTAAATTACTTCCCCATTTCCTACCAAAATGAAGAAGAAGGTGTGGAAGAGGTCCTCGTGATGTATAATGCAACTATCAATTTGGATCCCCTTCCTAATAGCACAGAAGTGTTGATTGAGTCTGAGGATGAGGAATGCCAAGAGGACAACCATTTGGGGTTGCTTGATGGCTTCCAAGAATTCATGAAAAAGTGTGCGCAAGACCAACTATGTCTAGGAGCTTGTATGGATTTTAAAGAGTTATTTTTGCCTAGTTGGTGCAGAGTGCACAATGCAACTCATCCTAAATTTGAGTGTTGCATGTGCCAAACAATAGTGGAACACATCAAAGAGTGAATAACTATAAAATAGGGTATGGAAGGATAGCGAGATCAAAGCCAACCTAAGTATAAGTAGTCGCCCAAGGATGTAGAAATAGATAATAAACTAGAGAAGAAAAATGTTTTCTCCATCAACTTCAAAGACAAGATCCCCTCTAAGTTTTAGACATTGTGCTTTGATAGGTCCAAGTCCAAGCAAGGAGAAGGAGAAGGTTTTGAGCTTATTAGTCCTATGGGTAAGACTTACTTTGTTTCCCATAGATTAAAATTCTATTACACCAATAATGTAGCAGAATACAAAGCATTAGTCCATGGGTTACTGATGGCCTTGAGGAAGAAAGTCAAAATGGTACAAGTCTTTGGTGATTCTCAATTGGTCATCAAACAAGTTAGGAAGCTATACTCTTGTCATGATAGGAAGTTAGCAAACTATAGACATAGAGTATGGGATCTCATAGAAGCACTAGACGCATTCAATATTCAACTGATCTCTTGTAGCAAGAATTAGACCACTGATGCCTTAACTCAAGAAGCTAGTACCCTACAACCCTTATCATTGACTGGACTAAAGAAATTCACTATAGATCTTGTCTCTATCATGTCAGTTCCTGATAATGTCACCAATTTCCAAGTGTTCAATGATAAAAAGCATATTCTAGACTTCATTAACAATTCAGACATATTTTCATCCCAAATCATTGATGAAGTGGAGCCTGAGGAGGATAAGCTTGATATTGAAGGGTTAATTAATTTAAAGATGAAAATGATACCTAGGGGCATGGTTCAGTTGGAAAGAGTATTTTATTTGGATCACATCAAGGATCAAGATCAGCAGATCAAGAGGGATTCTATAGATAATCAATGCGATGCTCACAATATGGGTACTGTAGAATGTTAAAAACATTTTCATTAGAAAGGTGTGCACCCTAGAGGAAAGAGAAGGAATTGTGGATGCCCTGCACACTTATCATGATGTGATTGATTGCATGTATAAAGACCTCAAAACATATGCCATTTTAATTATCACTCATACCATTACCCTCAAGCCAGATGTGAGACCCTTCTAGTAGCATTAGTGTCCAATCAATGTGCTACTATAACCCATTATTTTCTAAGAAGTGTAAAAGTTGTTGTTAGCCCAAATCATCTTTCCGATTAGGCATTCCACATGGGTGGCCAATTTGGTCCTAGTTAGGAAGAAAAATGGAGAAATCAGATTATGTGTGGATTTTAGGAACCTGAACAAAGCCTCTGAGAAGGATAACTATCAAGTACCCTCATTGGATGAAGTGATACAAATAGTAAACAGTTTGTAGATGATGCCATTTCTTGACGGCTACTCTGGATATAACCAAGTGATTGTGTAATATGAAGATAGGCACAAGACAACATTCACCACAAAATGGGTGGCATTTGCATATAGAAGGATGTCATTTGGATTGATCATTATAGATGCAACATTCCAGCATGCCATGGACATAGCCTTTAAGGACCTCATTGGTAAATGCATCATCATTTATATGGATGACCTCACATTTTTTCAAAGAAAAGAGGAGACCAAATCTCTAAATTATGTAAGGTGTTCCATAAATCTAGAGAATTTGTTGTTCCACTGAACCCAAAGAAGTATATCTTTGGAGTGAAAAAAGGAAAACTGCTAGGGCATGTGATCTCTGAAAAGGGAATCTCCATAGATCCAGAGTGTATATAGGACATCTTGAAAACCCAACCTTTGGGAAACAAAAAGGAGATGAAATACTTCTTTAGAAAGATCAATTTTTTGAGGAATTTCATCACATGATTTGCATAAATAGTCAAGCCATTGAACGTAATGCTCAAGCAAGATGCTAAAGTAGAGTGGATATAGGAATCCAAACAAGCTTTTGATGAAATTAAGTGGGCCATTACAGATGCTCTAGTGCTGGTGAACCTAGATTATTTAAAGCCTTTCTACATTTTTTCTTTCACTTCAGATCATTCATGCACTAATATATTAACACATAAAGTTGATGAAGGGAATGGGAACCTTATTTCTTTCAAGTTGGGAATTTGATTATGGGATTGTACTTAAATTTTTGTCCAATTATTATCCTCAAGGGAATGGTCTAGCTGAATCCATGAAAAATAACTTTTTGACCATCATATGTAAACTACTTGATAAGAATCCAAAGGACTGGCATACCTAATTACGATTTTCCCTATGGGCCAATTGGACTCAACATAAAGTTGCTTTAGCAATTTCCTAATTTTGTCTTTTCTTATGGTTTGGAGCATGCCTTCCTAGTACACTTCAAAATACCTACACTACAATTCATCAATACCTATTATGAGGAGGGAGAACACCATGAGGGCTGCTTAGCTAAGCTGCTCCATTTGGAAGAAGTCCACAACGAAGCAATATAATTTTTTCCAAACATTAGGGTGGAGTAAGGAGATGGTTCAACTCTAGAGCCAAAGTTAAGGTCTTCAAAATTTCCGACTTAGTCCTATGCTAGGAGAAGGCCCATGAGAAGAAAGGGGGACATGAAAAATTCAAAAAGCTCTGCCTTGGACCCTTTCAAATATATGAAATCTTAGGAGATAATTCCTTTTGGCTCAAAATTCTAACAAGAGAAGATGTCCCATTTCCCATCAATGAGAAGTACCTCAAGCATTATTTCCTTGTTTGAGTTATCTTGGCTCACCTTTGTACATAGTTAGGGTGGGTCTTTGTTTGTTGCTTTTCTTTTGCTTCACTTTTTCTTTCTTTTTTGGCCTTTGTTTTTCTGAGGGTGTTGTCCAATTTCGATGTGGTGGTAGTGCTTGACCCGGGGTCCACTTTTCTACATGCTCCTTGTGTTCCTTGGATAAGTCTTCATGAGTTATCAAGAGTTTCTATTCCCTTTCATGAAATGGGTTTCCTCACTTAAACTCAGGCTTGACCTAGAATGGAACCCTTATTTGAATCCTTTCACTTTTATCTCATAATACACATCAAACACACTTTAAATACTCTTGATGATCTATACAATAGTCATCATGAATTTTTTACAAGTGAAAATTCTTAAGTATACTCCAATGACCACTGTGATCTCCAAACCCACTATAAGTGAACATTTCTTATACAATTGAGCAAAAAAGTATCAAAAGAAAATATAAAAGAAAAGAAAAATATTGAAAAATAAGAAATTTTGTGGGTGTGCAATCAAATCTATTGGGGCTATGGACACCCGATTGGAAATGGAGCAATGTTCATGGGGATTGTAGTGACAACTTCATCGGAGCTATGGATCCCTAATTGGTAACAAGGCAATGTCCAGGTTACTTTTGGGGTTAGATTACCTACGTAGCTTGCCTTGGATGACTAACTACTATCCTCTATGGTTTCTAAAGGAGAGGAATGAACTCATTGCACACACTCCTTAGATATTTTGTGATCTGATTCAAATAAGGATTTTGTCCTCCTTTAAGCTCTAAGTTTCTTTGAGGAAACTTGTGTTTGGTCTGTAAAACCAAAGATTTTAGGTTCCAAATGAATCCTTACCCTTTGAACACTCAAGAGTGTTCTCCTAGCAGAGTCACCATTTGTTGTGCTTGTAGCACACACACACCATTCGGAACAGGGATCCACTATGCAGGTTTTGCAGGAAGCATTTTCTCAAAGTTAAAAATTTTGAGTTTTCCAACACAAAGCTTTAGGATAGGTGACCCTTGTGGATCCGCCTATGTGGACTACTACTTGCAAGGGGTCATCACTCTAGGGCCATTCTCTAATAGAAAAATTAGTCTGCCTCTCCGCTATGCAGATCCTGGATATACTAATGTTGCATATGTAAAAAATGCACAAATGACGAATTGAAAAGGTAGGCCTCTTTGGTGGGTCCACTCATGTGGGCTGCCATGACTGGAACTATATCCCTATAAAGCTGATCCTTAGTGGTGAAAACCTAACAACAACCCGCCATCTGACTCCTGCACTCCCAAATCCCGCATCCTACAAAATGACTAGTTCTTCAAAGATAAACATTGGGGCATGACTAATAACGTCAATATTGTCTATGGATTCTGCCATGAAAATTATGCATGTGAAATTTCATCTACCCAAATCCATTATTTAATGGGAAATACCAAACGACCCTCTGCTACCCGTCTTTCGCTCATTGAAAATGTTCACAAAAAAATTGACTAAGTTAAAATGCTTTGCAACTTTCATCATGTAGAACTTTGCATGTGGGAATACATCAAACTTTTACTATTGTTTTAACTACAATGACTAGACAAAAACTCAGTATGTAGCTCTTGTACCTTCAGACTCCACAATCCATGAATCACAACCTAAGGATAACTTAACAAGCTTAACCAAGTAAAACAGACATGCGGGTTCCGCAATGTAGAAGTCTGCTTATGGGATGCCACTTTCCCAAGGATGTTCTTTAACGATGAAGTTTCAATGACTTTCCATGTACTTGCTCCCCCATTCCATGAACCCATAAAAGTATCAAGGTCTGATTAAACAGTTCCAAGTGCACCATCACCTATTTTCACACATGCCCAATCGTTCACAAGGAATATTCTTGTCAAACATGTCATGCCAAAATTATCTATCAAAATTCCATTTGTAGGATTCTGTGGCCACAATGCCATCCCTTAACAATGTTTATCCAAGCACAGGGCAGACTTCTACACCCCTAAAACCGCATTTGCACAAACAACCCAAACAAGCTTCAAATGGTAAATGATGATGAATGTTATGATCTTCCAAGAGTATATCGATGCTAATTATGATAAATTTGCATGATTCGAATAACATTTATCTCCTTAATCTATCAATGCACTTATTGCACTCTTTGTGTGTAGGATTTATGGAACCTACTAAGAGGCCATCATAAAAACTAGTGGGGAAAGTTGATAAAGGACAAAAACCCACTAGAACTCCTAGGGGAAAGAAGAGAAAAAATAATTGAAGTACCATTTCCATGGAGTAGAATGCACTTATATGATCACCTCTAACTAGGACACAATCTCTGACACCGACCTTGGGCATGTAAACATAGATGAAGTCAAGTAGAGGGTGATGATCAAGCCCACTATGAAGGAAGCCTTGACAATCAAAGAAAGTGGCCTTGCTAAAGTAGCTAGCTTTCCTCCTATGTTAATTGCTCCAAAATTAGTAATGGCCTGCTAGGAATGCTACCATGCCAATACCAAGAAAATAATTTCCAAAGATGGAAGGGTAGTAGCAGAATTATTTTCCAAATCTATCAGTAGGACATTTGGTATTCTAGTCTTCAATGAAATTGAGGAAATAGAAAATTGATTTACCTTAACAGTTTAGCAACAAGATCTGCTTGGGTGCAAGAGAATGATAAATCAATCACGGCTAAAGGACAAAAGGGGCAGTGCCAATAAGGTGCCCTAAAATTTGTATAGGAGTGATTTCTTGGAGGAATATCATGATTTGGTCACACTCTTGAGCAAAGTGATAGGCCTTCCTACTACCACCTTCTTCAAAGAAAGGGTGTTCTATTTCGTGGAAGAGATCCTCCGAGAAACAACCAATTTTCATTGGGAAAAGATGATAAGTAACAACTTGCACGACCAATTCATGGTGGTTAAGAGGACCTCATAGTTCTATAGGACCTCATATCTAGTCTACCTCCTAGCGACTAAGTTCCCATAGGATTATTCTATGCTAGAACATTGTGAACCAAGAAGAGACAACTAAAGGTATATGACTGCTACCTCTAGGTACAATATAGGAATTTCAAGAAGGAATACAAAAGAGTGAATGATTCCTTTATTGGGAATATTATCAGAACCTTGGGGGAAGACTATGAAAGAAGAGTGCACACAATGATAAAGCTATAATAAATGGTTTTGGATATCTCAGGAACACCTTATAGATTACTGCACTACCCTAATGAAAGAATCATCTTGTTGGATCTTTCTGGGTGGCTACAGACTACCCACACCCTGTTGAGAAATAAAAACCAAGCTGGGATCCCATATCCCCTTACATTTGGATAGGGAATGTACTCTTGCCTTGTTGCCCAATGTGCTAAGCATTCTGATAAGGAATTAGCAGAGTATAACTTGGATTTGCATATAGAAAGAAGAGGCATAGATCCCCATGGAAAGATGAAGAAATAAGTTGGGAGATAATACACCCATCGACCTCACATTGAATACTTTAAGGAAAACTGTGAGGATGACAAGGAGGTTCAAATGAGACATTATATGAGGACGATCACCCATTTTTTCAAGTGCATTTATTTGTTCCCCATGCCAAATTAGATTATCGAGGATGAAAATATTGTGGATGAAAGATGCAATTCCTTGGCTAATGTGTTTCTTCTAGTTATTGACTAGGTTGAGGAGGAAGTCATCAACCTAGACATTATCACCCACCCCATTGAATAGAGAACCGAATAGTGGGTTAATGGACAAATAACTGAGTTGTAAGAACAAGGTGCATATCGCATATATAGGGAGCTTGAGGATGATATTGAGAGTGAAATAGATAGTGGTGATGTTACAAATTCATCATATGAAGTTCCCAAGTCCTCACCTGTCACTAAATCCAAAATGAGGAAAGATGCACTTAAACACAAGCCCAAGCACAAGGTGTACTCTAGAAGGGAAACAAAGAGCCAACCATCCAAAAGGGAAAAAAGAATGAGAAATTTTGTTCTTGAAATTCCAACCATCTAGGAGGAGGACCACCAACATGAAAAGGAAGAAGAGTTTGAGTGACCTCTCTCACCACTGCCTACCATTTTCACTCCCACTACTGCTACTACCATTACCACTCCATCACCTTCCACTCCAAATATTTTCCTGTCTCGTTTCTATCGACTATGGACATATCAGTCCACCTCATCTCCACCTCATCGACTTCTCCCATGATGGTGTTGGACTCTTCCTCTTCCACTACTTCCCCACTATTTTCCTCCTTGTTTCCTCCTCCCCTACCAACCCTTTCCACTATGCAACCTTTATTTCGAACAACTACTATGGCACCATCCATTCTACTGCATGCCTTCGCAAATTATATGCAGAATGTGTCGATTGAGCTATCCAAGGTAATCCTTGATTGCAAGATCTAGCCACTAATGGCTTAGCTTGATTCTAATTTTCTTCTTCCTCCACCTCCCACTAAGCCACCAAAGATGGAGCCAACAAAGTAGATTTCAAAAGAAATTGAGAGGCTTAGTGCAGAGCAAACTAGAGAGGCCATGAAAGATGTTCCTGATGAACAAGAGGACTCCAATAAGGATGATTATTTTGAGCATCCTAAGGGAGGATTGAATATAAACATAGATAAGGTTACCTTATATGAGGAAGCATAACAATCCTCTGAGCATGAAGGCACTGATGGGCTCAATGAGCATTATGAAGTTGAAACATCTGCTCAAGAGCTAGATGAAGAATAGTCCCGAGAACACAAAGATGAAGAAGCAAACCCTAAGGAGAACAACTCCAAGGAAGGGAAGATTGATACAGATATAGATGTGGAGATAATTGAGCAGACTCCATGGACTAGCCAAGGCAAGGGCCTGAAGGATGAAGAGGTACTTCCAAAAGAAGAAGTAAAGAAAAAAGAAGTAGAAACTATGAAATAAAAGTATGTTGAGCCTACAAAAAATGTTGATATTAAGCTTGAACCTACTAAAGGGATGTAATTGCAAGAAGAGAATATAGTTAGAGAAAATGTGGTTTCCATTGAGCTTGATAGAAAAGAGACTATGATACAAGAAAATGAGTGAGATGGGGAAAGAAGGAATGATGAAGAATCTATTGAGCATGAAAAAGAAGGGCCTTTCAAGGAACAAAAAGGGGAAGGTTATCATTAATCACAAAAGAAACAAACATAGGTCACTACATGGCTAGAGCAACAGTTAAAGAAGGCTCCAATAGTTGTTGATCCCAAGATGTAATTGGAGGCCATGCTAGCTAGAGCTCAGGCAAGGACTTGCAAGGAAAAGAATCCTAAGATCCTATCACATGTCACAATTGATCCTTCTAGATCTAGAACACTACAAGTAGCCACCCCTATAGTAGATAAGGATGTAGGAACTATTTAGGGCTAGGATTATTAGATATCCACTATCAACTTAGGCCCTACCACCCAAGCCCAAAAAATAGATGAATTCCAAGGTTCAGTGTCCACTATCCTCTAGCAATTGAACAAGGATCAATCTACCAAGGAGGAATTAAAAACATAGGTGGTGGAGCTGACCACCTTTATACAATAGTGGACTTCAACAAAAGAAGATGCTCTAATAGAATCACTGGCACCCTCCTTTCTCTCAAAGGAGGAGGTAAATAAAATGGAGAGAATAAACAACTGGACCAAGTCTACCTAGGATTGGTTCTTGAAAGGTATAATCTACAATGGTGATATGGGGATCCGTCATGCAACCAAAATGCACAATTAATTTTAAAGTTTGTAGAAGGAAGTGGAGGAGATAATGGGAACCTGCAAAGACTTCCCTGAGCTATATAGGATTACCTATCCTAATCTGGAGAGCATCCTTAAGCTCTCCAACGAAACTTTAGAGGAGTTGGCATTGCCTAAGGAGATCATTGGCTAGTTGAGACTTGACAAATAAATCTTGAATACATGAAGAAAATTATGGAGAAGGACTTGAAGGAACTAGAAATTGATCATGAATGGATTATGGAGCACTAGATGGATAGTGGAGATTATTTGAAGATGATGACAGATTATGAGATGCCCACCCTAGAGTTAGATCCAAAGAAGATCAAGCCTTTATTTCACAAGAAAATGGAGCAAGGAGCTAGCAACACACTATCATCGGATTTTATGGATTTTGCTATAAGGGACTTCACCGAATCAAAGTAGATAATCAAAGCCATGCCAAAGTGCACTAAACATTAGGAAAAAAATTATTGAAAGATTCAAAAGAGTGGCCTTTCAAATCCTTAAATATTTTCTCTCTAAAGAAAAAAAGATGATAGTTGTAATCAACAAGTTCATGGAATATGCAACTAGACAAAAGGAAGATGGAAATCCCATTATAGTAGATGAATATTTGACAAAATACTCATAAAGGTTGAAAGCAACTAAAAGAAAAAACAGACTAGGAGAAAAAATAGGGAAAAAGACAAAGTTCTATATTTATATTGTAGTATATTGGGGGGTAGGTGAAACCCTAAGTTAGAATGAATCTAAGACACTAATTGTAAAAGAATCTTGTCTATTCATTCTACTTTTTGAAAATTATAAATAGGGGCATCCTTTCATTTTCAAAGAGAGATGAGTTGTTGTAAAGACATGTTGCTGCAAAATATATGAGAAAAGCATTATGTTAATGGTGTCTTGTGTATTGCTCTCATGTGTGTGTGGTTTTATCTCCCAATTGTTGATTTTAGCTTTGTTGTTTTAAGTTTAAGTTCATTTTCAGTTAGTAGTTCATGTTGTGCCTAATGGTGGATGTATGATATAGTGTTTGATGCATTTCTAGCCAATACTTTTGGTGTTTTGATGATGATAAAATGTTGTGTAAAGTTATTTTGGGCTTATTTATTTTTTTGCACTCAAGTTCAATTTTCCATTCATGCTTTAAAGATGGATATCCAATCTGAAAATCTGCAATGACTCCTTGAATATTGCACTAGTTTTATGAGACTGTGGACTGTCCCTAGCTAAGTGGAACTCAATTTTGGGAAGTCTATCAACTATAGCATCCTCCATTGTTACTATTCATAATAGTTGCATATTTAGCAAAATTCTAACCATTTTTCCCTTTTGTTGTTTCTTTAAAATTTGAAGTTAAAGACAAGTTCTAGCATCCTTGTAAAGCCAAATCTGATGAAAAAAAAGGAGTTTTATTTTTCTATTTTAAACTTGCAAAAATTGGTCATTCATTTCCGTAATTTATTAAACTCCATTTGTAGACCCAAAATCCCATGCTTAGTAAATCATAAATGCCACTTGTGATTACTTGTAAAGCATATCAATCAACCAAGCTATTTTTGCAAGCTATGACCTAACACCTGAGAGACCTTGGGGGATTTTCTAAAATTTAGTTGCAAATTTTCACCTTTCAAGAGAGACATCACACTTGTGTGTTGTTTGTGTTGAGAAATGCAAAAATACCCATCAACAATGTCATTTTGGTGGCATCTTCTAGTGACCCTTCACCTACCCAACCTTGGGCATTGGAAATGGGAGGCATATGTGGATGGAATAAATTATTTATAATAAATATATTTCCTTCAAATTTGGGCACTCAAATTGTGAGTTAAAAATATTTGAATTTGAAAGGCATATTGTGGAGATATAGAGGTATGACAAGAATCTCCTATTTTGAGAAAATTGTCATAACATTGTAAGAGCACTTTCTCTTTGTCTTTTCATGAATTTCAAAGCCAATTTGGAGGGAATATGGAGTCTAGGTTGTGTCATTTGGGAGGGAAATGATCCAAAATGAAATGAAATTTCATTTCTTGTTGTACAAAAAAATCAAGTATTTTCATTTAGTTTCAAGATTTGGGGAGAGTTGGGCACACATTCTAGAAAATTATTAATGATTTTCAATGCATTTTTTGAGGGTTTTTGAAAAAAAATGTGGGAAGAAGTTTGTGAGGAATTGGAAGGATAAAAATACCTCTATAGAGGTATTCAAGGGGGTTTTTGGTTGCAGGTTTGCGACAACACTAATAAAAGGAAAGAGAAGGCATCAATGTGTGGGAGGTGAGTGCCTAAGTAGTGTATTTACAAAAGAAAGTAAAGAGGTTGCCAAGGAAAGGTAGTTGTGTATGGTTGAGCCGAGAAATGCCTTTGAAGGAAATTGATGTAATTTGGTTGTTGATTTTAATGTAAGTGAATAAAGAAAGTTTCATTGCAATTTGAAATGCGTGTGTATTTCCATGAGTATGTTAGCAGAGAGTCTCTACTATATAATTTAGTGTAATTGTTATATTTTGATCTTGTTTTTTGAGAATCTGTGTTGCTAGCAAGAGGGTTCTTGTTATTTACATCATTGGTATTCGAGCAAGAGTTCTTAAGTGTGCAGATAGAGCACCAAACACAAGGCATTTTGCATCAAGACCTGGGGGTAGAATGTGTGTGATTTGTATGTAAATAAATTGCCAAATGTGAAGTAGTCTATACTTGAGAGGTTGAATATTCAGAGTGTGTGGCAAGTGTTTGACAAAATTTCAAAGAATAAAGGTAACAAGTTTGTCATAGTTGTGTATGCAAGTGAACATGATGGAGAAAATATTGTAGAAGCATGCTTTGAGAATAGTATGAAGAAAGATGGTGAGATTATAGTAAAATATGAGGATAGAAGTGTAGCAAAGATTAAAGTGGTTGCAACATTAACAAAAGAGTTTAGTGAAATGGAGGACATTGAAGAAAGGGAAAACCAAGCCGCAACAATTAAAGGAAAGGTAAAACTTGAATTTTGTGTCTTCATTGATGAGGTTAGAACCAAATCTGATTTGTATTTGACCGATATGATAAGTGGTAGAGAAGAAAGAATTGTAGCAATGAAAGTAGTTGATGAAAGTTTTAATTTTTTTGAATTTTATTATAAAAATGGATGTGAGTTTAATGAAGTTGCAGTAGAGGAGAGTCCTTTGGAGGATATAGAAGAAAAATATAGAGATAATTTATTGATGAATATTACATAAGTAGAGGCAGAGTGGAATGCATTGATTGTAGGTAGAGAAAAAGTTACAACATAAGGTAATGAGGTAAAATCATAGTTTAATGTGAGATTTGATGAGGTTGAGAGTGATTTTGCATAAATTAATGAGAAGGTAAAAAATTTTCTTATTAATGACTTTCTTGTTCAGTTGGATAATTTAGTGAATTGAAATGGGATAGTTGAGGAAGAATTTGCTAGTGATGATTGGTATGTAGAGAAGGATTTTTATGGTGTTGTAGAGTTTAGTGAAAATTCATTTTGGTGGAGGTGGCTGAAATATAGTGAGTTGAATCCCATAATATTAGAGGGGGATGTGACTTAAACTGGTAGGAGTTGTTTGTTTTATGGTAGAATTGATTCCATATTCAAGAGGTTCAGTGTAGAGAAGAGTTGTCAGAGAAGGAAGCATGTTCCAACTAGATGCTGGAAGAAAAGAAAGAACTCATTGGAGGTACCAATTTTAGTAATGGAGTTTTTTGAGGGTTGTTTACAACTTGAAAGGATGGTTCTACCATTCAAATCCATTTTGTGAGACCAAGATCACAAATTTTTTCTACCTTGGGTGTCTAATGCAAGAGCATCCATGGTTGACACGCTATCCTCATCAACCAAAAGAAATATATTTTTTCTTTAGTAGAGTAATATTTTGAGTGGAATAATGTTTGAAATAATTGAAATAACTTCATTTATCTTATAAAATGAGTTGAAAAGTTTTCACAAGCTTTTTGGTGAGTTTCATGTCATTTCAATGGCATCTCTTAGTGACCCTTCACCTACCCAAACTTGGGCATTGGAAATGGGAAGCATATGTGGATGCAATAAATTATTTATAAAAATAATATTTTCTTTAAATTTGAGCACTCAAATTATGAGTTAAAAAATATTTGAATTTGGAAGGCATATTGTGGAGATAGTGATATGACTAGAATCTCCTATTTTGAGAAAATCACCATTATATTGTAAGAGCACTTTCTCTATCTTTTCATGAATTTCAAAGCCAATTTGGAGGCAATATAGAGGCTATGTCATGCCATTTGGGAGGGAAATGATACCAAATGAAATGAAATGTCATTTCATGTTGTGCAAATAAATATCAAGTATTTTCATTTTATTTCAAGATTTGGGGAGAGTTGGGCACCCATTATGGGGCAATTATTGACTATTTTCAATGCATTTTTTTAGGGGTTTTGAGAAAAAAATGTGGAAGAAGTTTGTGAGGAATGAGAAGGAGAAAATACCTTTGTAGATGTATTCAAGGGGGGTTTTGGTTGTAGGTTTGGGGTAGCACTAGTAAAAGCAAAGAGAAGACACAATGTGTGGGAGGTGAGTGCTTGAGTAGCATGTATCTACAAAAAGAAAGTAAAGAGGTTGTCAAGGAAAGCTAGCTGAGTGTGGTTGAACTAAGAAATGCCTTTGAAGGCCATTGATGTAATTTGGTTGTTGATTTTAATGTAAGTGAATAAAGAAAGCCTCATTGCAATTTGAAATCTGTGTATTTCCATGAGTATGTGAATAGAGAGTCTCTGCTATATAATTTAGAGTAATTGTTATATTGCAATCTTATTTGTGAGAATCTACGTGTTTTTGGCAAGAGGGATCTTGTTATCTACATCAGAGTTCTTTTTTGCAAGGGATTCTCCATGTAAATCTTGTGTTATGTGATGCTCTTATGTTTCTAATTTGTGTCTCATTGCTGCTATCTTATGGTGATGTTATAATTTATTTATTTCTATTATAAGTTCACATAAGATAGTGTTGATAAGAATCACATGTTGGCTGATTTTTAACATCATAAAGAAGATGGATCTAATCATGGTAAGTCCATATTAAGGCAACTTAATTTTATATTTGCATGTAAGTTTCAAATTTTTATGTTGTTGTAGTTCAAGCCTTGTTTCTCATCCATTGAACTCATATTTGGATAGAGATTGAATTTCCCAATAATTGTTATTATAACCTATACATTTCTCATCACTAAGAACAAATAATCCTAGTCCATGTAGTATATGGTATTCTATTTGCATATGAGTCATCTAGTAGTAGAGTATGCTAGCCCATGTGACTTATATTATCTAATTTTAAGATTTTTTATGGTTCACCTAGATACAAAGCATTTTATTCCTTGTGGTCCATAAGACTATTATATGGTTCCTTGAAATAGAGCACAATATACATTAAAGAATACACTTTATTTTCCTACAAATAGGGCATGCTAGAAAATTATTATTTTTCTATTGTTCTTCATGCTTTTGAACTCTTGTACATTTTTTTTTTGGTATTTATGTGTATGTTTTATGTATTAGATTATATGATTTGCTAACATTCTTGTTTTACAAATTATTATTTTCTAATTTTTCTATACATTGTAAATTATACTTTTCTAATCCTTTTATAGTGTTACATGTTTCATGTTATTCTAACATGATTTCTTGTGAAGGTTTTCTTTTTCTAACTTTTTTGTTTTGTAGGGGCATGGATACATTGCTTTGAGACTTACCACATCCTTTATTTTATCCTTTTATGAAGATATTTATTTATGTGATTTACTATAGCTTATTAGCTAGTGTAATCAATTTTCTAAAGATAGAGAAAAATGTAATGTTGAAATTTCCATATCCTTATCATTTCATGTTATATTTTGGGATTTCTTTACTATTTGTATCCTCTAGTAAATGTTTAGGTCCATTAAACTTGTATTATCCTTTGTTTTCCTTGGTGCTAGCTCATGTTGTTTATTTTTATGCATTTTTCTCCATTTCAATATAAATTAATTCTACTTTATATTTATCTCATGTTGTGCTAACATTTTAGGTACCTAGAAATCCTATTATAATTGGATGCTAGAATGATGCATAGACATCCATGTAACTCACTAGCATCCACTAAATATTTTTTTCTAATTTTTTCATGATGTTTCTCTTGACATGATAGGATTTATAATTGGCCTACAATGAACCGCAATAGTCAATTCAAGCCACATGCATTGTCATCTTCCATTTTGGTTCTCATTTTGAACCAACAACTCAATATTTCAAGTTAATTACTCTCATGGAAAACACTCTCTTTGTTGTTGAAGCTTCTATGTGATTTACTAGCATTATTGATCAATATTTAAAGGTTTATTGAACAATCTAATATCCAATGTGATTTCCTTGGCATCATTGTGTTCTTGAGGATATATATCTTGTGATTCTTCTAGGTTTTTAATTATACTCATGGCAGAAGGTGATGGTGTTTATTCCTTTTCATCTTTTTTTCAGTTTTTATTATATTTTTGAGGTCTTTGTTATTGTTGGCATTGTTTGGGTTCCCCATTTCCTTCTTCACATTAATATGGACTTGTTAATTAATTCTTGTAGACCTATAGGTAATATTCATAGTATTTCAAATCCTTATTCTTAGAATACATGGACCTAAGCTAGAATTAACATGGATTCTCTATTCTATCTACATCATTGATTACATGTAGAAATTGAAAGGTAAAGAGGGGCTTGAATATTCATGGTAATCTCCCAAGCAATCCAAACCCTTTTTCTTGTTCAAGCTATATGTTTTTTAGAAATTAAAAAAATATAGGTTTTATAATACTCTTCCTTTCTCTTGATCATTTCATTATTTCAATTGTCTATATTCATTTCTATATCATGTGGTATACCTTGGTTTGTTACTATGCTTGTATTATATGCCTTATTTTGTTAGAAAACTAAAATATGGTTGTACAATCAATTTTTAGAATTTATGGGATGACAACACATAACTTGGATGATATTGTATGAACTAGATGATAGCATATCATGTAGGTCTCCACGCATCATGACCATATTTTGAACAATGAGATTCATCATATATTATGCTAGGTTTCTTTCTTTTTATGATTTATTAATTATAATTTTGTTTGATAGTTTTATATTCCAATTTTCTATAATTAGGAATTTTCTAGCAACCCAACTCCCTTTCTCTCCTCCCACAAAACCTAAGTTGGTGGGTAAAAATATCAAGATAAGGTTACATTTAATTTTAAGTTATTGTAGTGCTAGAATAATTTTTTAGACCTAAAAGAAAAGGACATGTCATTTTATTAAAATCTTATCTAGATAGTGTAAGGTTGGATCAGTTATGAACACGTTAAGACAACAAGGTAAGCAAAGAAATATTCCACCCACCACACTTTCTTTGATTTAAGTGTCATAATGCAATAACATATCAATTGATGCCATACTCTTATGTTCGATTTGTCTCATTCATCTATATTTCTCTAGTTCTTGCACTAATTTCCAATCATTTTCTCCCTACTACAAGATCACACAACCTTATCCTTTTAGATAATTTCAATGGTATGCAAATTTTGTTCTAGGTCAACCTCATGGAGTGAGGAAATGACCTTCAAAACCCAAGACATCAAATTAAAAATTCAATGGTCTTGTCTCCTTCCTACTAGATGTCATGAACTAACCTAGCACACATTTCATGTGACATATTGCTATGTCATTTTATTGAAATATTTTCAATGAGTATTTAAAGTATATGAGATACAAGATCTAAGGAAGGTATGATTGATCATAATATAAGAGAATGATTAGAGCACCTTCTATTCTAAGGAAAATAAATTAATAAAATACCCACCATCATCATTATATAGCCCATTTGCATGTTTATGAATGTTATTTTTGATCTTTTTCATTATTGTTAATTTAGTTCACCAACGGGTTTGGTTTTGGAGAACTCATTCATTTATGAAGTTCAGATTTAGATATCTAGAAGTCAAAGGAGAAATAGATACCTAAAAGTCAAAGGATAACACTATCATGATAGATTTAGATACCTAGAAGTCAAAGAAGACAAATAGATTACAAGCACATTTTCTCTTAGATCATTTCTTCATGGCTCATGTTAGATCTACAAATTCGATAAAGTTCATGATAGTCTACACCAACCTCAATGGTTGCAAGATCAATCTACATTAATTTCTTAAACAATTTACATTTTATAAAGCATATCAAATAGAGACATTTGTTTTTATCATAACACAATAAATTGATCGACACACAATCAACACTAAAATTTTCATCATCCATCTAATACTTATGTACACATATCTACATATTTAAATTCATAATTTAATTTACAAATATCTATTCCAACTCTTATACCTAAATCAATTATTTACTAATTAATTATACAAATATTAAACAATATTATTCTTACCTTTCATTTTGGTGAGTTGAAGTTTCAACTTAGAATGCCTCTAGCCCTTTTTATGATCGAATTTAATGGATCTTGATCCTAGTGGACTACACGTGGGATCATAGTTTAGTGGTTGATGAGGTGGGATGATAGTAAATTGGTACTAAAAAGCTCTTTGATATGATGCTTCACTGAGATATTTTTGGGTTTTGTTGCAGCACCAATTGGAAATCAGTGTTCCAGCAGCTGGCCAGATTCCTATGATTACACCATTACCTTTTGTAGTATGTACATTTTTCTCACTGTTGGCTCCAATGACAAGACAGTTTTGGTATAAAATGTTTTGTTAACGGGTCTCTCGCCGTTTCAAAACTTTCACCACAATGAAAAAAAGGGCCAAAAATCAATACAAAAGCAAAAACCTATCTGAAAAGTACTGGTGTTCTATAAAAAGTTCAAACGGTTACCAGCAGACCAAAAAATATACTAAACTCTAAAGAAGATTTAAAAACAGACTAGAAGAGTCAAGCTTGGTTTCCTTATATATCCTGTCTTGCACGTTTATTAGTTGTACAAGTACCATCATTATGTCTCACTCTCAGCTTACCTCCTTGTTGCTTGCCAGTCTTGCCACCACTATCTTACTCTCCCATATATGGAAAATTTCTTGCCACCACTATCTTACTTTCCCATCAATGGAAAATAAATTTCAGCTAGGAGATACCTACGTGGTGTGTAGAGTTTCCTTTGGAATATTTAGACTCCTAGTTCAGTCTCAGTACATATTTTAAAAGAACAACAATTCGTCATCACTTGTCATTTCACATTAATAGTTTCCCCTATAAAAGGAAAACAATTCGTCATCTCTGTCACTTCACATCACTAGTTTTCCTTTATAAACTCCACAGCTGTAGCTATGTTTTTTCTTTTAATGGGAAAAGTGTGGGGGCTCTGGAGTGGGGCCATGTACTACACTATTTTTTATATGTTCTCATCAAATGTATGGTTTGTACTTGTTTTTATTAGTTAAGAATTTATTATTTGATGATCTAGTTTAGTTAATTTCTATTGCTTAAGATCATTGATTTTGGAGTTTTTGTTCTTAATCTTATTATTGTAAAATGAATGTTTGATAATTATGACTTTTATTTTTCGTGTTTAAGTGTAATAATATTTTAAATGGAAAGAGTATGATAACATTTTTTGTTTGCACGTTCAAATTTAATGCATGGTTTGTACTTATTTTGATTGACTCAAACTTTATTATTAGATGTTGGCTTAGTTCCTATCAACATGTTTTGTGTTCAAATTTATTGACATTTATCTTATTATTGTAACATAAATATTTTCAATAATCATTAAATTAAAATATTAATAAAGGTTATGAAGGTTCTTATAATATCATCTATTTTACCTTTTTACATGAATAGTTTATATTTCAATATAATGTTTAATCTTAGCTTTTGTTTATTTTATACCAACAATATATAAATCTAAAAATGGTGAAGAATTAATTTGAGATGTAGGTTTGATCTTCAATGTATAGATTAAAACAACACTACTACCCTATTGAAAGACTGTACCTTAATGAATGACATATCCACTCATTTTTTTTCTTGAATCTAAAAATATATAAAAACAAAGTATAATTATGGAGGTGTGACTATCACCTTATTTAATACTATCTAATAGCCCAAAATAATATATCCTTAGGTATAACACAAAGTGTTTGTGATGGGCACTACCAGATTGCTTGTTTTTCTATGAATAGTAACATAATTTGTAGCAATATTTGGTTGGTTAATACTCTTTCTCCTTCTACAGTCCATGTTGATATAAGTGGCTTGTGACTCGTGGAATGATTTTATAGGTATTAATATTCTTTCTTGCTGTAGAAAATCAAGTGTGAGCATATTAGGACTTGTGTCATAATGTATTGCATGAACAACTCTTTTGTTATATAATTCACATTAAGGTTACTAAGATTTAATTGGCATATTGTTGCCATTGATGTCAAAAGGAGAGATCAATAGTGAAATGTAGTTGATCCCATAAGTGAAGGTGTTGGCATTAATGCAAAAGTGCCATTGATGTCACAAAAGAGATCAGAAGTGAGATGTATTGATCCTAGAGGGAAGATGTTGGGCCCATAATGACAAAAGGTGTCATTGATGTGAATAGGAAGAATAGTGGTGTGCTTGGATGCCATGAAGATCAGAGGATCAATGTCTAGAAGAGTTGGTGCAAAATGATGAAGAGAAGAACATGCATTTGCAAATGTTGCAAAGTTGCTAAATGTTGTAACAATGTCATGAATGTTGACATATTGGCAAAGGGTTTTTTTAGAAGATAGAGGTGAAAAAAAACAACAAATCCAATGTGGGTTTTCTAAGTACATTCTAGATATATAATTTTCTAGTTCAAATGATGTGTTGAATGCTTAGAAATGATTTAAGTTTGCTCTCATATAGAATTATGGCTTACTAGTTAAACCCTAGGGTTGCAGTCATGGTGCGCAAATAGTTTTCTATTTTTTCATTAACTAGTTATAGTAGGTTGTAGATAACTTAAGTTACTACTTAAGTCCATGGTGTCATGAGGGTTATTAGACCCTTTCCTAGCAATTACTGACTGAGAAAATATTTGTTGTGTTTAATATTTCATAAGTATCATGAAAATATTTCCCTTTAACAAGATTGACTGTGTTGATTGAGGCAACAAGATCTAACGACCTCCCCACCAACACTTAGAGTTTTTGGTGGATCTTGACTAGGTCCGCTAGGGTAGCAGGGATGGTGGAGAGTAATCCACAATGGATGAATTATGACCGTTGATGAAGATGTTGGGACTAGATAGTGTAAAAGGTAGGAAAGGGATGCGATGTCATATGGACAGGTGGATTTTGGCGGGACTTAGTTGCTAGTCCCCTCAACATTCCAATAGAACCTTACCGAAGAGACATCACGATATCAAAGTGAGTAGTTTTAGTGTCCCTTCGACATGGCGATGAAAACTTGATCAACAGTGGAGATCAAGGCTTCAAGATCAGATGGTATGTGCTCAATGTTTTTATATCTGATGTCTATCGCCAAAGTCTCATGCATCACAAAAATTTCTTTGAAGCCAGCTTATAGTTTAGCAATGTGCGATCAAATTTAATCAACTATTGTAATCAAGAAGATCTAGCGGTGCCCGCTAGCCCACGACACCTATGGTGGGACCCCGTCCATGCCTTATGGGGGAGCAGGGTGGTGGATTTTCTAAGTTTTTAAATTTTTTATAATGCATCCTCAGCTTGTTATCATCCTTTGCATCTTTGCCTTAGGGTAGGGTTTACGGTTTTGGTTCAAAATCCCTCGTTTTAAATTTGCATAATTCTTTTGTCCTTGGAATTCTATGCCTACGTTGACTTGCTATACCCAGTTGGAATTCTATGCCTACGTTGACTTGCTATACCCAGTTGTAGGTCACTTCAGTCATGACTTAAGCCATCAAGAAACATATTGTCACTGGCCCCTTGGTCTAGGTTTACTAGTCGTCATATGTTAGACCATCACTTTAATATTTTCAAAGTCGGGCAAGATATTTCTCATTAAAATCATTAAAATCTTAAGTCATTAATCCCATGGGTCTTGGCCCCATCGACCTAGTCAAGTCCCCTTTTAAAACTAACCTTTTCTACATGTGCATAATTGTTGATAGTTGGATCTAAAGATTTGATCCTAGCTGCTCCCCACTAGCCCCGCATGAATAAAATAATAGTTTCCAAAAAGCAGCGAGGTCAGTGGGCTGAGGACACATGTATTATTGCAAGCATGAGGCTTGGTCTCCACTTACATACCCAACACTATAAGCTTTTAAATTGATGGTTGAGATGTGCTATTGAGATTTAATCTCAACCATTCCCTGCTAACCCCGCAGGATTAAAATAATGTTTTATAAAAAGTAGCAGGGTTAGAGGGCTACTGCCACATGGATTCTCCCATCACTTGGGAAGAAAGTGGAGCCTGCAGAAGGAACGAGTCAACACTCCAAGTGGCACAATTTTATTGGTGTGAGATTGGTGAGCGAAAGTGATAGAAACACAAACTTTGTTGACTCAATATGAGTTGTCTAACACACCATCTTAGAAGGAAATCAACGATTGAAATTCAAAATTGAAGAAGTGGATATGAGAGCCATTTTGCTTCATGTGAGTGAGAAGTAATGGAATAAATGATAGCTATACCTACCCAAATATGATCTAAAGGAACCTAAAAGATTGTTAAATTATGTAAATGAAGATTGCAAATAAAATTTAGAGCATCTAGGAGATCAAATTGAGCATTCCAAAGTTCAAGGAGGTCAGAGTTAGGGTTTTTTTCAAGTGAAAAAGTAGTAAGTAAAAACAAACACTCTTATCTGTGTTTTCATTAAGTTTCCTTTTTATTGAGGGTAGGTCTTCATTATATCTTTCTATCAAGTTATTATGCATATTCTTGAATTTTTGTTTGGTAGTTGAGCTTCTTCTAGGGTTCAAGGTTCTATCGAACCTGTTGAAATTTTTATTGTCGAGTCGTTCCCTAGGTTTTAAAAAAAAAGGCTAGGTTTTAAACCTCTTTAGTGTTGAAACCCTAGGTTGATTAGAATTCACATGTTACCAATGGCTCCTAACGCTCAAGTTTCTAGTTCTAAAACTACATCCAGACCTCTTGCCTAAGATATTATTAACCAATTAAAACCCTCAACTAGTTAAAAGGCTAAGGGAAGAGCTCTATTTTATAGCCTTACAATTAAAAAGGGGTTACTAGATAACCAACACTTTATTAAGGATGTCGATATGCCATACACAAGATGGAAAATGTTCCAAAACTTGCTTGGAAACAAAAATTATGGATTACCTATCTGCAACACAAAGAGATTAGATATGGGAAAGTCAGTTGTCCCCAATGTATACCTAGATGTGGATTTGTTGAAGGATATAGCTATGAGGTACGACCATGTTTCAAGAGTGGTCAGGGCATATTATGGTGTTGAAATGCTTAAGATAACCAAACAAGAGAATGCATATATCTTTAAGTTGCATGAATAGAGCCATCATATGATTACCATTAACCTTGACACTTTAAAAAAAAATATGAAAACACAAAGGATCTATTTAGGTTAACAATGTTTCCCATGCATACTGCAAGCACTTGGGTTGGGAAATCTAGGAAATAAATAAAAATTGGCCCACATGAGTTGGATCCATTCCCCATGAAGTACTTTGCTAATTACTTCAAGAAAATAGTTTATTCCTTATGCCAAATTCTTGGTTTTGATCCACCATCTACCATGCCTAGAGGTTTCATGTATATGGTAGCACACCTTCAACACCCAACTTATAATGTAGTTTATGATTATGCCACATATTTGGTAGAGCACATTCACTAGGGTTTGGTTGCATTGATGGTAGGAAAGGATTGGGTAAGTTATGGTGGTATTCTCTTTGATGCACATGTTCTTATACAAGGGAGAGAAATTTTTTGGTAAAGACATGACACTGAAGAAGGTTGAAGGGGACATTCAGTTAAATGTCAAGTGTTGGACTCAAATTTTGGACAAAGATGATATGAATTTTGATTTTTTTTTCCACAATTTCTTTACCTCCAAATTGAGAAGGTTCTTGGTTTATGATCCACCAATAATTCCTAAGGAAATACATTATTTTATGAGGCCCTTGGAAATGAGGCCTAATTTGAATTTGAATTACAATTGGGGGGACATAATTCCATATCCCAGTACAACCATTTTCAGGTATATGGAACTAATGTGAATCCACATGCATTACCAAGAGATGTGCCATTGAGGATTGGTTTTATTAAGATTACGAGGAAATTGGGAGCAACACAAATGGTACACTTACTCGAGCAACTGAAGAAAGGCTCATTCTTTCTAGAGTTGATTATATTTGCATATATTTTTATGGAAAAGGGAGAAGGGAAATAATTAGGGTAGGTCCTTGCACCTTACGGATTGAAAATTGTGTGCCCAAGGAACCATGACCCGGAGGGCTTCATTGCTAGTTTGAAAGAAAACAATAGAAGTGGCTCTTTTATTCATAATTTCTACTATCCTAAAGATGTAATTAGGAATGTTTTTTATTTTCAAATATAGGAGAGGAACGAAAAATATCTCACCTTCAATAAAATGATGGAGAAATCTATAAAGTTAGATCCCAACTATGACCCTTTGTCTAACATTAAGGGTGAGTTGAATAGACTCATGTATGTTCTTGAAAACTTTGAGAGCATAGTGGGTGTTGTAAGGGAAGAATGCACTATAACTGATAATGGGAAGGCAATGGTTGTGGAAGAAGAACCAACATCAACATTGGAGGATAGACCCTCTTATCAGCCACCACTGAAAATCAGAGTATACTCCACGAAGGAGATAATACAGAAGTAGAAAACATTTCCAAGCCCTACTACATTAGAGGGGTCAAGAGGATCTTCTCTTGTGAGGTTAGCACTATCTTCTCCTAGAAAAGTTCCTCCTACCATAATTGATATTGATTCGCCTCCAAGAGGTCCATCTCCATTAGAGTAGCCACCACCGAAGAGGCAAAGGATTGAGGTGGGAAGGGTAGTTGATTAGCTTGAGTCAGAAGAAGATGATATTCTAGTCACAATAGAAGAGATGCAATAGGGAATTCCTTCTCCCCCAAGGGAGGTTGCACCAAGCATAGGAGAAAGCAACCTTAGATTGGGAAAAGTAGATGTCAGTGGCTTGAGTAATATTAATGATCTAAGACATGAGGCTTGCAAAACATTTTTTGAGGATAATTCTTTATTAAAACCAATGCATTCAAATATTTTGTATGGAGAGCTAAGGCTCATGAATATGCTAAGAATGTAGCAAAGTAGAGTAGCTTGCACCCAGAACTTCTTGAGGAATTTTCGCAAGAAAATGTGAGGAAGGTGATGAGGAAGGAATTTGAAAATATCACACCTAAAGAAGGTAGAGTATTAGTGCACAAAAGTAGAGTATTATTGTTGCCTGAGTGGGATATTGTTAATGCAATTGTTTTTTATCCAATAAGGAGGCAAGAAAGGCCCATGTTTCAAACAAAGGAAGAATCCAAATTGGCATTGTAGGGGTCATCCTTTAGTGGGGAATGGGATGCCTTATCCCTATGGTCACTATCTCTAGGATCAAGAAAGCCAAAAGTTACAAAAACAATCAACTTCAAGGGACAATTGATTATCAAAAGATTCCCTAACACTCCAACATTGGAAGTAGCATAAATGGAAATTAATGTTGCTAAGTTCACTAAGGAAACAATGGAGAATTCCACTAAAGAGAGAGACTTGTATAGAAGCCAACACAATGAGGTCATTGATGATTATAACAAAATTTGACAAAGGGTTGCTGAGCTAGAAACAAAGTTGGCCTTGTACAAGCAACAATTAGAAACATTAAGAACCTAGGGCCCATCAGCTTCAATTTATGCTACACCTCCTTCCCCAATTACACATCCTCAATCTCCTCCTCCACCACCTGAGTAATCCTTGACAATAATGCCATACAACTTGGATCAAGAAACAATTTTAGTTGAGGAGCCAAGCATATTAGGTGAAAATTGATCAAATGAGCCTACAAAGGAATAGTTACTATTGCAAATTGAAGTATATATGAAATTGTTTACTGTATGAGAATAATTCAAAGATTGTGTATACAGTTTTGGAGCATATGAATAAGAAAATTTAGGGTAAGTTAAACAATATCTATTTGAATTATTCTTTAATGTTGCAAGCCATAAAGTTGTCTTATAGACACAAGGATTTCAATACCCCAATAATGGATAGGTGGATTCCCAGGGTTAACAATTTGAACCTCATTGCATTTGCTTCTACACATCAGAAAGATAAATATTGAAAGATTAGCCCAACATATAGCTTTGTTAGTGAGATTAAAGAACAAAAGTTCCAAGGGTATGCTACTCCTTTGGAGGTAAAGATAAAAGAGTTAAAGGAAAAATTTGATGAGGCAAAATTGGTACTATTTCCTGATATTCAACACAAATATGATGAGGTAAAATATCTACAGGTATGGAAGGATCAGATGGATACAACTATTGCTTCCCAAGAATCTCTCATATGTGAGAATGTTGATACTGATTTGTTGAAGAATACTCTTGAGAATCTATCTTTCATTATTAGTTTCCTGGAGGAATATGACAAAGAATCCAATTCAATAATGGTTAAATATGCTCCTTATAGAAAGAAGATGGATAAAATCTTGGGATTTAATTGCCCTTCTAATACATAATATGAATCGTGGAAGAAGACTTTCATTGATGATTTGGAGTTGTAAGCATATGGATGGAGAACATATATACATGGTCAAGTATAGTGCAGGTCTGGCCTTAGAAATTGTAATGCATAAAAGATATGTTTCTCCTAAATTCAAATTATGACAGGTCAAGCTGACTATTGATGACTTGGACTAGTTTTGGATGTTGATCTAGATATTAATCCATATGGTTCTTTTCCTTTTGCATTCTTTTTGATTTTTTGTTGAAGAGAATGATAAAGATGCACCAATGGTTTGAAGACCACTCTCTTCAACAAACTACCTTTTGGAAGGTGCAAGAATCTCCACCAACTGAAATACAACCTTTGTCTCTAATGAGAATATTCTTTCTTTCTTTTGTAACCATTCCTCATGGAATGACCAATGTAGGAGTCAAATGAAAATGTGACAAGTTTACTATTGGCCTAAGGCTTGTTTTGCTCCCATGTTTCTTATAAAAGGGAATTCAGGGTCATTAGTGTGGGTCTTTTGTTGAATTCTAGATCTGAGAAATGCAAATGTATGACACAAAGAAAATATATTTTGAGTCTTTATGTTAAGTTTTGAGTCAAGCAAGAAGGTTTTGTAAATTGTATGGTTTTCAAGCATGCCTGAATGAACAATGCAAATCTTTTGAGTCCATTGTCTCTCCATTTGTAGTATTTCACATGAATTATTAATGAAAACTTGTTCAATGCTCTTTTATTAATGTTCATTGATTATGTGCACTGAAGTATGTTTTATTTTTGGCTCTAATTTAATGAATCAGTTAAAATACCTTAACTAAAGCATGAGTTCATTTGAATGTTCTGTGGATTTTGATAAGTAGTCATAGAATCTGAGTATTTAGTATGTGTGTTGTAATGCAATTACACATAGACCATGGCTATTTGAAATTAAATTTTCCTTACAAGTCAATTTGTTGTGATTTGATTCCATTCCCTAAGATAAGACACTGATTCTATAAAGTGTTAGAGTATTTCTTATGGTTCTAGTGTTTCAATTTGAGAACAAGATTTATAAAAAAAATTACAATTGCTTTATTTTTTGTGTATTTGGTATTGTGTGGTATTCTCAGCTTTAGGTGTTTAATCCTCTTTAAGGAATTTCCATTTTCTTGAAGGATTTCATCTACTTAGCATTTCAATGAGAATAATCTATTCATTATACAATGTGTGATATAGTTGTTTAGAAGATTACATGATACATATTGTGGGATCACCCTGCTAGGTTTTGCAAAGCCCAAAGTGTAGGAGGGAAGCACTCTAGCTTCCTCTCATTTGTTGGACAATCACCTCAAGAGTATTCAAGGACTGAATCTAGAAAATTCATAGACTCTCAATGAGATTTTCTTGGTTCTTTAAAAACAACCAACAGATTGGTGACTCTACTGGGGATACATTTGATAAAGATTGTTCTCCAGAGTGCCTTGTCTATGATCACTATAATTAATAGTGACAATTATCCATAGATTCAATCTATTTGAATTTTCTATTAACCATTATTTAGATCTATTCTTGATTACCCACCATTTTTGTGTTTAGAATTCCTTGCCCAAAGTTTAACCAAAATTGCTTCATATTTGCAAAAGCTTGTTGAGTTTTTAAAGGTTAGTGTTAAATTTCATATAAATGTGAAGGGTCTTGTAAAGTTTTCATAAGATCTTAGCACAATTACTATAAATTCATCCCAATCAATTTGGGTGGTGACTCTAAAGTCTCTGCACAAGTGTGGCCCAATATTTGAAGTTATCAAAGACATTAAGAAGAAAAATAGAAGAAAATTGAAGAGGTTGATTAGAGTAAAGAAGATATAAGCACAAATGTGAGGAACCTATGCCAATATGAAGAAGCATCGAGAGAAAAGACTAGAAGGAGAATTTCCAAAGAACACTTGTGAAAAGGGAAAGCAAAGGATACATGAACAAGTAAGTCTACTCCTCATCCAAATCCTAGGCATGCAATTCATTCTAGTTCTAGTTCTAAACATGAAATAATTTTTTTAGACTTAAGTGATAATACTTCTCCTAAAAGAGGGAAAGTTACAATGAAAACTTTTGTGAGTGAGCAACACTCAAATCAAGCCTTAAAAAATAAAAAAAGGAGAGAGAGGGAAAGAATATAACAAGATAATATGAATGCTAGTCATGTTGGACCTACAGTGCATTTGGCCTCAACTTCTAACACAAATACTCCTCTTCCTCATGTTTTGTTGACTAGGTTTGATGAATATTCTTGTGATAATCGTGGAATTATAGTGACATTAGATTTTGATACTACCTTACTAGGAGAGGATGAAATCTTCAATGATGTTTATTAACTTAGAAGAGAAGCATTAAGATTAGATGAAAATAGGAGGAGGGATAAGGAGGCAGAAGAAAGGATAAGAAATTCTATGGTTGAGAGAGATATGCTATGAAGAAAAGTTGAGAAAATGAATGAACTAGAATAGTTAGCAGCTCAATCTACACAAACAACCGGTCCTATAGTTACAAAGATTGTAACAACAGAGCCTATAATTGCCTCAGCTGAAAATTCTTGTATAAATACATGGACCAATAATACTATGAAAGCTTCTATTGTAGTTGATGCTATCCCTAGTAATAAAAATGTTGTTTCCCAAATTGTTGATAAGGGAAAGAAATCAGTCGGGGGTATAAAGATAAATGAGGGAGGTTCCTCTCAGAGGGACATAACACATAATAATGTTGTTTCATTGGCTGAGAAGTTAATAAAAGAAAATGAGGAGTTACAAAAAAGAGTGAATGAGATGGAACTGTTAGCTGTGAACACAAAGATGAAGAAGAAACTAGGTTTCTTAGAATCCACCATAAAGGATTATGTTCCTAAAACAAAAATCCCTCATCCTCATGCATCATCTTCAAATCCGTATTTGAATGATAACCATTTGTCCAATACAAACCATTCCACTTTGTTCTCATAGCTAGAGAATAAGGCTAGGACAACTCAAGAACATGATCAATATGATTCCCAACCAAGAATAATTGATACTGGAAGGCCTGAAAATAATTATGATAGGGGAAGGAATCATGACAACCAAAATGAACAAGAGAGACCCTTTGTAAGAAGACAATTTCATATTGATAGATATAGGAAATTATGCTTTGATACCAGCCTAGGATATCCAAATCATGTTCCTGATAATGCAAGAATTTTTTTTCCTAAGTTCACTGATAACAATCCATTCAGTGGTGAAGATCATCTGAAATACTTTTAGAGTTTTGTTGAATATTTTGAGCTTTGGGATGATGATGTTGCAATGAAGTATTTCATGCAATCATTGACTGAAGATTCTAGAGATTGGTATAAAAGATTCCCTGGTGCAAGCATTGATTCAAAAGATGCTTTCTATAGAGTGTTTACAGAGCAATATGGAGACAAAACCAATCCTATGTTTAGGCTAAATGACTTCAATAACATAATTACAAAAGGATAGAATGAGATGGTGACTAAATTTAATGCAAGGTTTCAAAAGGCCATGAATAATGTTCCTTCTTATTTAAGGCCTAATGAGAGTGAATTCTTACTGCTATATTGTAATTCATTTTACTCAAAAATATGTTATTTGCTTAGAGAAAAAGATCCACAAACTCTGAGAGAGGCTTATAAAATTCTGGTCCACATAGAAAACAATAGAAGAGCATTAGCTATGGTAGGGAGAAGATATGGCCCTAAAAATTTGAAGAATCCTAGAGTTCAAAATGAGAGAGCTAGTAAAGTTGTAGCTCCTAATGAAAAATTATATCAGATTGTCAGTTTGTTGTAGGTGGAAATGAATGAGAAATCTCAATTCCAAAGAAATGATAGGCCACCAAGGCTGAAAGATTATACCTTTCACACTAGTTAGCACAATAGAAAGCTAGTACACAATAACAATTTTTTTTATCAAGCTCAAGGCACACTTGACCCATTGCAAAATCATTCGACCAATGTCATTGAATATTTTACATGGTGCATACTATGTCAATTACCTCATTCATCACAACAATGTGTTGTTGTAATATCTATTGAGGAGTCACAAGATGATCAATGATATTTTGAACCCCCTTATGATCAACATGAAATAATAAATGTTCTCATGACTAAATTAGTCTTGGCTTACAATGATTATTCTTTTGATGATGAGCTTGTTAGAGGTGATGTGGATGTGTAAAGATAGGAAGTGAGCATGCACCATTAGCAAGTGTTCTTAGATGAAGAGAGAGATAATGATTGCAACATTTACAATCTTGAATTAGATGAAATTTGTTTGAGAATACCATCAAATGAAGAAATCCAAAATTTGACAATTGCATTGGCTACTCAGGCAAGGAATACTTATCATTTGAGATTTTTTTTTATGAATGTTGATTAGGGTAAGCCTGAAAGAATGCTCATCAAAGAAAAGAATGTAGGTGATAAAGGCACTAAGACATAAACCAAGAAAGAGGAGGCAAAACCCAAAGAAAGTAAAGGAGCTAGAATTTGGGCTAAACAAGTTGACAAGGTCAAGATAGATGAGGAAGTTGTCTCCCCAACTATAAAAGCTAAGGATAAAAAGCATAGTGCTAAAAAGGGTGAAAAAAAAATGATAAGATACTGAAAAAAGATGTAATACTTCTTGAATTTCCAAATTATTCTCCTGTGAACATGTTTCAAATGTTGTCTTAGGTTAAGGTTACAGTCCCATTGTTGGAAATGATGAGGATTGATGAACATAAAAACAAGGAATTTTCCCTCATTAATGGTTTAGCTATGGCCTCTAATGACAAGATGGTGGTTGATCTACCCAAAGTGAGAAAAAGTCAAGAAAAGAGTGATGAAGTGAAGGGATTAATTAGTTAAACCCTTGAATATTCTTGGGAACTACAATTATTGCATGCCCATGTCAGGTCAATCCATTTTTTTGAGTTTGATTATTGATGGGAAGTTGCTCAAGAGCTACATGATTGATTCAGGAGCCTCTTCTAATGTTATGCTAGTCAAAATTATGAAGGAAATGGGTTTGAATATTGATAGCACTTATGGAAATTGTTATGCTATGGACTCAAGAGAAGTAACTATCATAGGAGTAATTTATAGAGTCCCATACAAGATTGTAGCATTCCCTGAAAAGGAATTATAAATGAGTGTCACAGTAGTTGACATTCCACCAAACTATGGAATTTTTCTATCAAGAAAATGGAGTGCATCCATGGGTGGGAGCATGCAATGTGATTTATCATATGCTCCCTTCTCCATTGATGAAAACAATGTCAAGATTGTTAGAGAATCAAGAGCTCGCCATATGATTGCGTATGCAAAAGAACTAGTGATAATTCATTTTGTGGACACTAGTCTAAACACTTTTAGAGATGAAGAATTACAATAGGAATCAAAAGTTTGGCTTGCACCAATTGATAGATAAGTCATAGATGTGTCACAAGAAAATGCTATCTGGACCATGTATTTCAGTGGATCCTGCTTCAAGGAGGGCTCAAGAGTAGGAGTTATCCTAATATCCCCAAAGGGTAAGACATTCAAATACTTTTTCTTGTTGAAATTCACCTGCACAAATAATGTGGTGGAATATGAAGATTTGCTACTTGTTTTAAGGTTAGCTTCAAAGCTTGTGGTATTAAAATGCTAAACGTGTTGGTATCCCAAGTTAGGTCCAGGTATATTTCCAAAAATAAAAGACTTAAGCAATATATAAGAATGCATTTTGGGATACCATTGAATTTTTTGATGCATTTAACATTGTCTAGATAGAAAGGGGAATGAATGTGAGGGAAGATTTGTTAGAAAAAATTATTATCAAATTAGATGATATCACTTTTAATGGTATTTCAAAAATAGAGGTACAAACTTGGCCCATGGTACTTGATAAGATTTGTAATTGGAAAGTATTTGATGATGATAATGATATTTTGAAATTCTTGCAATGTATTGATCAATATGAAAGTTAGGAAACAGACTTTGGTGCATTGGTTGTGGAAGTTGATGGTAAAGAAACATTGTTTGGCAATGAAGTTATCCAATTGAAAACAAACAAGATTCCTAAGGGGTTAGTTGCATTGGAAAGGGTTTTTGATAGCCTTGATAAGATAAATTCTAAGAAGACATCTACTCACAAGGTAGATTTGGAAGAGATTAATCTTGGAATTGAGAATTCTCCCAAGAAGGTATAGATAGGGAAGAAAATGAAACCTCATGTCAGAACCATGTTGATTGTTCTGCTAATAAAGTATATAAATGTGCTTTCCTATTCATATGATGCCCTGAAGGCTTATAGGGAAGATCTTTTTCAGCATGAGATACCCTTAAAACTAGATGCCAAACCTTTTAGGTAGAAGCAGAGGCCAAAAAATTCAACATTGCAGCCCAAAATGTAGGAAGAACTCACAAAATTAAGGGATGCATTAATTATAAAGCCTATAAGGCATTCTTCATGGGTTTCTAATTTGGTTCTAGTTAGGAAAAATAATGGTGATCTAAGGCTTTGTGTGGATTTTAGGAATTTGAATGTATCATCCCTGAAGGACAACTGCCAATTCCCTAATATGGAGGCTAGGTTATAGAAGGTGACATGGTGTGAGTTTTTTTCAATGATGTATGGCTTCTCAAGTTACAACCAAGTTATGGTAAGAGAATCTAAACAATATAAGACTGCATTCACTACACCATGCGGAACCTATAGATGTGTATGTAAGAATTGGTTTAATTAATGTTGGTGCTACATTTCAAAGAGCCATGGATGTGGCATTTGCTGATTTTATTGATTTATTCTTGGCCATATACCAAGATGACATCACTGAACATAGCAAAAAGGAAGAAGATCATTGTGGGCACCTTGAAAAGATATTTATTAGAGCATTGGAATATGGAATTTCCTTGAATCCTAAGAAATGCATTTTTTGGGTTAAGGAAGGTAAGATTTTAGGGAACATTGTCTCTAAAGATGGGGTCAGGATTGATCCTGAGCATGTGGCAGCAATAGACGAAATTCCACAACCTAAAAATGTAAAGGTAATTCAATCCTTTTTTAGACAAATTAATTTTGTGAGAAGATTTATCACCAAATTTGCTAAGATTGTCATACTTATTTCCAAAATGTTGAAGAAGGTAAAAAAGGTAGCATGGACAGAAGAGCCCACAAAATATTTTCAATATATAAAGCATTCCATCAAGGAGGCTTCTATGCTCAAGTCTCCAAATTACTCAAAGCCATTTCAATTATTTACTTTTGCTTCATTTCATATTGTGGAAGGAGTACTATTACAAAAAAATAATAAAGGATTTGAGAAACCTATTTCTTTCTTTAGCAAATATCTACAAGCTATTAAGCTTAAGTATGACATTACATAAAAGTAGGCCTACACATTAGTTAAGGCTATCAAATTTTTTAGAATGTATCTAATGGGAGCAATTATGGTGGGATATGTTCCAAGTGTTGCAGTCAAGGATATTTTTACCCAACAAGAAACCATAGGTCAAAGATACAGATGGATCAATAGGATTTAGGAGTTTACTATTGATGTGCATATTACAAAGTTGGTAAGAGGTCAAGGTTTGGCTAAGTTGATGGTTGAAACCAACTTAGAAGCAAACCAAATAAATTAAGTAGAACATGTAAATGTTGCACCTATGTGTGACATTCTGACTTGTGGATGGTATAGGAAAGTTGTGCAATACTTAAAAAATATGCAATGTCCTGAAGGCATGCCTAATAATGAAAAAAGAAATTTAAAGCTACGGACAATTAATTACATCATTATTGATAATGAACTCTAGTGGAGAATCCTAGAAGGTGTATTGCTTAGGTGTGTAGATGGAGATCAAGCAGAAGAACTTTTAAATTAAATGTACAATGGAGCATGTGGAGGTCATTACATGGCGAAGGCCACTGCTCATAAAATACTAAGAGTAGGATTTTGATGGCCAACTGTGTTTAAGGATGCTCATAGATTTGTTAAGAAATGTGATGCATGCCAAAGATTCACTGTTAAGTTGATGTTCTTAGGTAATTTGCCACTTAGACCAATTTCTATTTAGGCTCCTTTTCAAAAATGAGGCATTAGTTTTATTAGTGAAATGTTAGTGAAGTCTAGTGGGGGGAACTCTTAGATACTTGTTGCAATAGACTATTTTACCAAGTGGGTGGAAGCAATTCCCACAAGGAAGGGAACAAGTAAAGTAGTGATTGAATTTTTGATGAACAACATATTGAGAAGATTTGGAGTCCCAAAAAATATTATTTTTGACAATGCCATGTGTTTCAGATCAGAGGAATTCAGTGATTTTTGTAGTAAGCATGGAATAAGTATATCTTACTCATCCCATTATCACCCCCAAGGAAATGGACAATCATAATCAAGCAATAAGTTTTTGATGAAGATCATCAAATGAGTCATTGATAAGAATAAAAAGGCATGGGATTCAAAGTTACAACTTCAATTATGGGTTGATAGGACTACTATCCTTGTGTATGGTGTAGAAGTAAGGATACCCCCCAGAAACTTGTTGAAAATGTAGAATTTTGTTCAAGAATATGACACAGATACCTATGATGAGATGGAACACAAAGTGGAGGAGTTAGTTGAGCTTGATGAAACTAGAAGAGAAGCTCATAAAAGAAATGAAAATCTACAGCTTCAAGTTAAGAATCTATATGATAAGAAAGCAATTGAAAGGAAGTTTTAAGTGGGAAGCATGATCCTAATGTGGAATACAAGATCAGGAGATAAAGAAAAACATGGAAAATTTTACCCTTTGTGGTTGATCCAATATCTAATTACAGATACGCATGGAGTAGATTCATATTTCTTGCAATCATTAATAGGTGAACTTCTTGAGCTGCTAGTACATGGACAATTCTTGAAACCCTATTTCTCTTGAAATAAGTTATTTTCCATGTACACTATATAGCTTTGTAATTATTGTATATAGGTTTTTTCTGTTTGCTCCTGGTTGTGTTTGCTTGCCCTGTCCTAGTAGGCTCTTGGGTTTTTGTTTCTCTTTGTCTGGTTTGCTTCAACCGTGGGATATGAATTCTCACCATACCCGCTAGGGGTATTTGTCCTTGAGGTGGATCTAGTAGTGGAACTTCTAATTTTAAAAAAAAATTATGATGAATCCTTTGATGAATCCTTTCCTTGTTATCATCCTTTGCATCTTTTCCTTAGAGTAGGGTTTAGGGTTTTGGTTCAAAAACCCTTGTTTCAAATTTGCATAGGTCTCTTGTCCTTGGTGTTCTATTCCCACGTTGACTTGCTATACCTAGTTGTAGGTGACTTCAGTCATGACTTAAGCCATCATGAAATGTATTGTCACCAACCCCTTGGTTTAGGTTTAACAGTTGTCATATGTTAGACCATCACTTTAATATTTCCTAAGTTAGGCAAGATATTTCCCATTAAAATTATCTGAGTCTTAAGCCATTAATCCCATGGGTGTTGGTATTGTCAACCTAGTTGGGTTCCCTTTTAAAACAAACTTTTTTTGCATGTGCAGAATTGTTGATGGTTGTATTTGAAGATTTGATCCTAGCTGCTCCCTACAATCCCCGCATGAATAAAATAATAGTTTCCAAAAAAGCAGTAGGGTCAGGGGGCTAAGGACATGTATTATTGCAGGCATGGGGCCTGGTCTCTACTTACATACCTGACACTATAATATTTTTAACTGACGGTCGAGATGTGTTGCTGAGATTTAATCTCAACTATTCTCCACCAACCCCACAGGATTAAAATAATGTTTTATAAAAAGTAGTGGGGTCAACGGCCTGCCACCACGTGGATTCTACCATTGCTTGGGAAGAAGGTGGAGCCCATAGAATGAATGAGTCAGCACTCCAAGTGGCACAATTTTATTGGCATGAGATTGGTGAGTGAAAGTGATATTGTTGACTCAATATGAGTCATCTAACATGCCATCTCACAAGGAAATCAATGCCTAGAATTCAAAACTAAGGAAGTGGCTATGTGAGTCATTCTGCATCACACAAGCAAGTAGTAATGGTAGAAATGACATCTAGAACTACCCAAATATGATCTAAAGGCACATAAAATATTATATTCACATAATTGAATATGGCAAACAAATTTTAGAGCATCCAAGAGATTGAATTGAGCATTCCAAAGTTCAAGGAGGTCAAAGTTAGGGTTTTTTTCAAGTGAAAAATTAGTAAGTAAAAACAAACACTCCTCTCTATGTTTTCATTAAGTTTCCTTGGATTGAGGGAAAGTCTGCATTGTATCTTGCTATCAAGTTATTCTGCATACTATTGAATTGTTGTTTGGTAGTTTGATCTTCTTCTAGGGTTCAAGGTTCTATCAAACCTATTGAAATTTTTATCGCCGAACTGTGGCCTAGGTTTTAAACAAAAAGGATATCTTTTAAACCTCTCCGGTGACAAAATCCTAGGTTGATTAGAATTCACCTATTACCAATGGCTCCCAAGGCTCAAGTTCATGGTTTGGAAACCACATCCAAACCACTTGAACAAGATATTATTAACCAATTGAAACACTCAAATAGCAAAAATGCCAAGGGAAGAGCTCTATTTTATGGCCCTAGAATTAAAGAGGGGTTACTAGACAAAAAATTATTTATCAAGGATGTTGATGTGCCATACATAAGATAGTAAATGTTCCAAAACTGGTTTGGAAATAGAAATTGTTGAGTTCTTGTCTCTAAAACTTGGAGATTAGACATGGGAAAGTTAGTTCTCCCTAATGTATACCTGGATGTGTATTTGCTGAAGGATATAGCTATGAGGTATGACCCTGTTTCTAGAGTGGTCAGGGCATATGATGTCATTGCAATGCTTAAGATAACCAAAGAAGAGATTGCAAATATCTTTAAGTTTCATGAATGGAGCTAGGATATGATTACCATTGACCTTAACACTTTTAGAAAAGACTATGAAAATACAAAATCCCTTTTTAGGTTAACAATGTTGCCCATGCATACTGTAACCACTAGGGTTTGGAAATCTAGGAAATAGATAAAAATTGGCCCAGATGAATTGGAACCATTCCCCATGAAGTAATTTGCTAATTAATTCAAGAAATTAGTTTATTCCTTGTGCCAAATTCTTGGTTTTGATCCACCATCTACCATTCCAAGAGGTTTCATGTATATGGTATCTCACCTTCAACACCCAACTTATAATGTAGTTTATGACTATGCCACATATTTGGTAGAGCACATCCACTAGGGTTTGGTTGGACTAAAGGTAGGAAAGGATTGTGTAAATTTTTGGTGGTATTCTCTCTTGATAGACATGTTCATATACAAGGGAGGGAAGAATTTTGGTAAAGACATGACACTAAAGAAGGTAGAAGGGGACATTGAGTTTCTTGTTCAGTGTTGGACTCAAATTTTGGACAAAAATGATATGAAGTTTGATTATGTTATTTTCCACAATGTCTCTACCTCCAAATTGAGAAAGTTCTTGGTTTATGATCCACCAATAATTTCTAAGGAAATACATGATTTGTTGAGGCCATTGGAAAGGAAGCCTGATTTGAATTTGAATCACAATATGGGGGACATAACTCCATATCACAGTACAACCATTTTCAAGGTCTATGTCACTAATTTGAATCCACATTCATTACCAAGAGATGTTCCATTCAGGATTGGTTTAATTGAGATTATGAGGTAATTGGGAGTAGCAAAAATGGTACCCAAGCAACAGAAGTAAGGCTCATTCTTTCCAGAGTGGATTGTATTTATAGATTTTATCACATAAAAGGGAAGATGGAAATAATTGGGACAGGTTATTGCACCTTACAGATTAAAAACTATGTGCCCAAGGAACCATGACTGAGAGAGCTTCATTTCTTCTTTGAAAGCACAAAATAGAAGTGGCTCTTTTATTAATAATTTCTACTATCCTAAAGATGTAATCAATAATGTTTTTGATTTTTAAATATAGGATGAGAGGAAGGAAAAATATCCCACCTTCAATAAAATGATGGATAAAGCTATAATGTTAGATCCCAACTATGAACATCTGCCCAACATTAAGGGTGAGTTGAATAGACTCATGTATGTTCTTGAAAAATTTGAGAGAATAGTGGGTGTTTTGAGGGAAGAACACACTATGCCTGATAAGGGGAAGGCATTGGCTATGGAAGAAGAACCAACAAAAACATTGGAGGATAGACCCTCTTATAAGCCACCATTGAAAATCATAGTATACTCCAGGAAGAAGGAGATAATAAAGGAGCAAAAAAAACTTTCAACCCCTACTACATCATAGGGTTTAAAAGCATCTTCTCCTATGAGGTCAGCACTATCTCCTCCCAGATAAGATCCCCCTACCATAATTGATATTGATTCACCTCTAAGAGGTCCATCTCCATCAGAGTAGCCACCACCCAAGAGGCAAAGGATTGAGGTGGGAAGGGTAGTTGATTACCCTAAGTCAAAAGAATATGATATTTTGGTCACACCAGAAGAGATGCAATGAGGAATGCCTTCTCCCCCAAGGGAGGTTGCAACAAGCATAGGAGAAAGCAAGCTTAGATTGGGAAAAATAGATGTCACTCGCTTGAGTAATGTTGATGATCTTAGAAATGAGGCTTGCAAAACAATTTTAGAGGATAATTCTTTTATTGAAACCAAGGCATTCAAGTATTTTGTGTAGAGAGAAAAGATTAAATAATATGCTGAGAATGTTTTTAACAATATTATTGCATTATAATAAGAAACTTTATCTTTACAATGAGCGCAACATCCTTAGGTATTTAATTGAAATCAATTTTAATCCATTACTTGAATAGAAGTTGATAATTAAACATTAAGTACAACAAATGTGAAATGAGAATCTCAAAATATATTTGATTTAGTAAGATTCAAAAGCTATTTTTATAGTATAGATACATTAAAAGTACATGACTTGTATTCATATGAACACATTTATTTGTTGGCTTCTATTATGTAGAGAAGTTAAAATATTCTCTTTCTAAACTTTAGAAGACCTAACTATACAAGGCTTGATTCAACATAGATCTTCTATTCACTTAAGGATTCAAAATGATAAAAATGAGGTTTGAAATTCTCTTTTATAATCACAAAGGAAGCAAGAAGAAAAACATCTCATTCACCGCTTCATCCAATAAAGAAAAATCCAAGAGATGAAATTGACACAAAAGGAAAAGATACATTTGTATAAGAGGGGTAAAGACTCAAAAATTTATGAAATATCTTTTAGAGAAATTATATTGGTGTATAGGTATGATTTTCTCAAAATTTCTCCTTGGAGGTGACAAGAAACCTTTAAAAAATTTCTTTTGGCATGCCTATTCAATAGTATGTGTAGTTGGTGATGATTTAAACACAACTAAAATCTCCACACCATCCCTCTCTTTATCTTTATCATGCTCTACTAACATATTATCAATAGGTGGGAGAAATTGACTAACCTTAACTATATGTGCCTTCTAGTAAACACCTATAAAAATTTACACCATGTAAGAGAATCCCATCATGCTATATTCCAGCTTGGATAGTACATCCATACTTTGATTAGTTGTTCTACATCTACCTCTCTATTTTTGTTTATTTTATTATAAATATAGGAGAGATAATGTTAGCAAAACTTGACCTTCATTTCTTATAGGGATTGATCTCTAGTTGATCAATCAAAATAGGAGGTATTTGGAACTCTTCAAAACCTTCAAATGTATTTAATTCCCTTTATATAAGGTTTCTATACCTATTATGATGACTAATAATGTCATCCACAAAATTTGATGTACCAAAAATGTCAAATGCCACATTGCAATCAAAATTGTACTTTGTAGCAATAATCTTCAAGAGTGTAACTCTAGGGGCCGAGATTATTTAAAATCATTTAACCCTAGCTCTTATTTGAGTATGGATAAAATATGTATCCCTTACAAGTCTATAGTTTTATTCAAAAAAATTATCTATGTGGCTCATAATGTTTGACAACTTGTAAACCAAAATGTTGTCAATTAAATCATATATTTTCTTCACTACTTCCTCCTTTGCTACTCTAGCCTCTTCGTTTCTTGTCTTTAGTTTCTCTCTTAGGATTTTAACCTAAAGTGAAGGGATTTCAACCTCAAGTGATAAGTTATCCACTTCTTGTGATACCTGGGCATCAATTATTGGTAATGGTGGAGACATAAATCATATAGCAATATTAAACTAATATAATTTCAGATTTATGAATATTTTCCTAATCTAAGTCTCCTTGCAACTTCTTCAATATTTATTCTATAGATAAGATTGTGTTTATTATGAAAGAGGTTGCTTTGATCAAACTAGTATCCCTTAACATTTTGATTTTTTTAATTTATAGTGAGCTCATTGTGATCATTTATTACTTGGGATTTATTGGTCTTATGGAAAATAAACCAAATTTCCAAGGTCCCATGCCTTGGATTAAAGACAAAACCAAAGTAGAGGGAATTAGCTTGCTTCTCTAAATTAAACCTGAATCTTGTCCTTCCTAAATTTTTATGGTTTCAAATGAAATTGTAGATGATGTTGAACATATGTTGTTAATTATGTCAAAGGAGTAATTCCAAGGAGTATTGTCCTTGATATTAAAGGTGCTCACTAATGTCAAATGAATGATGTTAGCAAGATTAGTGAGAATTAAATGTAATTCTAATATTATATCAAAGTTCTACTTGGAGTGCGATGGAAATTGTTGTAGTATACTTTTAATATCGTGGTTGTATCTATTCATGTTGATAGAATTAATCTGGAAGTCTAATCAAGAATGTTTGAGGTTAGTTACTAAGGAAAAGATATTTTTTGGCAACATATTCATGCCCTAGCAATAGACAATAAATGAATTAAAAACTTGCTACAACTCACCACTTAGATTAAAAAATGGATGCAAACATGATTAAAAAAACTCACATAACATATTAAATGATGCTTAAATTATGAAATGCTACAATAATCTTGATTTAATTTTTCTCTTGACTACTCTTGAATACTTTTAGAAAGCTCAATTTTCTCAATTAAAGTGCGTCTTCTCATTAGAAATAAAATGGTGAAAATACTTTGTATTTATATTCAATTTTTCTAATTTCCCAAAAACCAAATGTTGAGAGTTGGTAATTAAAATTATAGATTCAAATAATAAATTACTGACATTCACATATTCAAATTTGGAGCCAAAAATGTTGGTTTAGGGAACAATGCACCCTAGACTAGATTTTGTGATCAAAAGTGTTAGGTGCAAAATATTAAATGCATAATTTTATTCGTCATATTTTATTTTTCAAAAAAATTTATAAAATAAAAAATTAATGCATAATTAGGTCCAAGCACATACAAGAGAGCTAAACCTAACATGAAATTATCAAGGATGACAATTTTTGATGCTACAACTCTATTAATAATCATGGACATTTTAGAAGATAACATATATATGTGTTTCCATACTCAAATAATTTAATCAAGTGCATTCAAGGCATGTTAATTATTTTAGTTAAGTTAAACCACTCCTTAATTAGGATACTTCACCTTAGAGATAGAATTTAGTGTGTAACAATAGGTAATAGTAATAAATAAATAAATAATTACTAATTGAAGGAAGAAAAATAGTTATGTTTATATTCTCTTGTATAAAAAGGGGATATGACAAGTGTGTCATCCCTAAAGATTCATGTTAACTATCTATTAATTAAATCTTCCTAAATTTTAATCGAGTAAGGGTGAAGTAAAACTTAAGGGTTTTTAACCCCTTAGGACTCAACAAAATATCAAACCTATATTAAACCTAACCTAACCCAAGATTTTTTTAAATTAATTAAGAATAGGTTTATGATTGGTCTTATACTTTAGGCTTAAATTTTTTATCCTAATCAAATCAAGACCTATGATAATCTAGTAAAATCAAGAAAATTATAAGTTGTGTTTGTGACTAAGCCCTAGTTTGTGGCCATCTAGAAAATCTTTTAAAGTTCACTAATGTACTTGAGATATGATGTTGCAACATGAACGTGTCTAGTTCATAGGAGGACTAGGTTCCCAATGCAAGTTGATACAAAATGAACACATGGGAGGAGATAAATATATAATTTATGTTAAAAAAACAATTATTCATGTTTTCTTAGTAAAAAAATTTGGGCATGACAAGTAGGTAATTTAAACATGTTTGTCGAGTGGATATAAGAACTTGGTTATTTTTCCATTGATTTTTTCAAGTCTAAATTAATCCCCAATGATGGTTATTTTGGAGATGTCACAATGGGTGGTCATTTTGTTATTCCTTGATTATTACTTGAATCAAGTACAAATGTGTCATGATTCACCATATATTGATCTTGATTTGAATCAGATGTGATTATAGGGTTTGTCCATGTTTTAAGCTACCAAAAATTGCTTGATTTAATTGATGGTACAAATTCCTTGTTTTCCATGAAAAAATATAAATTAAATAATTTTTCATTGTATAGTGAAATATTTATATAATTTGGACAAAAGGAAAATAAATAAAGTTAATTATTTTAAAAAAATCCTTTGGTTGAGAATGTATATATATTTGATTTAATAATTTCATTAAATATATTGCAAACCAATTAATGGTGTGTGTTTTATTTTTCTTCAATTAATTTTGGGAAAAGAATGAGGAAAATGGATCAAGATAATTTAAATATTAGAAAATAGAAAATAAGAAAATAAGAAAAAAATGGATAAAAAATTAGAAAACAATTATTTTATGTGAATTATTCATATTTTTTAAAGAAAATTACTTCAAAATGCTCCTTATAAAATTAGAATTTTGGGGGATATTGCTCATTTGAAAATTTGAAAGCTTTGGAATGGTTTATATTTGGGATTGTCAAGATTACTTGGTGTGTGTGAGGAATCAACTCCATTAATTTTGGTGAAATTGCATAATTTTGTTATTTGTTGTGTGTTTCCAAATTGAAGTAATATTCTTCTTCTCCTTATTTATTGAGTTTTTTCTCTTAGTGGATGGTATGCTCACCCTTAAGGGAGAATTGGACTTCCTATTAAGAATGAAATTTGGAGCATTAGTATAAATTTTTAATTTATTTAAAATTTTGAAAAAATACCATTTTGTGCCCTCACCATGCCAAATTTTTAGAAATGATTAGAATTAGAATTGTATTGTTTGAATTAGATTTTGTTCACCTTTGAAGAAAAAATGCATTTTTCATTTCTTGAAAGTTTATTTTTTTTAAAATGGAAAAATTTGAGGTTCATTAATGGAGTATGAAGATTTTTTGGGTTTTATATGCAAAAATAATTATTAAAATTTGATTTTTCAATGTGAAATTGGGTGTTTTAGATTGGGGGATTTTAAGTCTCCTTCATGGATTTTCATAAGATCTTTTTAAGATCATGCCAAAAAAATTGTATGTCCTTTTTTATGCCCCTTTTTGTGTTATTCTCAATTGTGATGATTCATGATGAAGTTGTGATGAAGGCCTTAGATATTCATAAGGAGTGGCTCCTAAAAAATTTCAAGGTCTAAAGTTGCATGAGGATATCTCATGTAGGGTTTTCCTTAAGAATTGAAATTTATTGACATTGGGTAAATAAAAATAACCAAGAGAATGATGTGTATGGTGTTGCCAAAGGACGTGTATAGGCCTAGTATGATCATATAAGCCCTTCCCACTTTGGAAGCATTAGATCTTTCTATTTGGTTTCCTTTAGTGTCTTGTGTTATGGAATTGGTGTTTGTTCTGAATGAGGATTTATATTCTAATCTATCATGTGACATTCATTGTGTGACTCTTTCTTTATATGTATACTATGTTTATGTTGCACCTATGGAATGTATGTAAGCATTATTCCAATGTGCTTTATGTGATTATGCATGTGGATTTTGTGACTATATCCTAGCATGGCATGAGTGGACCTAAGTGTACCACATGGTTGGTTACCATTGAACCACCATTAAAGATCCAAGGATATTGGAAAGACATTCAAGATCTTGACCAAGTTGGTAGTGTTTTGTCATTTCAATTATATTATTATTACAATATTGTAAAAGTGTAATTTGAGGGAAATTTGATTCCTCATCTCAATTGTAATATGTTATTTGAACCCTCTTGAGTGGATTGATTGTATTTGAATTGTGCATGTTTATATGTGTTTTGGAATTAGAGTCTGTATAGGAGAAAATTTGCACCCCTTGTGTAAATTCCTCTTTTGTATGCCCTTAACTTAGAAAATCAAAACTGAAGGAAAAATTCCACATCACCCACCTACCTTCCATCCACTTGGCGTGTGTGTTTGTGTTTCGGTGGGGGAAATTTTTGTTAGGGAAGTGAGCATGGTGTGTAGACATATGTGCGGTGCATTTCCATTCTTGATAGATTTCTACCTATGGAGTCCGTAGGGATGTTACACTCCTCATTGGGAATAAATTGTAATGCCTCTGTGTGACCAACAGACTCGAAAATGGATCCTTTTGATCTTCAAATCTATCCAATTCACTATCACTTCATCTTCTACACTCTCATTCGATCTCTTGAGCAATTCTCAATCTCTTCAATAGTCTAGCACTCCATTTTCACAACTCCATTGAGCATTAAAATAACTTGTTACTCCATTCACTCCATCTTTGTTTGTGTGGTGCTACCATAGAATTTGCAAGCTTCAAGTCTTGAAAGACCTCCTTTCAACACTGTTGTGGCTATGCTGACTTTGAGAAGTTCATTGCTTGCATTCTCCATTCATTGGCCTTGAGATCCTTTGGGTGGAGGTGGTATTTCATCACTCTCATTTTCCTTTTGTGCTTATATAGTATAGTGTAGCATTCTTTAATAGTGTTCAATAATCTCACTTTGCTTCTTTTCCTTATTGTATTTTCTACTTCATGAATTTTTTGGCTATCTGTGGAGGTGGAAACACCAAAGTGGGGGTTTGATTGAGGAAAACCCCTAAATAGCCCAAAATTTCCCCCCTCTTACTTGTGTGTAGGTGAATGTGTGCATGGAGCTCGCTAGCAAACTAGTGCTTTAGTGAGTTGATATTTACCACCCTTATCTTTATCTACTTACTTTGTTATTTGCGTAGTTACTTTTCATACTTTATCATTTTGTTTATTTTGTTAAAGTCGGTCTACTAGGTAGTTAGCAGGATCTTTGGAGTTTCATTTTGTACTATGTTTTTTTTTTCTTACAGACGCCAACACACTAGAGAGATTCCAATGTGTCATGGTGTCATCCTAGACCTGCGTTGTGATCCTCAGACAAAGAGTTTCCTGGGGTACAATTTAAAATCCAAAATCCAGCTCGTCTAGCCCCAGTTGAACTTTCAAATCTATAGAGTGATAGAAACACTTGAGAGTGCTCTTCATTCTTGATTCTTGTCCCTAAACACCCATTAGCTTGAGGTAAGTTAGGGAAGCCCTCCACTCTTAGCTCTTCATGACCTAGAGCCTTGGTGTGGTTGGTCCTCCTATCTTACATTTTTGGTGAACCCGACATGAACAACATCTATCAATTTTCCTGTGTTGAAACTTTTTCCTCATGCATGGTGACTATTGTAAGCCTGAGTGTTGTGAAGGTTTATGAGTATCACAACACAGTCCATGACTTCTGAGTACATTGTTAGTAGAAGTGTGTGACACTTATTGATGGAGAAGATGAAGGTCACTTCTAGTTTCACCTCTAGCTTTTCCATTGGTCTGGCTAGCAACTTTACCATTGGTTTTCCTATAGGATTTACTAATGAGATGGGTTTTGTAGATGAGACCACTCATGCTCCTACCCTTCCAACATCCCTTATGGCTTCATTTGTAGACAAGGATGATGTTGTACACATCCTAGTGGAAATTTTTTTGGAATTGGATAACAGACCGCAAGACCTTGAGAATCACTTGAAGAGAGCACCAAACATGTTGAGAGCCACTAGGCTTACTAGTGAGGTGAGACATCTGCTAGGAAAGGATCAGATATGCATAGAGTTCTTACATGGCCTGGTTGAGTTATACGTCTAGATTGGGTACTACCTAAGGGGAAGTGCTTGATGGCTATGAAAGATAGATAGGCATTTCAATGCCTACCACATTTGTATGCATGGTTGAAATAAGCCCTGTGATCAGTGGCTCCTCTACTTCTCAAATTCCTAACACTATTAAGGTGAGTAGAATAGCCCTTGGTTTCAGCTTCACTCCTATTTCCCTTGGTTGTGGAGGCTCTGGTGGAATGAGTGGCAGTGGCATTGATATCATAGGTGGCACTGGTAGAGGTGGATTTGGTGGAGGCTATGGCGGTGGCTCTAGTGGAGGCCCTATTGGTGGTGGTGGCTCTAGAGGTGCTTACAGGGGTGGTTCTGGTAGTGGTAGTTTTGGTGGTTCTACTGGGCCTTTTTCATCCTCTGACCTTGTTCTAAATGACCTTCTTCAAAACATGGGTCGAATGAAAAACTAGTTGGTGAGCCTTTCCTAGGCTTCTTCCCAACCTATCTTTCAATATTTCTTCTAACATAGCCTACTATTAGTGGCAATATTAAGTACTCCCTTCCTAGAAAGAATGAAGATCCCTAAGTTTGAGAAGTATGGTGGAAAAGGGGATCCACAAACACATGTGTCAGCATTTAACACCATGTGCATAGATTTCTTTCATCACGATGCTTTGATGGAAAAACTCTTTCCTCAATCTCTCAAGGACACAACACTCGATTGGTACTGTTTCTTGCCTAATAATTCTATGTTCTTATTTGATCAAATCATTAATTAGTTTCTTCGTTAGTTCTAGGCTAACATCTATTAGAATATGACCTTCTTAGATCTTGTCCAATGTAAGTAGGGAGATAACAAGAAGATAATTGAATTCATAATGCGATACCAAGTGCTCTTTTCAAAGATCTTGTACTAGCTGCCTAACTTTGATGCACAAAAAGTGTTCATAAGAAACCTATAGGGAGCCTAGTAGGAGAATTTTTACATAATGAAATACCCTTCCTTTGTGCATCTGTGTGCCGCATTGCAAGAGTATCAACAAATGGTAGTTTAGTTCAGGGGACCTTACTTGTACCCCCATTTAGAAGGAAAGTCTATTGTGTCCATCTTGAGAAAAAGTAAACCTATTGTGAATGTAGTCACCATGACAAATGTTAATAGCCTTAGATGCAACAAAAATTTTACAAAGTTAGCAGAATCCTATTCTTTCATCTTGCAAAATTTGTTTAAGGATAAGATCATATCTCTAGAAAACCCTCAACCCCTTAAGGAACCTTATCCTGATTGGTAAGATGCAATTTTTTTCAGTCAGTACCATTGGGTCAATGGGCATGATACCCAACATTGTATGCACCTACATCATGAGATACAATATTGCATTGATGATGATACCATCTGTCTCGATGGTATAAAGAAAAATGTGAATAAATTGGTAGTAAAGGCCAATAGTGAGTTGAAAATTTACACCAACCCATTTTTTTCTCATTCTATAAACTTGATTATTGACCCCTACAATGCCTCTCCTCAACCCTCAGTGTATGTTAACATGGTCATGGTCACTCCTTCCTCACAACCTACGATTGGCTTGCCAGATGTGACATTCACCTTGTAGGATTTGACCTTGAATAGCAAGCCCTCTCCCCTATAAATTCCTACTCACCTCAATAGAAACATTGTGACAAGAGTCCTAGTTGACCTCACAAGCTAATTAAATGTTATCAAATAGGAGACGCTATGGCTAAATTTGTTACAAAGGGAGTAGTATGAAGAAGCAAAGTATATTATACATATGCATGTCAGTCTCTCTCTCAATCCATATGGCTCCATAACCCTTTCTATTCTGGTTGGACCTAGGGCTACATATATAACCTTTGATGTTATTCTATAATTTGATATATTCAAGGTGAAGTTGGGAATCCCATGGCTAGCTTCCATGAACGAAATCCCCTCCATTATTCATAAATGCTTAAATTTCTCCCATGAAGGTGTTGTGTGTTGGTTATTTTTTAAGAATTAAACTTAATCTCAGTCCCTACCTATGAATTTTCCACAACTCAATCATCAGCAAGGTTGAGGATTGTCCAACACTTAAGTAAAGCACTTAATACCACACTTCTCTTCATTCTCTATGAGACCAAGGAGGGTAAAAATATCCATGCTCATAATATCTCTAATGTGGTCAAGATAATTTCCTCACACAAATGCAGTGCCTCAAGAAACTCACCTCATCAAACGCTTGGCAGACCTCAGGTGGAAGTGTTACTCATTTTAAGGAATGTGTTTATATAGTAAAATTTGGGGTAATGTAGTTTAGAGTATTTTATGAATATGTCTTCATCTTTAATCCTATACCAAATTCATTACTAGCTCAACTAGCCCTAAGATGAACTAATCAAAAAATTAGTGCCTTTATTGAGGGATAAAGGGAGTCATAACTTGTAATCAATCGGTAATACAATTCTGATTGAATGCAAGAAATTAGTGGACTATTAGAATGCCACTTTGTAACATCTAACTCACTATGTTTCAAAATATTTCTTTCTTACTAAATCCTATATCCTTTTCTCACAAACTAATGGCCTTATTTTAACATTTAATCAACTCATTAAACTGAAGCATAAAACAAGCTCATTCATTTGGTGCAAATGATAGAAGGAAAATGAAATCATAATTAACAACTTCATTCATAACTTGGAAGAAAATACATAGGAGAGCAACATTTTAGAACTAACATTCTTCTTCATTTCTAACATTTCTTTGCAAAACCATATTTAAGATTTGTATATAGTATAACTTTCACCCTATATTTTCTTTTTGATAGGTCTACTAAAGTACTTATTTATATTCTATTTTCTCTGAGAGCATAGTATTCACTTTTGACCTATTTTAGACTTAAAATTTTGAAATCTCTCTCAACATCAGCCATGAAATCCCCTTTATAAATAGGGGAGCAACAAGCATCTAGTTGAATTAAAATTTCATTTTCATTTCAAAAACCTAATTTCAACTGATTCCTCAAAGAACTCCTCAGGTGATTTCTTATGCAATCATTTGGGAATAGGGGAGGACTAAAGGGAAAAAACATGTGCATGATACCATTAGTCACTATCACCACATTCATTTTTGAAAAAAACAAGATTCTATATCATATCAGCCGAAGGACTTCCAAATTACCATGGAAGATAAAAAGACAAACCATGGACACATGAAACAAATACCTCCTATGAAAATATCATGGTGTGATTAAAAAAAAAAGGTGGTGACCCTATTCAAAGTCATCAACATCAGAGAATACCTGACCACTCCTTGTCCTCGATGAAATTGGAGGGATCATCACCATGTTGTCATCGGAGCTCCCATATGGAACTAGAGAATGGAGGTATTGGCCATATTTTGAATCAGTATCACCTTCAACATTCAAAGGAGTATCAAAAATCACAATAGGATAATTGTATTTTCCTAGGTAGGCCCTATGATTTTTTTCTTTTTTCCTGGCCTTCTTCACTGGCTGATCCAGTTCCTTGCCTTTGAACTTGACCACTTCTCCCGAAAGGGTTTTGTTTCTCAATTTGTAAGTAATCTATACAATTGACTTCTCCTCATGACCTCTAGCCCTTCTTTTACCCTTTTCAACCTCAGGAGAAGCCTAGGCTTCCTATGCAATTATGTCCTCATGACACTCAAATATGTTGAGTCAGCTAGACCTTCTAACAAGCTGAATTGTCACACTAGTTTTCCCCATTTTTAGAGCAAACAAACTTTAACAATTTAAAACAAATCTACAAGGAGACAAACTTACAAGCTAGACAATTGTAACCAGCCTATCAGTGAAATTCCTAGCCAGACCAAAGAACCCAATTTGAAAGAAACCTACTCAGGACAAGAATACTCAACTCAAGACCAAAAAACAACCTCTCACTCCTCTTCACACTTCACCTTACATACACTATAGAATGGAGAGATGGTGAAAATGAACAATGATCAAGTTACATTAAATATACAATTGGAGCATGCATAATTAATGATTCAAGAGCTCCTTGTGTGAGCGAATTGATAAATTAATAGTTTAGCTTGGAATATGGGTCATTAATTTTAAAATAATTAAAATTTCATCTAAGGTGGCCATGAGTATCATTTTTTGACCATTAGCAACTTGCTCCTAGAAAACAACGATGCTATCTCAAATGCTACCATGTTCTTCTTCTATCTTGATAAATCATATGTAATCTTACAATTAGCATGTATCACCAACCTAATCTATGCTTTTTCATTAATGTCAGCAGAGTACATAAGACCAGTTTTCTTTCTAGAGAGAATATTTCCTCATACACTTCATTGCTCATCACTGATCTTCCCCAAATTTTAGGGTACAATCAATGATGAAAATATTCATGTGATGATGTTTAGCTGGTTGGATCATCCCATTTCAAAACTATATCAATGGTTCTCTATTCCTTTCACTACTTTCCTTTTTTCTTTATGCAAAATCCTCAAGATCCTGCCACGTTGCTTGTTCCATCAATAGTCATCTCCTATCACAGATGCATCTTGTCCTTCATCATCCTCAACCTCGATGAAAACATCCCCACGATGAAATCTCAGCCCTTTGTTCTACAGCCTATCCTTTGATCACATTAATCCTTCCATCATGCATTGCTAATTTGAACTTTGCACCCAGGCTCTTATCAACGATAAGAGATGCATTGAAGGAATTAGATTTAGACACGTACACCTGCATGAAAATCAATGGTACAAAAGGAATCACACATAAGATCTTATCATATTAGCAAGAAGAAACCTTTCAAAGAATACCATCGCTCATTGCTAATTTGAACTTTAGCTTTGAGATGAATTCGCTATGAGCAATAAAATATAAGGTTGCCGCTCATTGCTAATTCTCCCCATACAGTTTGCAAGAAATTAGCGATGAGAGGATTTACATAGTTACAATATGCATCATGTATCACTAATGTGGAACTTAGCATTTAAAACATATTCATGATCATGCAATGTAAAGGAAATTTTATCATATCGCTTGTAGACCTCCTACAATGATTTAACAACTAAGTTGTTATAGCTATGATTCAAAGATTGGACATCTAAAATGAAAATCCATTCAATCATCATGAAGGTGCATTTAACTTTTCAACCCAGGGAAGTGAACTTGAAATGGGTCAGCACAGTATGAGCACTAGGAACTCAAAGTATCCATTTTCATTCTACAGCTAAGAAAGTGCAATGCTGAAAGTAAATTGCTTGGAAAGGAATAACATAAATGTTAAACATCAACCAAAAACCATACTAATTTTTGAAATGCATGACAAAAATAAAAATATGAACAACAAACAGACTACTTTGTCTGCTTTGGCTATAGGAATAGTCACATAATGGAATTTTAGTGGTTGTAGGAACAATCAACACTAGATTCTTAACTAATTACTAAATAGGAAATAATAACTAGGCTAAACTAAGATAAAGGATATATTGCTAACCAAGTGGCCCCCCTTGGATGAGTATCCTTTGCTACAAATGAAAAATTAGATGCTCAAACTCAGAACTTTATTTTATTCATCAGAAAACATGAGTACAAAGGAGTAGCATAACTGTATTACTGAAAACTAAGAATGCAAGTACAATATCAGATTGTGCACCCTTTAGAAAAGGAGCATCTGATCCTTATTTATATTACCAACTAAACATGACAATCAACTCCACGAATTTGGAGGACACCATTTATGGAAAATAGAGAAAGTAGGGCGATGATTACGCATGCATGGAATCCGGTCAGACATGCATGTCTGATAGCATATTTAGTATTGCAGTAATGCGCACATTTGCTCAACATCAATAAAGACCACTACAAGGTGGTTACATTTGGTTTGCATGGGGAATCTCCTATTGTGCTCCTCCTTTCACCTTTGAATGATTCCCTTGTTGGACATTATGGTGCATGCCCAGCTAGCAACGTCTTCCTCAATTTAGCATCCTCAAATTATATATGCATGACAATGTTAATATGCACAATAATTGCATATTTGTAACCACCTTAAAGAAAATTCATTAGTCACATGCAAAATTAATATAGATAGTCCATATAACATGCCATTAACATTAAAGGTTTGCAAAAATAGGATTAAGCCTAATGTCAATAGTTTTGAGGAAATATCATAAAATAATATCAACACTTAACATCAAGGTCCAGGATATCTTCAACAAATAAACCATAAATTCTATCCAAAACTATACCATAAACTAGGCTCATCACTCCCCCAAACCTAAGGTCGTGTTGGTCCTCCAACATGGGAAGGGTTGTTCTTCTGCTTGGTTAATGCTCTAAAATTTGTAACTAACAACTGCCCTACATCAGTGTTTATTGTTCGTAAATTAGGGTCCCAATAGAATCCTCCCAATCTATCCAATTTTCTCCATCTCTATTTTTTTACAACAATATCTTATTAGTAGAACCTAATGTTCAGTATAGGACACATTAGGATGGATGGTTGAACAGTTTGGGGAAGCCAAAATTTCCCTTTTTTCCTTCCAATGTGAATATATTTGTCAATTATTTTAAGATCTACAACATAGTTCTGGATGGAATGAGTCTCAACCTATTTGAGATCATCAGTTAGGCTATTCCATCTTTGTGAGAGGTATCTCTTCATGGTTTGCTCTTTTTTTTCCCTTTACCACATACTCACTATAGACTACTTCTATCCAAGGCATAATCCTATTACCATAGCTAGGTTTGAAAATCATTTTGTGCCATTCCTTGTAAATGTCCCTTGGATTCCTTGATTCAACCCTGATGGGTAGAGGGATGTTGGACTCCAATTGCTTATTAAACCCATGTTGTTGTCCCCAACTAATCTCATTTTGTACCCAAGACATAAATGCCCTTAATTGGACATATCCAACATACAATAGTCAGTTCCAATCATGGTCTTGAGTCACAACATAATTATGCAAATAAAACTCACACAACAAATTCTTCATTTCAAGGGAAGCAGTTCAATAAGCATTGAAAAATTCAATAGGGGTCTCAATAGAAGGGTTCAAACCTGAAACAATTCTTCCCAGCTTAAAAGAAAGATTATTTTCCTTTAAATGTAAAGCATAGACCCTTGGATGGGCCCTAGACTCTAAAATTTGTGGTACTAAGGCTGCCATATCATCCACATTCTTCTTCAAGGTGGAAATCTCTGCATCCTTGTCTTCAATCTCCTCATCTTTCTTTTGAATTTCCTTCTTCAATCTACGCTTCTCCTCCTTCCATTCTTCTTCTCTTCTTTGCATTTCCTTCCATAAATACATAGCTACCATGTGCATTGATAAATCAGGGGGTTCATGCATTCCTACCAACATTTTCCCTGGCACTGATGCTTTCTCTCCATATAGTACTAACTGCAAGGATTCAGGATGTCCCATTAATTTAGGCTACAAGGGTACTGATTGTTCTTGTTTTTATTGTTGCTGCAAAAACTCTTGCTATAGCAAATCCTGATTTTCCTCATACGCTTGATTCTCCACTTGTTCTACAATGTCAGCAAGGTCTGCCAATGTTATGTTTTCTGCCATCTTAAATACATCCTCTTCCTTGACATTCACCTACCCCATTGAACCTTCTCTATCCTCCTGTGGTATTTCTCTACACTTAGGGTTTTCCTGCGGAGGCATACCAAAGGTTGGTCCAGTACGTCTTGATTTTCTAGGAGGGCTCTCATGTTTTTCTTTGGTTGTAGGATGAATAGTGTAAGCCTTCCACTTACTAGAGCTTGGTGTTTCTTTTCCTACTGGCTGCTTCTTGGCTTTTCCTTTTCTCATTTCTACCTCTCTTTTATGTGCCCTAGTTTTCATTAGGATTCCAAGTGGAACATCATCATCAGAATCTAGGGGAGAACTTTCTTTGTTTGAGTGCTCTATCCTAGAAGAGCTAATTTCTATGGTTTCTTCTACTATAGGAGGGTTTGCACTAGGGCCTGTGCTAAAGTTTGAAGCACCAAGAGTGGCTTCAGTCATGCTCAATCTCCTACTAGACCTACGGGGTTGAGGTAAAACCCTAGGTTGCAAGTGCTTAGGTCTAATTTGATCATTTTTTTATGAATTCTTCCTAGGTCATTCCAGATACATCATGTAGATACTTTCCAACTAGCAATTTAATTAAACAATGGCGGGAAAAAAAATTGTCCCTACCTTTCTGAGTCTCGGCCACCATGATTGAAAGAAGGTTGTATAGCACATTCAACACATTCATCCTCCTTTTGTGCCTCATATGATTCAAAAGCTATAAGTGCACATAATGAAAATTTGACTGGTGACCTTCACAGATGATGTGTTTTATGACATAAATAGCTATCTTCTTCCATGGGTTGGGTAAAGATATTTTATTTGCACGCTGTTTATCTATACTCAATGGAGGGTCGCTTGGTTATGTAAATTTGGCCCTAGCTGACCTGACATCTTTGGAAATAGGGTAATCTTCACTGTCAGTAGGTAGCCTTGTAACTTCTGCAATTCTTTCTTCGGTAGCCATTACTTCCAACCCTTTGACCATGGCTTTCCCTTCAAACAATGTTTTGGTAAACTCTAGTGCAATGCCTTCATCAAAACCATCCAGGTTCATGAAATAATCTAACCAGCCAAAGTTTATGAATTCAGCTAGGCAAGCTACATCCTACTATAATACATGATGCACTGTGGGTTCATTTCAAATTAACCCACCTCCCATTGTCTACAAGCAAACAATCACTTTGTGGTTTTCTTCCTAAGATTCTCATCTGAAAACTAAATCCACCTTCCTACAACACTTGCTAAACTTCCAATGCCAATGTTGTCTGAATTTTCCCTTTTTACCTTTTGTTTGCAACTTGATATTATGATAGAGTTGATAATAGCAAGGAAGGAGTAATAATGGAAAGCTATGATGGAGAGAAATGGTTGTGATAGGTGGTGTCACGTCACACATGCAAGTTGTCCTCTGACTTAGAATTCAAATCGTTCAATTTAAATTTGGCTAATGTGGACAAAGTATTCACATCTTTTTCCTCCCCCCCAACCTAAATCTGGGCATGCATCCTCACATACAGAATGATGATTTGACAGGGGTAGGGAATATTTGCATGTTATGGCAAATTTCCATACTAATGTACAACAATTAAATTAATGCACTTAAAAATAATTAAGATATAGCAATTAATGCACACATACCTAAATGTGTGAAAGATTCATTAAAAATATTGTGGAGAAAGTACCATTCACCGTTTTAGGAAATAAGTTGAGAAATTAATGAAAATGAGGTGGAGTGGAATGAAGTGATGTGATGGAAGAGAGAGAAAGGTGGAAATGGATGGGTGGATGGGTGAAGAAATGGACTCCCACAGAAGTGCAAGTCTTTATTATGACAAGTACATACCTTAATTATCCAGAAGGAGTGACACTAGGTCCACTTCCTTCAACTACAAGAAGCTCGGGTGCAACATGCTGAGTGAATTGTTGTAGGAACTCTTCCTTGGAAGCTGGCTTGTGATATAATCGGAGGTGATGACCATTGACAAGCAACTTGAATCTGACTAGGTCAATAGTAATGAGCTAAATAACACCATTAGGGAATATTTCAGAAACCTCATATGGTCCTAGCTACTTTGTCTACAATTTTTTAGCATTTTCCTGATATCTAGAATCATAAAGCAATGCCTAGTCTCCTAGTTGGAATATCTTGTCCTTGATAAATTTATGATGGCACATGATTCTATGATTCTGCACTACCTCAATGTGATGCAAGGCTACACTCCTCATCTAATCCAAATCATTCAGCTACATGATTCTTTCTCTTTGTGCCTCAAAGATATCCATCCCCAAATCTACTGTAGTCCTAAGAGTCTTATGTTCAAATTCAATGGGCATCATGGTTGTCTTTCCATACAACTCAAATGAAGTGAATCATGTAGTTGTTTTCCAAGTAGTTCTGTAGGCCCAAACAACTTATAGTAATCTATTTTCCTAGTCCTTTATGTGGATAGCTATTGTTTTGGTCAGAATAACTTCAATTTCTCTATTGGTCACCTCAACTTGACTACTGGCCTGGGCATGATAAGGAGTAGACTTCTTGTGTCTTATGTTGTACTCATTAGTTAGTGTTGCAATAAGGGTTGATGTGAATTGAGTCCCTTGATCAATCACTATCTCTCTTGGAACTCGATACCTTGTGAAAATATCCTCATAAAGAAATTCTATGACCTTGTTATATCTTGCATGCTTCATCGCCTTAACTTCTACCCATTTAGTTACATAATTAGTGCATATCAAGATATAGGACTTACCATTTGATGGAGGGTCAATGGGTTCTACAAAATCCAATCCTCACTTTTCAAAGGGAGTGATTACCACCTAAGGGAAAAGTGGCATCTCATTAGATTTGGTTGGTCTACCCATTCTTTGAAATTTATCAAATTTTCTTGTATACCTACCTGCATCCTTGTGGAGTGTTCGCCAGTAATATCACGTGTTCAAAATCTTCATTGTTGTCCTTTTCACTACAAAGTGTCCTCCACATGGTTCATTGTGGCATGCATGAAAAATTCCATATGTCTCATCTTCTCTTACACATCTCCTCATGACATGGTCTAGTCTAGTATAAAACAAACATCCAACAATCCATGAGAGAGGAAAATATTTTTCAATGAGTGCCTTCTCTCTTTTGGAGAGAAGTGAGGTGGAACTCTACCTATGACCCGATAATTAGCTATGTCAACATACTAGGGTGTTTGTACACTAATGGAGAATAGATACTCATCAGGAAAAGCATCTTCTATGGATTGATTATCTTCTGATGTAGTCAGCCTTGAAAGAAAATATACAACATTGGCATTTCCTAGTTTATCCACAATGGTTACCATCTTGCAAGCCTACCAGAGATCAGAGGCTTATTCATGAGATACCTAATGGCTACATGATTAGTGTGCACAAATATTTGGTAACCTGTTATATAATGCCTAAATTTGTTCAGGGCATAGATTACTACCAACATTTCTTTCTCTATCACTGTATAGTTGAATTCAACTCATTGTAAATTTTTGTTGACAAAATAAATGGCATTTTCAATAGCTCCTTCTTTTTGTCCTAAGGCTGCTCCTATGGAATAATCTGATGCATCTATATGGATGTGAAAAGGAAGCTCCCAATTAGGTCCTATGTGGTCAATTTTATGTGTGTTAAATATGTAAAAACAAACGAATCAAACACACCAATAAGAAATTATATCAAAAGCAAAATATTAAAATAATAAAGATTGCAAACTCAGTATCTTGTTATCGATGTCATCCTATCGTCCTCTATCTCCAGTGTTTTCATTGATTCTAGCTAGCTCTCAGATTGTATGCTAGGCTGAATGAACAGTCTTCCTAGAGAACAAGATTGAATATGAAATGCATGTAATGCTGAGACATGATTATTCTAACATTTGCTAAATATGATTGCTAAAATAAAAGATTATGATAATGTTATGAATAATAAAGCTATAATGATAATGCTAGAATGCTAGAATGCAATTGATCTCTAATTCATCTATTGTGTGTTGTAACCATTGCTTGGATTGGCAGTGCTATTTATAGAGTTTTTCAAAAGATTTTGATTGGCTAATCTAATCAACGATTGTGAAAATTCTTGGAAAATTGAACGGTCAAAGATGGACAAGACTAAAGAAAAATAGAAGAAAGAAGAAAGAAAGATTTGTTTTCTTTTCTGAAAAAGAGGTAAGATAAGATGATAAAGATGAATTGTAAAAAATCATCTTTTTGTGAGATAACAGAAAGATTTTGAAGAAGATAAATAATGTATTATTAAATTCAGTTATTCATTTATGGGTGACATAGAGGTTTTTTTCTTAAAATAGAATATTTACCCCAGATTTGAAGAATAATAGAAGATTTCATAATTAAATAAAATATTTAATTATGATTATGAAAAGATATGGAAGATATTTAATTAAACTTTTTAAGAAATAGTATGTAAATGAAATTAATTAAATAAGATATTTAATTAATTAGAAGAAAGATATGAAAAGAAATATTTAAATTTGATTAAATAAAAAAGACTTAATTAAATTTAAAAAGTGATAATTAATTAAATAAATAAAGTGTATTTATTTAATTAATCAAGTTGTCATATGAATGCAAAATAATTAAATAAAATTGATTTATTTAATTATGATAGAAGAATAAAATGAATGAACAATATAATTAAATTGATTAAATTTAATTATATGTAGAAGACTTTAGAGAAATTGATTAAATAATAAATATTTAATTAAATGCCAGGATTAATCATAAATGACCAATTTTATGCATATACATTTTTCCCCTCTTTGAAGTGTTGTGTGAAACGCATTGCTTCAAAGAAAATATTCATACTTTCGAAATTTGTTGTTTTTTCACTTTGCCCCTTTTTCTTAAAAAAATATGCTCCTGATTTGACTCTGATATGTTTCCGATTGGAAGATGCTACTGGGGTTACTGATGTCCCCTTGGGAGGTAAATCACTAATGAGGATATTAGTTTTGAAAAAGTTGATTTGATGATGAAATTTTTATTTTTGATGGAAATTTAGTGATTTAGCTCTCAAAAAAGAAAAATGATGTAGATGGATGCCCCAGTTTGAAAATAAAGTCAAAGTGAGAGAAAAGATAAAAAAAAAATAACATGCCACAAAAACTCACCTTTGTTTGACCTTTAAAAGGTAAAAAGGGAGAAAAGGACAAGTCATTTGCACTTTTTGACTTTTAGAAACCTTTTGCTCTAATAGTGACCTAGCAAGATGGAGATTCCGTACCACAGACATTGATTCAAGTGGGCCCACCGATACCAGAGATCAGTTGCGTATGGACCACCGGTGAGTAGATCCAACCACTTTTGCATTGAAATTTTCTATTTTGAATCAAAATTTTCATGTTTTTCCCACATATTTAGGCGTAAATAGGCCGTTTTAGCACTTTTAGGAATGTTTTAGAGCTTTCGATGTTTGTTTTAGCGCTTATAGGATGTTTTTTTCATGTTCGATGTAGAAACCAATTTAGTGCATCTGATAGAAAGAGGAGCACTTATAGTATGTCATAGGAAAAATAGTGCTTTAGCGCATCTAGGAAATAGTTTAGCACATTAAGTGTTGTTGTGCATCCAGGGAATAGAGTCGCACTTTTGATTAGAGTTTTAGCACTTGTAGGGAAATAGCACATAGAGGAAATGATTGAGCACTTCTAGGGAAAAGAACGACACATCTGAGTTTTAGCGCATCTAGGATACAAAATAGCGCATATGAGTTTTAGCGCATAGAGGCCATAGATTAGCACATCTAGGAAAAAGAGACAGAATGTGTGATTTGATGAAAGTGATGAAAGAATGATGATGTATATTGCTTCCTTGGTCAATAGATAGAGAAATTGTCTTATCATCATGTTGATAGGGATAGAAAAGATGATAAATAATTGATAAGTTTGTTTCCAAAATAGAAATCAAAGAGTAAATAGCTGATAACTTTGTCTCCCCTGTACAAAAAACAAAGAGTAGATGATTGTTAGGACTTTTGATAAATTTTCTTCTGGTGATAGAAAATAATTAGTAGATGATAGATATATTTGCATTCATGACTAAAATACAAATAGGATGATGTTTTAATTGTTGATAAATTTGCATTCCTGAAAAAGAAAACAAATAGTAATTGATGGTAGAGCAGATTGATGTGATATCCAGATAGATAGATTGAGTATTGATTGCATGATATGAGTCACCTAGATAGAATACTTGATATGGGTCACTGATATGGGTCCACTGATATGATTCACTGATATGGGTCATTGATAGATAGACATGAGTCAGATTGATTTTGCTTGATTGAGATTGAATCATTGATATGATGCTGATTGATTGTCCTTGTGATAACCAAAAATAGGATGTTTTCAAAAACCTCCAGATTAGGGAGTGTCACTCGATGGGGTGGGATAGGATACCCGAGCTGACACCAGATGATATAGCACTGATAGGGGTATGTGGATTGAGATCGTTGTTTTCCATGCCTTTGATTTGGGTCAATAGGGGACTGTTGACCATGCTGGTAGAGAGGTGGCATTTAAAGCACAATACATTTCATTTTTTGACAGGTGAGGTGAATGTGACTCATGAGGATGTGTATAGGATTCTTTGGATTCTAGTGGTAGGTACCCTTGTGTACTATGATCACAAGGAGCTAGGTGGGACATATTTGCTGAGGAGAGTATATGGCGATGAATAGATAGCAGGGTACTGGGTGCCATGGGCTAACTTCAGGGGGTATTTGACCTTACTTGTAGTTTTAGGTGCATTTATTGGAGGTCTCCTTTGTTTGGATCACCAGTCAAAGGGACTACTAGTGGGATGGGGGAGGATCCTGGAGTAGATGTTGGTACTGTGATGGAGATATGCCTAGGGGTGTTGCATGTTGGCTCATCTGTATCATGACCTTCACCAGGTGGTTTACAGAGGTTCATCAAATATATCATGTGGCATTACACTACTCCAGATCTAGGCATGGGAGCATATTGTCGTGACAAGACCAACCTGTCCCAGAGTGAGGCCACTAGGCAGACCCTATGTATATGCATATTCGATGTTCCTTGTCTAGCCCAAGTTGGGAAATTTGGATTATTGGAGATAGTTCCTTGATGATATGGATGCAATGATATGGAAGCCATACCTAGATTGTGAGCCCTAGGATACAGATCATTTAGATATTTTTTTCATATGTATGCCCTAATTTTTTATAGGGAGGACCCCATTCATCATTGAGAGGATTTTGGCATTGCGGGTGCAACAACAATTTGGATTCACATAGGGTATGCCTCAGGGTGTTGCTCACTATGTGTGGAGCAAGGATGAGGCAGGATGGGGACCTAACATTTCATTTCAGATAGCCTATACAGAGTATATTTCTTTAGCACCCGAGGCATGGGATGATAGGCATGATATTGTTGATGCTGGGATGTCTAAGGAGTACTTTGTTTATTATCATACACATCCATTTCCATGGTTGACATGTCCTAATGAGATAGCACCCATTTTGGTGGTACCACAGCTAGGGGCAGGGAGACAAGAGGATGTGGCAGGTGGTGAGAAGACAGTGGTTGGAGGAGAGGATGAGGAGAGTGGAGAGGAGGAGAGCTCAGATGGGAGTGATGGAGATGACAACGGAGATGAGGGGAAGGTGCCAGTGATACTGACGATAGAAATTTTGGGTGGTATTCAGATCATGCAGAGACCAAGGAATGGGATTGGGTGGAGGATAGTGATCAAGGTTGCCTCCACCTCTCAGTAGGGATAGATAGATACTCTATAGGCCCAGGTGCAAACACTGCAGGGACAATAGGTGCAGCTACAGGGCTAGCTAGTTTAGGCATAGGGTTTGGTCGCACAGCTATAGGCACAACTAGCATAGTCATAGGCACAGACATAGACACAAGCACAGGTACCTTAGCCTACCCCAGACCCATAGGTAGCCCAGTTGATAGCAGAGAGGGATTCTCTTAGACGAAGGTCAGCAGAGGCAGAGGGTGTTGCTCAGAGGATTATGGACACTATAGAGAGTGCATCATTGCGAGAGGCCATTACAGAGGGATTTGAGATGGCCAAAGAGGTGGAGTATTATCAAGTTTGATACAAGGAGTTATTTCCTCTTGAGCATAGAGAGCCTTTCCCACGATTCCACAGTAGGACCAAGAGCGAGACACAGACAACCACACACAACCTAGGAGTTACTGGCCTCAACGGGATCCAGATGCAGTGACTAGTAGCAAGCCACCATCCGCGAGACCAACTCCATTAGGGGGGTCCACCAGCCAGCCTTGAGCCATTTATATAGGATTGTTGATATTCATCATATTCTTGGAGCATGTATATTGATTTTTGATCATATCTCATGTATCCTTCTAGACTTTTTAGTGTCATTGGACTTTTGGACATTTGTATGTATTTTTGATGAGCAATAATGGCAACATGATGCTGGTATGACCCTAAGATGATGGAAAGATGCATGAAATGAAGGCTAAGAAGTCAAGTGCAGAACATGAACTAATAGATGGAGAGCTACAAATAGTGTATGTTTGCCATATTTTCACTATTTGTTTTTATTGCATTTTTCTGATTGATTTTTTTTTTGTCGCTACCAAGATGTTGTTTGCCAGGTTTTCACCAGGGTAACCATTTTTTCAGAACTTTTTCTATTGTTTTTATATTTCTTAAGGACACTTTCTGATGTTTTTATATTTCTTGAGGACTTTTTCTAATGTTTTTGTATTTCTTCAGGACTTTTTATAGATGAGGATAACTACTTCAGACATAATACTTTTTCAGGTGCATGCTATTGATGGGTTTGTCAAATAGGTCCCCTTCTAGCGTTGATAGCTTGTATGCTCTTGAATCGTATACTACTATGACCACGTACATACCCAACCAATTAGGTTCAAACTTTCCTTTCTTCTCTTTGTCTTGCTGATTGCATGGGTTCTCTTTTAGAACAAGATCACCAACCTGAAAAGTACGCAGTTTGACTCTGTGATTATAGCTGTGAGACATCATTTGTTGAGATACTTTCAAATGATCAGCTGCTTGTTGTCTCTTTTCATCAAGAAGTTCTAGTTCTTGGAGTTGGGAAACTTTGTATTCATCATCTATTATGAGACCTTTTAGTGATACTTTAAGTGATAGGATCTCACCTTCTAGTGGAAAAATGGCTTCTACTCCATAGACAAGAGCAAATGGTGTTGCTCTTATTTTTGTTCAGATACTAGTTCAGTAGGCCCATAATGCAGGATTAAGTTGAACGTGCCAATCTTTCCCTACATCATTCACAATCTTCTTCAATATTTTTAGTATTGTTTTGTTTGAGGCCTCTGCTTAGCCATTCCTTTGTGGATAACAAGGTGTTGAGTATCTATGTTGAATATGGAATGTTTCACAAAGTTTGTCAACATCTTGATTCTTGAATGGCTGTCCATTATTTATGATGATGGAGTTGGGAATGCCATACCAAAAAATGAGATAGTTGAGTATGAATGATGAGATTTTTTTGCCAGTGAACTTAGTGAGAGGTACTGCCTCAATCCACTTGGTAAAATACTCTGTCGCTGTGATGATGAACTTGTTCCCATTCTAGGATGAAGGATGAATCTTTCCAACTAAATCCACCCCCCATTGAGAGAATGGCCAGGTTGGTACAAATGGTTGTAGTTCCTGTGCTGGTGCATGAATGATATTTCCATGTATCTGACATTTAGAGCACTTCATTACAAAAGTGAATGATTCCCTCTCCATTGTAGGCTAGTAGTAACCCATTCTAATCAATTTTTTGGATAAGGTTTGTCCACTTGAATGAGTACCACAAATTCCACCATGAACTTCTTGTAAAGCCTTATCAGATTCATCACATTTAAGACATCGAAGTAAAGTACCATCAAGACCGCGGCGATAAAGAGTGTCAGTGATAAGGGTATAGCAAGAGGATTGGAGGATAAAGTTGCGCTTTTGGTTACGAGATAATTCAAGTGGTAAGATGTCTTTTAGGTAGTAATAAATTTTTCCATACCAAGGTGAATCGGATCCTACCAAGTGGCAAATGATTTTTCTTTTAGGTGTGTCATAGGCAGGCATAAATGATTGTTCCACTAGAAATTCATAGTGAGCCTAAGTTTCTGGGAGTTGTAATAATTAAGTGATTGTGGCCATAGCATTAGCTGCCTTGTTATCAAGCCTTGGAATTTGTATGAACTTGATGTCTACAAAGTATTTCTTGAAATCATCAACCATTTTCTTATATGGCAACAATTTATCTTTAGTCTGATAATCATCATTGATCTGGTTAATGACTAACTGTGAGTCACCGTAGACTTGTAATTCTGTGATTCTCCATTCCAATGATATTATAAGTCTAGTGATTAAAGCCTCATATTCGGCTATGTTATTAGTGCATGGAAACATTAGCTGATATGACTAAGGAATGGTATTTCCTTGAGGGGTGACAAGGAGTATGCCTGCCCCCGGTCCATGTTGGGTAAATGAACAATCAACATATAATGACCATGGTTGTTTTGATTCTGTAGTGAAGACATCAGCATATGGAAATTCAATGTGCATGGGATGCTTTGCTTGTAGGGGTTCTTTAACTAGTTGGTTAGCAATAACTTGTCCTTTGATTGCTTTGTGATCAATATAATGGATATTGAACTTGCTTAATATCATGACCCATTTTGCTAACCTTCTTGTCAATGTGGCCTTGCTTAATAGATATTTGAGTGGATCAATCTTTGCAATAAGATTGATTGCATGAGTTAACATGTAGTGTCAAAAAATTTGTGAAGCAAAGATCACTACTAGGCAAGCCTTCTCGATGAAAGTGTAGTTGAGTTCATGACCTGTTAATGTTCGACTGATATAATAGATTGCATGTTCTTTTCCTGTAGAGTCCTCTTGTGCTAACAATTCTTCCAAAGATGTCTTTGTTGCGGCAATGTATAAGATAAGTGGTTTGTCCTCATTTGGTGGTATCAGAACTGGTGGGTTCATTAAGTACTTCTTGATTTGTTGAAAGGCCATTTCACACTTATCATCCCATTTGAAAGGAACATTCTTATGTAGTAGATGTGTGAAAGGTAGACATTTATTTGCTAATTGTGTAATGAATCTTCATATAGATTGGAGTCATCCCTGGAGTGATCTCAACTAACTGATATTCTTTGGTAGAGGAATTTCCATGATCGCTTGTACCTTGGCGAGATCTACTTCAATTCCTTTTGCCGAAACTATGTATCCCAAAAATTTTTTAGATGTGACTCCAAAAACACATTTCTTAGGGTTGAGGTGAACTTTGAACTTTTCTAACCTTGAAAATATTTTGGATAATATCTCAAGATGTCCTTCTCTTGTGTATGATTTTGCCAATATGTCATCAACATAATCTTCCATGAATGTGTGCATCATGTCATGAAAAATTGTAGTCATAGCTCTTTGATATGTAACCCCATCATTCTTTAAACCGAATGGCATGATGTTCCAATAGTAAGTCCCCCAGGGACATGTGAAAGTTGTTTTGTCTTGGTCTTCGGGTGCAATCTTGATTTGGTTATAACTAGAAAAACTATCCATTAGTGAATACATGGAATGGTCAGCCGTTAGATCCACTATGGTATCAATGCTTGGAAGAGGGAAATCATCCTTAGGACATGCCTTATTAAGATCTCTAAAATCTGTGCATACTCTAACACTTTTGTCAGGCTTGGATATAGGAACTATGTTGGAGATCCATTCTACATAGTCAATTGATCTTATAAATCCCACATCGAGGAGTTTCTTAAGTTCTTCTTTAACTAGTAGTGCCACATGAGGATGCATCTTTCTAAGTTTTTGTTTCATAGGTTTTACTCCTGGTTTAATGGACAAGTGATGCATTATAAGATCAGGATCAAGACCTGGCATGTCTGCATAAGACCAAGCAAAGTTAACCTGATTTTCTCTAAGAACTGCCATGAACTTAGGTACTTCTTTATTTGTCATTGATGAAGCTAACTGTAGAATCCTCAGTTTCTCTGTAGTTTCAAGATTAACTACTTTTGTAGGCTCAATCAAGATAGGCGATCACTCATGATAGTGCTCCAGGAGAGTGTTAAGCATCCCATCATCTGGTGCCTTAAAAAGGTTTTCACCATCTGATACGCTCTTTGTTTTATCTTTTGTTTGATCTAATACTACCATATTCAGGTTTTCACCATTAGATATTTCTTTTTTATTTTTATTTTTGCAGCTAGAAAACTTGACACTCCTAACTAAGGATCTCATGCCGAAAATCACCAGTGGAACAATCATTTACATCATCTACGGAAAGGAAGTTTACGATAGATTCATCGGTTGGAAACATAGGCATCTATTAGAACACGTCTAACATGAAACTTGTGGATCATGACTTCTAAGTATAGTGATGAGTTATGGGGATGAGTCATGGAAACATCATCTTTTTCAGAAAATGAAAGGCATGTGGGTGAGGAAAAATGTCCCACCATGGCTTGAAATTGATCCACATTCTGATCATCAGATACAGTTGTTTCAATGAGGGCTTTGCCTAGAATTTCCTTATGTGTTGGGGAAATCTACAGAAGTTCCAAAATAGAGATCTTAGTGGAAGTTTTTCCAAGTTGATTGATTAAATCATATCGATGTTGAGGCGGTGGCACAATGGATTTTGAAGGAGCACCTTTTAGGACAACTTTAGCTTGTTCCCTTGTTGTTACATTAACTTCTCCATATTTTGCTTTCTCTTTGACTTTTATAACATTAACCGGCTCGTCATCAGTGTAGATATGATTGATTATATGCTCATTGATATGATTCACATTTTTTTTTGAAGACTCACCCTTTTGATAGTTGGGAAAAGGATTTCAAAATGTTTGGTGGTCTTCGTTTGATTGTTGGTTCCCTTCTATTGTGACAATGTCTTTGTCGATTAAATCTTGAATAGCATTCTTTAAGGCTTGGTAATTATTCATACGATGGCCTTTACATCTATGATATTCACAATAGTATGTATCATTCCATGATGGTGGCTTCATACTGGGTTCAAAGTTACGTTGAGGCGGTAGGGTAATAACGTTCTTTGCCATCAAGTCTTTAAGGGTAGATTCCAGAGATTGTCCCAATGGAGTAAAAGTTCTTTTGTTGGAAAAAAATGAATATCATTGTGGATTTGTGTTTGATGTATTTCCTAAGGCATTATTATTTCCACAATACCCTTGGTTGTTGGTATTACTTTGATTTGGAACAAAAGTTGGATTTTGGTTATTCCTCAAAGGATGAGGATCATTTCCTTGGTTCATAACCGAGTTGACATTGTTGTAGTTGTTGTTGCGAGGAACACTAAGAACAACTGGCTTAGCTAAGACATGATGTGCATCTACAACACCATCATTCACCACATTTTTTTTATGAGTCCAAAACCTAGATTTTTCATTATGGTGATTTGAGGAGCTAGGATTGTCTTTATCAAGTTTGATTATCCCCCTTTGGACGAATGCACTTTCAATTGTGATTGCATTTTCAATCATTTTCTGAAAAGAGGGAGGACAATGAAGATTTAGATGATAACCCATCTCTTGATCCAAGTTGTTTATAAATGCAGTGATGTTTTCCTTTTCAGGAACATGACGTGGATATCTAAGAAACAATCTTCTCCATCTCTGAAGAAATGTGATGAATGGTTCACCACATTTTTGCTTAGCCTTGCATAGATCAATCATGGTTATTTGGTGTTGTATGTTATAGGAATATTGTGAGATGAACTCGTTGATCAATTCTTCAAATGTTTTGATAGGTAGTGTGATATTTGATAACCATTCCATAGATTGGCCTCCAAGACTTCATGGAAACAAACACATTAAGTATGTATCCTCATGAGAAAATTCCAAAGTCATGTTTCGAAAGTCCCTAATATGGTTAATTGGATCCAATTTCCCATTATAATGATCAAACTTTGGGATTTCACAATGCTTAGGAAATATGATCATGTTGAGACATTGATCATAGGGATATGGACATATGTCATCGAGAGTGTATGTATTTGTTGTGGCTCCCCCTTGTAGATCTTTAATTTGTCCTTGTAGTGTTTTAACCATTTGAGTCAAGGCACCAAGATCAGATAAGGGTGTTTCATCAGGATTACTCTTTATGTTCTTAGTATCAAAATCATGAGGCATTTAGCTCCTTTGTCAGCCAGATATAGGAAATATTTTTGTTTGTTGCGTGCTAAGATCTTTTCTACTGCTCTGAGAAATTTAGGATCTTGTTCGGCTTCTCTAAGGTGACACTCTTCTTGTTCATCATCACTACCCTCAAGGGTTTTTCTTAGATCTTTGTTAGAAGTAAACAGATCCTTTGCTCCTTCAGCCATGTTGTCTTCAAAAAGGGGATTTTGACTCACACTATAAAGAGGATCACTATTTTCACCTTCTACTTGAGTTCTTGAGGTATGATCTTCTTGTTGAGTATCTTCCTTCAATTTATTATATTGTGATCTTGTAAAAACAGGCATATGATTTCAAGATGTTCTTCTAAACTTAGATCATAATTTGATGAGTGTAGCCAATGGTGATTTTTTAATCTGATAAGATTGAAAATCTTATGATATGACCAAAACTATGTTCCTAATTCACAATTTTGGCTTCCAATGATAAAGGATGTCAGAATCCTATTAGGAGAAGTTGAACCAAGAATTCAAAAGTTTGTGATGAAAGGTGCACTTGTAAGATTTGATCCTTGTTTTCAAAGAATGATCAGTATATCAAATAGTCTATTCCAACTCACTGAAGTATTTGACTAGGACATGTTGAATATTTGATAGAAGGTTGTGGTATATAGTTGAAATCAAGAGGCTGACTGTGATTGTGTCATTGTGAGAGGGCTCTTCTTTGAAAATAGGCTCATGAATCTAGAGGATCTAGAATGTATTCATTAGTAAATCCCCTAACAAAATCTTGGTATCTATGGAGAAATTTACAATAATGGAGCAAGGCATTTCGATTCTTGTATAAAAACTTCCTTCGTTGTAAGGTTTTCTTGTAACCTAGAGGTTTCTTGGGTTTCTTAATTCTATTGGAAATTGACTTCTTGAAAAACTTGGTAGATTTCCATTCCCTAAGCATGAGAAAAAAATGTTGATATGTTACTAGACCGAGAATGCTATAAACTTAGATCTGTCAAAAACAATGATTCAGAAAAAATGACAGATGCGCCTTTCTGTTGCCTATATGTGCTTCAAAAATAGGGATATGCACCAAAGAAATGGTCAAATGCACTTGAATATGTTCCAAATGCGCTACTCTGTATCCTATATGTGTTGTAGGAAAAATGTTGTGATAGTGACCGAAAAGTTTGTTTTTAGAATAGCCAACGTATTCCCCAACAGACTCAATGCACTAAAATAGCCCCTAAAAGTGTTGAATTAACCAGTGAATGTGCTAGAGCATACCTTATATGTGCTAGAATATACCCTATATGTGCTAAAATAGTTTTTTCCAAGGTAACTTTTTGAACAGTTTGTGAGAAGTTTCAGCTAAAATTTGACATGTTCATTTTGGATGATCTTTTATCTGAATTAGTGTGATTGAAAACACAACAAACACCCTAAAAATAGTTGTTTTTAAGTCCTATACTAAACATCAAGTGTATGTTTCAAAAATATTTTTCAAAAAGTGTTTTGATAGGTTTTACACATGACAGATAGTTCAAGTAGACTCACTCTTAGTACTCAAGTAGGTCATCGTAATAATCAACAACCCACATCTTAGAACTGTGTTGACTCACACAGCCATGTCACCCCCAAAGGGGCACTCGTGTTTTTGTCTTTTCTAGGCATGTACTTAGAGTGACGTAAGTGAATACTGGATCCCCTAAGCAAACAATCCTTGGAAGTTATATGGTGAGTATATTGGGGGAAGATTCTTCCCTCACCTTGCACTGTGATTATTATGATGTTCATAAACTAACTTTGGTTGGATACTACACTAGGTTCATAGTTAGGGTTTTTGTTTGGTGTGGAAATAATAAACTCCCTCAGGAGACCTCCCAACCTTTAAAACAAAGGCTTTGGGGATGGTTATCTTGCACACCACTGAAAAAAGAGGATTTCCCCTAATTTGCTTTAAAGTTTATAGTGGGGTGGAATAGCCTAGCTTTGGCTTGAACCCACTTGAGTCGTTCCTCTTGGGTGAGTACTTTTTCCCACAAGAGTAGGCCCTCTATAGGATGTAATAAAGCAGTAAAATTGCATGAATGTAAAAGGAAAGTCTGGTATTCTGGTCACCTAGTTAAGGGGAGAGCATAGACCTATTGCCACAAACACAGTAGGCACTGTGCTTTTTAAAACCCTAATCACAATGATCTAAACTATGTGAAGATGTTACTTCACAAAAAGCATGGGATTCATTTTAATCACTTAATCAATGTGTGGTGACTATCCTAGATTTATTTATTTTAAATCCATGTCTATCCTAGGGTTGCTCCTTTTTAAAACCAGCTGTGACTATCCTAGATTGGTTCTTTTTAAGCCATAAAAAGGTTCTATCTACGGAAGGCGTCAAACTCAAAAACCTGTTTAGTTACAACCTATATGCACTAAAAGATCACCTGTATGCACAACAATAACAAGTTAATGTGCTAAAACAGATCCTAAATGCACTACAGAAAGTTCCAAATGCGCTACAAAAACTCCTAAATGTGCTAAAACAGAATGCAACTAATTTTTTTTTTCTAGAAATTTTTAACAAACTAGGTTAGGTATATGTGCCATTCTATCCTGTAAATGCACCGAAACATTTCCTAGATGAGCCACCATAGTTTCTGGATGCGCCGAAGTACCTGCAAAAGCACTAAAATAAACTACGGATGCACTTTAGAAAGTTTCGTATGTGCTTTAGAAATCCTCGGATGCACTAAAACAAAATTTTTTGCCAAAAATCTAAATTCCAGAATGTGAAATCCTGCAGATAAATATTAAAAACAGGGCAATGCCCCACAGTGGGCGCCAAAAATGTGTGGTTGATTTTATGCGTGTTAAATATGTAAAAAAAAAATGAATCAAACACACCAATAAGACATTATATAAAAAATAGAATATTAAAATAATAAATATTGCAAACTCAGTATCCTATTATCGATGTCGTCCTATCATTCTCTATCTCCAGTGTTTTCATTGATTCTAGCTGGCTCTCAAATTGTATGCTAGGCTCAACGAATAGTTTTCCTAAAGAATGAGATTGAATATGAAATGCATGTAATGCTAAGACATGATTATTCTAATGCTAAACATGATTGCTAAAATGAAAAATTATGATAATTCTATGAATAATAAAGCTATAATGATAATGTCAGAATGCTAGAATGCAATTGATCTCTAATTCATCTATTGTGTGTTCTAACCATTGCTTGGATTGGCACTGCTATTTCTAGAGTTTTTCAAAAGCTTTTAATTGGCTAATATGATCAACGATTGTGAAAATTCTTGGAAAATCGTACGGTCGAAGATGGACAAGACTGAAGAAGAATAGGAGAAAGCATAAAGCAAGATTTGTTTTCTTTTCTAAAAAAGAGGTAAGATAAGATGATAAAGATGAATTATAAAAAAATCATCTTTTTGTGAGATTACGGAATTTTTTTGAAGAAGATAAATAATAAATTATTAAATTCAATTATTCATTTATGGGTGACAGAGTTTTTTTTCTTAAAAGAGAATATTTACCCCAGATTTGAAGAATAATAGAAGATTTCATAATTAAATAAAATATTTAATTATGATTATGAAAAGATATGGAAGATATTTAATTAAATAAAGATATTTAATTAATTAGAAGAAATATTTGAAAATAAATATTTAAATTTGATTAAATAAAAAAGACTTAATTAAATTTAAAAAGTGATAATTAATGATGCAAGAGCATCCATGGTCAAAGGGCTATCCTCATCAACCAAAAAGAAAGTATTTAATTTTTAATTTCATAAGGTTTGATTTAATAAATTGCAATGTTGAGGCCAAAATACTTTATTAAATAATTGGTCTTTATTTAAATGTTGCATTTTCAGAGTGAGAAAGTGTAGGAGGTAATTTTGAAGTTTGAAATTCAAATTTGGAAATTTTGGAATAGGATTTTTGGAGACTTTCTATTCCATTAAAAATACTATTTTTGAGATTCCAAAATCCCTAAAAAATAGGGATGGAGAGAGTGGACACCCAAGATAAGAAAAGTAGATTTTTGCTTTAATGCATAAAAGCTAGTGTTTTTGGGAAACATCAATGAATGACTTTAGTATTCAAATCAATGTGAATTCAGCATGACTTGGGTCATGATTTTATTGATTTTTATGAGGCATTTACAATAGCAAGTCATTGAATATGGTGTAGCAACTTTGTGTTCCATATTTGGAAGCATTTAATGATGAATTTTAACACAAATTGAAGAATTTTCAAAATACAATTGAAGGGAAATGAAAGAGAAGATTTGGGGTGCCTATTTTGGTATCTCAAAAATGTTTTAATTTATATAAAATGGAGTCTTTAATGTATTAAAAAAAAATCAATCAATGGCAGCAAGTTTGGAGAAAGAATTTGTAGGTTGCTCCTAAGAGTTGCACAAGAAAAAGTGCAGAAAATCAGCTAGTTAAGAGAAGAGGGAAATGAGAAGAGAGGAGAGATTTTGTACGTGAAGTTTTGTGAGAGTTGAGGGAAGGAGAAATCAGTTTGGATGTATGTTTTTGTAGGTTTGGAAGTGAAGGAATAGCAGCAAATGGATTTAAGAATCCATGATTGAGTGGTTGCAGATTTGGTATTGAAATCTACAAGTGTTTGATGATTTTGTTTCACAGTTTTTGGTAGAAGATTTGAAAGAATGAAATCATTGTTGTATTTTAAACTATTTTGCTGTTCTACATCAGTTTTATATTAGTTTTGAGACTATTATTATCAGCCCACGAGGCTGCACCATTTGTATTGTCAATTTGGAGAAGTTATTGTGATGTTTTTTTAGAGATTATGAATGAACAATCAAGTGTTCATGTTGCATATTTTTAAATCTGACTTGTTGCATTTACAATGCATTTTATCTTGTTAAGAATAGTTGTATGAAAAGGGGGTATGTGTATTTTTCCTCCTGCTTCAGTGGTTTTGGAGTAGAAGTTCCTGAGTTTGTAACAGAGTGCCGAACGTGAGGCAGTTGCAGCAGGACCTGTGAGTGTGGGTTAAAGCCAATAGATCTTGAGAGTGAAGATCTTGTAAATAGATCACTGAATGTGAGGCAGTTTACATGTGAAGAACCTAAGGGTTTTAAAAATTTGTGTTGTTGAGGATTTGAGAAGCCTGAAAAATGGAAAAGAGAAAGGGCATTATCATTAGATTGATTCTAAGGATTCCTAGACTAGAGGTAATAAAAAGGAGATTCAGAGAAAGAGAAATGATAAGGTTACAACAACAAATAAATGAATTGAGGGATGAGATTGGAAGGAGGAAACAAGAGGAGAGAAGAGTTGAAAATAATTTTTATCTTTCTAATGATGTTTTGATTGCAGGAAAGAAAGAAGTAACACAGTGTCATGCATGTGACACTGAGGAAGAAGAAAAGTATGAGCATGAAGAGATTGATGAACTTGAAGAAGGATGTCTATTGGAAGACATGGATGATGAGACTACCATGATTGCAATAGTAGAAGAGATTTCTTTAAAGAACACCTATGAAGTTGAGAATGATTATTTACTCATTCAAATTGAAGGAGAATGAGATCAAATTATTGCAAGGGAAGAAAAAGTTGCAGCAGTGGAAGATATAGAGGTAAAACTCATTTTTAATAAATGTTTTTATGAAAATGAATGTGAGTATAATGAAATTGCAGCCAAAGAGAGTGCTTTGAAGGACATAGAAGAAAGTGAAGGGGATGATTTATTGATGAAAATAACAAAAAATGAAAGAGAGTGGGATGAGTTAATATCGTATGAGAGGAAGGTTGCAGGTAAAATTGAGGTAAAATCAGATTTTGGTGTTTACTTTGATGAAAATAAGAATGTAGAAGTACAAGGTTTTATTGCAGCAGTAGATCAATTTGATGAAGTTAAATTGGGGAAGTGTAAAGTGAAGGAAAATGAAAAGTTTTCTAGTAAATATTTGTTAGAAAATAGTGGACATAAAGATGTTTTGATTTGTGACTGTGATTCCTTGTTAGGAGGAATGGGAAATGAGTCTCTTTATAATGGTACTATTGTTGTTTTGAGTAAAAGAAATCAGATTGCAGTGATGTGTTTTACAGAAGGCATTGAAACAATAAAATTTCATGAAGAAGAAATGGTGGACAGAGTGGGAGAAATTAAACCAACAATAGAGGGTAGAGGAGTAAAGATGAAAGAGGATAATTTTGTGAAGTTGCAGAAATTGGTGAAAAAATAAATAATAGTGGAAAAAGAAGAGAGGTGGATCCAAGACAAGCACAAGTTTTATAAATATTTCTGAGTGTAGCTCATGAAAAATTTCTTTTCTACCATGGGTGTTTGATACAGGAGCATTCATAGTCAAAGGGCTATCCTCATCAACCAAAAATAAAGTATTTAATTTTTAATTTCCTAAGGTTTGGTTTAATTATACAATAGATAAATAAATTGCAATGTTGAGGCCAAAATATTTTATTAAATAATTGGTCTTTATTTAAATGTTGCATTTTCAGAGTGAGAGAAAGTGTAGGAGGTAATTTTGAAGTTTGAAATTCAAATTTGGATTTTTGGAATAGGATTTTTGGAGACTTTCTATTCCATTAAAAATACTATTTTTGAGATTCCAAAATCCCTAAAAAATAGAGATGGAGAGAGTGGACACCCAAGATAAGAAAAGTAGATTTTTGCTTTAATGCATAAAAGCTAGTGTTTTTGGGAAAAATCAATGAATGACTTTAGTATTCAAATAAATGTGAATGAGCATGAATTGGGTCATGATTTTATTAATTTTTATGAGGCATTTACAATAGCAATTCATGGAATATGGTGCAGCATCTTTGTGTTCCATAGTTGGAAGCATTTAATGATGAATTTTAACACAAATTGAAGAATTTTCAAAATACAATTGAAGGGAAATGAAAGAGAAGATTTGGGGTGCCTATTTTGTTATCTCAAAAAAAATTTAATTTATATAAAATGGATTCTTTAATGTATTAAAAAAAATCAATGGCAACAAGTTTGGAGAAAGAATTTGTAGGTTGCTCCTGAGAGTTGCACAAGAAAAATTGTAGAAAATCAGCTAGTGAAGAGAAGATGAATATGAGAAGAGAAGAGGGATTTTGTAGGTGAAGTTTGGTGAGAGTTGAGGGAAGGAGAAATCAGTTTGGAATGTATGTTTTTGAAGGTTTGGAAGTGAAGGCATAGCAGCAAATGGATTTAAGAATCCATGATTGAGTGGTTGCAGATTTGGTATTGAAATCTACAAGTGTTTGATGATTTTGTTTCATAGTTTTTGGTAGAAGATTTGAAAGAATGAAATAATTGTTGTATTTTAAATTATTTTTCAATTTTACATGAATTTTATATTAGTTTTGAGACTTATTGTCAGCCCATGAGGCTGCACCATTTGTATTGTCAATTTGGAGAAGTTATTGTGATGTTTTTTTAGAGATTATGAATGAACAATCAAGTGTTCATGTTGCAGATTTTTAAATCTGACTTGTTGCATTTGCAATGCATTTTATCTTGCTAAGAATAGTTGTATGAAAAGGGGGTATGTTTGTTTTTCCTCCTGCTTTAATGGTATCAGAGCATAAGTTCCCAAGTCTGTAACAGAGTGGCGAATGTGAGGCAATTGCAGCAAGACCTGTGAGTGTGGGTTGAAGCCAATAGATCTTGAGAGTGAAGATCTTGTAAACAGATCACCAAATGTGAGGCAGTTTACATGTGAAGAACCTGAGGGTTTTAAAAATTTGTGTTGTTGAGGATTTGAGAAGACTGAAAAATGGAAAGGAGAAAGGGCATTATCATTAGATGGATTCTAAGGATTCCTAGACTAGAAGTAATTAAAAGGAGATTTAGAGAAAGAGAAATGATAAGGTTGCAACAAAAAAAAAATGAATTGAGGGATGAGATTGAAAAGAGGAAACAAGAGGAGAGAAGAGTTGAAGATAATTTTTATCTTTCTAATGATGTTTTGATTACAGGAAAGAAAGAAGTAAAAGAGTGTCATGCATGTGACACTGAGGAGGAAGAAAAGTATGAGCGTGAAGAGATTGATGAACTTGACGAAGGATGTCTATTGGAAGACATGGATGATGAGACTACTATGATTGCAATATTAGAAGAGATTTCTTTAAAGAACACCTATGAAGTTGAGAAGGATTATTTACTCATTCAAACTAAAGGAGAATGGGATCAAATTATTGCAAGGGAAGAAAAAGTTGCAGCAGTGGAAGATATAGAGGTAAAACTCAGTTTTGATAAATGTTTTTATGAAAATGAATGTGAGTATAATGAAATTGCAGCCAAAGAGAGTCCTTTGAAGGACATAGAAGAAAGTGAAGGGGATGATTTATTGATGAAAATAACAAAAAATGAAAGAGAGTGGGATGAGTTAATATCAGATGAGACGAAGGTTGTAGGTAAAATTGAGGTAAAATCAGATTTTGGTGTTTACTTTGATGAAAATAAGATTGTAGAAGTACAGGGTTTTATTGCAGTAGTAGATCAATTTGATGAAGTTAAATTGGAGAAGTGTAAAGTGAAGGAAAATGAATTTTTTTATGGTAAATCTTTGTTAGAAAATAGTAGACATGAAGATGTTTTGATTTGTGACTATGATTCCTTGTTAGGAGGAATGGAAAATGAGTCTCTTGATAATGGTACTAATGTTGTTTTGAGTAAAATAAATTAGATTGTAGTGATGTGTTTTATAGAAGGCATTGAAACAATAAAATTTCATGAAGAAATGGTGGAAAGAGTGGGAGAAATTAAACCAACAATAGAGGGTAGAGGAGTAAAGATGAAAGAAGATATTGTTGTGAAGTTGCAGAAATTGGTGAATAAATAAATAATAGTGGAAAAAGAAGAGAGGTGGATCTAAGACAAGAACAAGTTCTATAAATATTTCTAAGTGTAGCTCATGAAATATTTCTTTTCCACCGTGGGTGTCTGATGCAGGAGCATCCATGGTCAAAGGACTATCCTCATCAACCAAAAAGAAAGTATTTAATTTTTAATTTCCTAATGTTTGGTTTAATTATACAATAGATAAATAAATTGCAATGTTGAGGCCAAAATACTTTATTAAGTAATTGGTCTTTATTCAAATGTTGCATTTTCAGAGTGAGAAAGTGTAGGAGGTAATTTTGAAGTTTGAAATTCAAATTTGGAAATTTTGGAATAGGATTTTTGGAGACTTTCTATTCCATTAAAAATACTATTTTTGAGATTCCAAAATCCCTAAAAAATAGGGATGGAGAGAGTGGACACCCAAGATTAGAAAAGTAGATTTTTGCTTTAATGCATAAAAGCTAGTGTTTTTGGGAAAAATCAATGAATGACTTTAGTATTCAAATCAATGTGAATGAGCACGAATTGGGTCATGATTTTATTGATTTTTATGAGGCATTTACAATAGCAAGTCATGGAATATGGTGCAGCAACTTTGTGTTCCATATTTGGAAGCATTTAATGATGAATTTTAACACAAATTGAAGAATTTTCAAAATACAATTGAAGGGAAATGAAAGAGAAGATTTGGGGTGCCTATTTTGGTATCTCAAAAATGTTTTAATTTATATAAAATGGATTCTTTAATGTATTAAAAAAAAATCAATCAATGGCAGCAAGTTTGGAGAAAGAATTTGTAGGTTGCTCCTAAGAGTTGCACAAGAAAAAGTGCAGAAAATCAGCTAGTGAAGAGAAGAGGAATATGAGAAGAGGAGGGATTTTTTAGGTGAAGTTTGGTGAGAGTTGAGGGAAGGAGAAATCAGTTTGGAATGTATGTTTTTGCAGGTTTGGAAGTAAAGGCATAGTAGCAAATGTATTTAAGAATCCATGATTGAGTGGTTGCAGATTTGGTATTGAAATCTACAAGTGTTTGATGATTTTGTTTCACAGTTTTTGGTAGAAGATTTGAAAGAATGAAATAATTGTTGTATTTTAAATTATTTTTCTATTGTACATCATTTTTATATTAGTTTTGAGACTATTATTATCAGCCCATGAGGCTGCACCATTTGTATTTTCAATTTGGAGAAGTTATTGTGATGTTTTTTTGGAGATTATGAATGAACAATCAAGTGTTCATGTTGCGGATTTTTAAATCTGACCTGTTGCATTTGCAATGCATTTTATCTTGTTGAGAATAGTTGTATGAAAAGGGGGTATGTTTGTTTTTCCTCCTGCTTCAATTAATTAAATAAATAAAGTGTATTTATTTAATTAATCAAGTGGCCATATGAATGCGAAATAATTAAATAAAATTTATTTATTTAATTATGATAGAATAATAAAATGAATGAACAATATAATTAAATTGACTAAATTTAATTATATGTAGAATACTTTAGAGAAATTGATTAAATAATAAATATTTAATTAAATGCCAGGATTAATCAGACATGACCAATTTTATGCATATACAGGTCCTTTGAGTATAGGAGAATGAGTCAAGGTGACCTTCAAATCAAAAAATTCCTTGGCACAATCTTTAGTCCATTGGAATTCAACATCTTTAGTGAGGATAGTATACAATGGTGCTACTATTATGCTAAAATCCTTGATGAACCACCTATAATAGCCTGCATGGCCCAAGAAACTCCTAACATCCTTCTATTTTGTAGGTGTGGGTAGATTTGTGATTACCTCAATCTTTGCAGGATCTACTTGAATTCCCTTGTGAGAGATGTAGTTTCCAAGAAATACACCTTCCTACATCATCATGAAGCACATTTCACTGTTTAAAGAGAGATTGTGATCTTTATATCTCTATAGGACTTTCCTAAGATTCTCTAATGCTTCATTGAAATCGGCACCATAGGTGGTGAAATCATCTATATAAATTTCTATGCAATCATGAGAAATGTCTAAAAATATGCTAATGACTACCCTTTGAAAAGTTGCAGGTTCATTACATAAGCCAAATGGGAGTACTGAGTAGGTATAGATCCCCCATGGAAAAGTAAAGGTGGTCTTCTCCTAGTCCTCTGGTGCAATTTGGATTTGGTTGTAGCTGTTGAATCCATCTAGAAAAGAAAAGTATTGCTTTCCTGGAGGTGAGTCCAAAACTTGATCTATGAAAGGTAAGGGAAAATGGTGTTTTTTGGTGGTAGCATTAAGTTCTTTGTAATCAACAGAAACTCACCATTTCCCTCCTTTTTTAGGCACAATCACTAAAGGAGACACCCACTGGATATCTAAAATGGGGTAGATAAATCTTGCATCTAACAACTTCTACAATTCTCCTTTTACAATTTCTCTCAATGCAGGGTTAATTCTTCTCTTTGGCTACCTCATTGGGGTGCTATCATCTCTAATATAAATTCTATGAGTGTAAAGCTTAGAATCCAATCCCTTCATCTCATGATAGTACCACACAAATGCATGTTGATGGGTCCTCAATAATTTTTCCAATAGCAATTGTTGTTCTTCACTCAGTTTGCTGTTAACATTTAGATACTTTCCTTCTAGCACTTGTACTTGTGTAGTTTACTCTATCTTAGCTACTTTATTAACACATGGTACCTTGAGTTCATATGGAAGCAATGTATGGAACACACCTATTACTGTAGGAAGTCTTCCTATAGGAACAATGGCTGTAGGAAGAGCAGGCAAAAGTGTCTTGACTAGAGTAACAAAATGAGAAGATGCTTCCCCCACTTCACAATGGTTCTAAATAATGTTAACCAATACTTGATCTTTTTCTTGAATTTGCATGAAGGATCTTCTTCCTAACATCATAAGTTGTGCCATAGAATTAACTTCCTTAGCGTCTTCACCAACATGTGGCCATATGGGATTATCTTCATCATGGGATGGCTAACTAGGAGGATAAAGAACAATTTTTTTGGTATTCTTCCCATCATAAATGGTCATGTCACCTAACCAAAATCCAATATATGCATTTGTAGTTGCTAACCATGGCCTTCCAAGAATAATGGGATACCCGCTTAGTGTAGCTTTAGGAGAAAGAATCATGAAGTCTGTTGGGTTCTCCCAGGAGTCTAGAATCACCACAAGATTTAGGAAAATATATAGACTACTATTGTGGTTTGTTATTTGGATTGGGTGTGGTTTGTTAGTTGCTGCATGATGTCCTTGGTAATTACATTTATTGCTGCCCCTAAATCAATCAAATAATTCTTTATTTGAATCCCATTTATAACAACTACTACCAAAGGACTACCTAGGTCATTTTACTTAGGGATAGTCACTTTTCCAAGCATGATTTCAGCTAGTTGTACCACCACATGAATCGTAGTGGGGTCTTTCTTCTTCCTAACTAGCTTTTTGAGGCATGCTTCCTTGATTTCCTTGCCATAGATTGGGAGATCCTTTATGTTCTAGAATAGAGGGATCTGACACATATATACTTTAGCTGATCCAGGATGTCAAAAGTTGTATCCTCCTTTTCTTCCTTCTTGGCAACTTCTAATCTCTGAGGAAATGGTGATTCTTGTTTAGTCTATTGACTTGGACTGGTTCAAGATTTTTAGGTGCACTTGGCTGAATGGGATCATTTAGAGGTTCTTCTTCCTCTTCCATAGGAAGCTCAATGATAATGGGCTTGGAAGGGGATGGTAAAGTAGTTCCTGAACACAAGTGGATATCACTTACACTCACAACATATGCAGGGAATTTATTTGAATTAGAAAATTATATAGGTTTTTGTTGTGGTTTGCTATTTGGATTCGGTGTGGGTTGAGCTGGTAGCTAAGTAGGTTTAGGTGCATTTGAGCTTGAATTAGTAGGTGGAGGCATTATAGCAAGTTGCTAGGGCTAAGAAATTGGTTGCATGTAACTGGTTGTCTGGGTAGGACATTGTTGTCCTCCCCTCCATTAATTTGTTTGTTGCCAATTTCTTGGAGGTGGTTAACAATTCCCTCAAAATTGCTTCCAAATCCCCTAAGGTTGGTGCCACTGGGGTGGAGATTTTTGTTGATTGGGCCAAAAATTTGGAGGGTTACCCCAAGGCTATGGTGGATATCCTCCATAGCTAGATCGATATGGGGGTTTCCATTGGTTACCAGATGAATATGAATTGAAATATGGCCCAACATAATAGAGTGGATCTCATGGCATACCTTGTCTTGGAACTCAAGGCCTCCCCTATGCAACATAGTAGAATTGGTTTTCTTCAATTTGAATTGGCTTGAATTCAAGTGCAATCTACTTTCCTTCAATATTAGCTACTATCTTGCATCTGTAGTCTTTTTTCTTTTGTCTACAATGGGGGCAATACTCTGCCAACATTACCTCTGCCTCTTGCTTCTTCTTGGCCTGAATTGTGTCTGAACTGTGTCTAGATGAGTAGCTAGATTGTTTATAATTTCTTGCTTGAAGTTTTCTAGAAAATAAGTAATCTCCATTCTTGAAACTCCGCCAGTAGATGACTTACACATGGATGATTGGTAATCTCTCCCTTTCTTTGAGGCTTCCCTAGAGTAGTTTTGGCATATTTTCTTGATATCCTCCCAAGGAACTTGAAAGATATCCCCTCCCATCAGGTTCAAGGCATCAATGCAGATATCATTGATTCCTCTAAGGAAAAAACAACTTTTTTGAGTCTTTATTAAGTGTATGGTGTGGAGATTATTGTAGGTAGAATAAAAACCTTGCAATATAATCCTCTAGGCTCTCATCTTTCTTTTGTTGTATCCTAAAAATTTCACCTCCTCTCATGTCACTGCCCCTGCAATACTCCTTGTATTTCTCAAGGAATTTTTTCTTCATGTCCTCCCAAGTTTCCACACTATCTATGCCTAGGCTCATGAACCATCTTAATGCAACTTCTTTCAAAGTGGTAGGAAATAGCTTAAGCCTATGGGCATCGGTGGTATAGTCATAACTCCTGTAGAGTATGTCAAACTCAAACAAGAAGGTATCGGGATCTTCTGTGACAAGTCCATAAAACTTGGGGAGTGCTAAAGTAGGGATATTTTTTATGTTCTTAACTTCATTCTGATGGGCAATGGGGAAAGGGAAAGTTGGTTGGTTAGGTCTATTTCTATTTGCTTCACCCATGCCTGTTTGATGTAGTTCAAAAGTAAAGGGGTTCTCAAGCTGATTTTGGTCTTCAGAGGAGAATTCAGAGCTAGTCAGATTAGGAAGTGGATTAGAAAAGTGGTGTGGATTTGCTTCTTCTTCTTCTTTTGGTAGGTTCTGATATTCAACTAGCTGGAATGTATTAGGATTGTTAGGAAGGAATCTCCCATAAGCATCCCTTCTCCTTCCTCTATGCATGCAGTATCAACTCACTATCAGCTAGCTCACACAAAGAATTGGTAAAGAATAAGGGGGACCTAATTACTTCCTAAATGAGGGTATACTAAGAATAAATTTCAGAAACACTACAACAAGAAAAAATACCAATGACTCCAAAGAACTCCCTAGTTTGACACCATCCTCGACAACGGTGCCAAAAATGTTGGCCTCCTACAATGATTTAACAACTAAGCTCTTATAGTTGTGATTCATAGATTGGACATCTAAACTGAATAGCCATTCAATCATCATGATGGTGCATTTAACTTGTCAACCCAAGGATGTGAACTTGAAATGGGTCAACATAGTATGTGCACTAGTAACTTAAAGTAGCCATTTTCATTCTACAACTAAGAAAGATGCAATGTTGAAAGTAAATTGTTTGGAAAGGAATAACATAAATGTTGAACATCAACCAAAAACCATACTAAGTTTTGAAATGCATGACAAAAATGAAAATATGAATGAAAAAAAAAACTACTTTGTCTTCTTTGGCTGCAAGAATAGTCACATAATGGAATTATTGTGGCTATATGAACAATCATCACTAGATTATTAACTAATTACTAAACATAAAGTAATAACTAGGATAAAATAATATTAAGGATGGATTTCTCACCAAGTGGGACCCCTTGGATGAGTATTCTATGCTACTAATGAAAACTTAGATTCTCAAACTCAGAACTTTATTTTATTCATCAAAAAACATGAGTACAAAAGAGTAGCATAACTGTATTACTGAAAACTAAGAATGCAAGTACAATATCAGATAGCACACCCTTTAGAGAAGGATCATCCGATCCTTATTTATACTATCAACTAAATAGGGTAGTCAACTCCATGAACTAGGAGGATGCCATTTAGGGAAAATAGAGAAAGTGGGGCAGTGGTTACACATGCATGGAATCCATTCAGACATGCACGTCCATCCGTAGATTTAGCACTGCAATAACATGCATGTTTGATCAACATCAATAAAGACCACTACAAGGAAGTTACATTTGGTTTGCATGGGGAATCTATTTCCGTCCCCCTCCTTTGACCTTTGAATGATTCCCTTCTTGGATGTTATGGTGCATGCCTAGTTGGTGGTGTCTTCCTCAATTTATCATCCTCAAATTATATCTACATGGCAATGTTAGTACACACAATAATTGCATATCTATAACCGTCTTAAAGAAAATTCATTAACCACATGAAAAATTAATATAGATAGTCCATAAAACATGCCATTAACAAAAATTTGGGGCATCGCTTATCGCTATTACAAATTTGAAGGATCAAAAGCCATTAGTGATAAGCGTTCCCTTAAGGGACATCACTCATCGTGCATTTTTTTTAGGATCTCTAGTAGCTATCTATGACGAGCGATATCAAAGAAAACACTGCTTCATCGCTCGTCACTAATTCAAAATATGTACTTATGAAGAAATCAATGATGAGCAATAAAGTATGATGGCCATCAAGACTTAGGTGGAAACTTTGAGCATGTGCACTTAATTTGTTCTAATGAAGGGGATCCCCTAGGATGACATGAGAAAATGGGCTCGAGAACTTCTAAGTCATGAAATACAAAGGATGTGAAGGCCAAAAGATCTTTTACTTAACCTTAGAATATGAGAAATTCAGACCTAGGCGAGAGGGACCAATCACTTGATGACATTGATAGACATAAGAGTTTTTATAAAATGAATGAAAATAGGAACTATGAAATCAACGACCAAATAGAATGTTGCAAAAAATTATAATGAATAAAACCCTAAACCCCCATATAAGAACCCTACATCTGGATGTAACAAAGGTTTGAGATGAAATAAAACTTTTTAGGGTTCAATATGGGCACTCCAAAAATTTTGCAACTTTGAAAGTGCCATCAATGGCTCTTTCTAGGGATGTATGCTCCTTGTGGGCATAGGAAGAATTTAGATCCTCTAGAGAAGTAGACCAGGTGCTTACTTTATTGGTTGAGAAAGTCAATAGGTCACCTCTGCCCTAAACTGCTCTTGGTTTGACAAGTGAAACCAAATCTAATGGCCCAAAGCCACCAAAAATTGTAGGTCTCTTTTTCCTCTATCATAGAAAAAATTCTCGTCACACTTTATAGAATCCAATCTAAAAACATTACTATAATCTATGTGATTAAACATCCTAGCATCTCTCAACAACTCAACATATACAATGTTATCAACAAATTCAGACTTACCAACCATTTGAAATTCATGAATACGCTTAAAATACTAATTTTCATGTGGCAACAACTCATAATTTTTATCATTTAAATCATTCTTAAGCTGAAAAAACCATTCTTCAATATTTTTCAAGTTGCGATACTTCATGAAAATTTCATCTAGCTGAAAAATATGGCAATCATATTCTGCCACATAGCTGGTACTACCAAGCTCAATCTAATTATTAGTTTGCATGCAAAAGGTGAAACAATTATAAGAACTAATCAAAAGATTATTTACATCATTCAATCTATCTCCAAGTGTATGTAAAGAGATACACTCTCACATTGGCACACACTGTAACTGTTACCCATCATGCTCATGTAGAGATTCATGAAGAATCTCTAACTTATCCTCATCCTTGATTACTTTGATAGCTTCTAAACATAACATATCAATGTCTTCAACATTCATATCTTGTTCAAAATTGTGCAATTCTGGTTCAAAAAGATATTCTATTTTTTCTTTGAAATCAACCTCCATATCCACATGAAAAGATTCATGACTAGGCTCATCTAAATCAAGAAATAGATATTTATCCAAATTCGCATTAAAATTCTCAAACTTTGGCTTATCAGATACAAAAAATTCACGGTTATCTATTGTTTCTAACTCATAAAATAGATTTATGAACTTGCATCAGCTTGCACACTTTCATGCTCATCATACAATGCATCATTAAAATTAAATAGTTGTTTGTATTTATCCGTACTATCATCAAGCTGACCAACTCGTTCATAACTGGAAGGAAGATCAAATACCCATGCATCATATCTCACATAGTGAAGGTTATCATCACTATCAAAATCAATATGAGCAATACACAACAACTGAAGGTTACTCACATGTGCATATTTTTGATATTCAGTGGTCAATAGATTTGAATTTTTTTCACTACTTAATAGACCATTGCTATGATCCATTCCTTCAACCACTTCCTCTTCTTGAATTCCACTAGAAATGCATATATTACTAAGTTGTAAGTCAGGGTATACCATAATATCATCATCATCAAACTCTAAAAATTCAATGGACAAATCACAAACAAGATTTCCCTAATCATAGGAGATTGAATTTATAATAACATTGGAAAAAGCATGGTCATAGTCTACTACAAAGAATAGGATATCCATTTGTTCATTCTTACTTACTTTCGGGCTATCATGACAACAATCCACACATTTCTTCATTTCATCATTGGACTGGGTGTCACCATTGAATTGGTCATTTACATCTTCTTGAGGATAGAGATAAACATTTTCACTATCACGAACATCAGTGGAAAGCATTGCATCATTCTTAATTTTTTCCTTCTCAAGTATGTACTTTCCTGGATTTAAAACTAAGAACATCTAAGCATTTGTGTTCATATAGCTGCTAATTTCATCAACATATTGGTGCAGGAGAACACCTAAGCTAACCTAAATTATTAGGACATTTTGGCTTGTATCTGACTTTAGCCAAGTCAGAGTAATTGTGTGTTTGTTTTGGACCTTAGAAGGTCATAGTTATGGCTAGGTGAATTAGTCATTAGGACTAAGGTCACCATAGTTTAGTCTTTGTTAATTACTTTTGATTTACTTAGCCTTAGTAACTTAGATTGGGAATTGAGTCTTAAATGTGTTCTAAACACATGAATGATGTTAGAAAGGTACCATGAGGTAGTTAATGGAGTTGGTTGCTCGAAATCAAGGAGATAGAGGTCCTAAGAGTTAGGAAGATGGCATAAAGACAAGTTGCCAAAAGTTGTTACAAAGTTGTCATGACAACATTTGCCATTATGGCAAATGTTGCATGCAACTCGGTTACCTTGGATCCCCTAAGAGATAGGAGCAGGGGGGATCGACCAACATCCCTAAAAACATGGTAAATGACATCTATGAAAGAAGGAGGCTCGAATGCAAGCAATTATTCTTTTGTAATCAAGTTTTTGTTTTGTTGGAATAGAAGAACTCTGCAATTTTTGTGTTCTACCGAATGATTTTGAGTGATAGTGCTATTAAATGAGTTAGATGTTTTGATTTGGTGTTGTATTTGTGTTTACAAATTAGATTTCAGCATTTTTCCTTTTGTAAGAAAATTGATTTGAGTTAAATTAGGGTCTTGTTTAAATAAATTAAGGACTAGGGGTTTTACTGGTCCTATCCTAACATGTCAGTCTTTTTATGGCTCCCCCATGAAATATAACCATGGGAATTTCCTGAGAATAGATGGATATGTTAGGGGAGCCAATGGACTATACATATTTAGTGGTAGGAGTCATGAAGAGTCGAGCAACAATGTGTATTAGCAAACCCTAGGTGAGCTTAAAGTGCTCAGTTAGAGGTTTGATAGTGAAGAATAGAATAATATAAGCAGGGGATTAAGGTACAGTATGGAACAAGTATAGTTCCAGGTAGGGTATGGTCACATCCTAGCATGCTAGAAGGATTGAGGTCCTGTCAATCCATTTGTTTAGGTAATGAACAAGAAATTAGTAGGATCCTAGCAATTAGGTGTTTTAGCCCTATTTGACCTAGATAATAGGAAACTAGTGTATGGAAGGCTTAGGGGTTTGAAACCTTGTGAATCTTTTAGAGGATCAAAAAGGGTATCTGAATGTGGAATTTTTTTTTTAGGTTGTTTGGAAAGTTTGGGCAGGAATGAGGAAAAGGTCACTGTCAAGGGCTACAAGGGATTAGGCCTCTTCAAGACCAAATCTTGGAATCAGTAAGGAAGAAGATTGAAGAATATCCAAGATGGATCTAGTTGGATGTACATGGCATGTTTTTAGTATGTTTGGCACCGCTGCAATCAGTTCAAGGTTTTCTATGATGTTGGCACTTAGAGTCCTCTAAGTGTAGGAGAGAGTTTTCCAGTTCAAAGTGGCATTAGCCTTTCAAGGAAAAGCACAAAGTGTGAAACTCTTGGAGAGGAGTTGGAATAAAACTTAGTTAATTATCTAAGCCTAACAAGAATCTAGAAGCTATCAGATTCTTGGATGAAGATAGGGAAAAGTCTTCTTAGTTAGTTGTGCAAGAAGGTCTTGGAACACTCACACCATATTGGTATCAGAGAAAAGTTTGTTCATGCTTGTGATTGATGTTGCAACCCACTGAATTAGTAGGAGAGAATACACCAGAGGAAGATAGAACCATGGTGACTAACATTGAGTTAGCCAAGAAAGTAGAAGAACAAGAAGAGGATAATTAGTTGCTAAGAGAAAGATTGTCCCGAATGGAGCAACTCCTGGATGAAGTCCAAGAAAAGGAAGATAAGGTCAAAGTTAAAATTGAACTAAAGGAAGAGAAGGAGGCAAAGGAAAAGGAATTGGACTTGGAGGAGGAAGTTCCAACACCTTCCCCTGTTCTTTCTGAAGAACCCTTCTTGAAGGCACTGCAGGCCTTAAGTGGAAAAGCTTTGGAAGGTGTGCCACTATTTAGTGGACAAATGGATCCTGATTCAGTCATGGACTGTATTGAGAGTATAGAGAATCACTTTGAATGTGATGGTATAACAGAAGCCCAAAAAGTAAAGGTGGCCAAGTCAAAGTTGAGAGGTTCAGCTCTCACATGGTGGAAGTTTGTGCAAAATGAAAGAGAGAAAGAAGGAAAGGGTCCTATAGTTACATGGAGAGGCATAGTAACCAAAATAAAGCAAACCTACCTACTTGATGACTATGAAGTCCAGTTGCATAGGAGGAGACATAATCTTAGACAAAAAGATTTGGATGTCCAAGCATACATTGAGGAGTTCCAAAAGCTGTGCCTCAGATCAAAGGTGGTTGAAGATGAAAGCATCAAGCTAGCAAGGTATTTGAATGGGATTAAATGGTCTATTCAAGAAGACATGAGCCTAGTGAACTTCAAAACCATCTGCCAATGTTATCAAATGGCCTTAAAGATAGAGGAGAAAGGAAAAAGGAAGCAAGAGCAAACCTCCAAGAGTAGAGGTAAAGGAAAAGACAGTAGGGGACAAAGAGGTGGCTATGGTGGAAGAAGTTCAGAATCAAGGGCTCAAGGAGAAGTCAAGTACTCTGAGCAGCAAGAAGAAAGCTCTAGTAGAGGTGGTAGAGGAAGAGGCTCTAACTCTAGGGCAAGAAGTGGTGGACAAGGAAGAGGCAGTTACTTTGCCAATATGAAGTGTTATCACTGCAATCAAATGGGACACCCGACATATAGGTGTCCAGAGAAGGGTAGTACTTCCCAAGGAGGTGATAGGAGAACTAATCTCATTCATGATGAGACAAATATAGTAGAGAAACATTCTGAGGTACCATTAAATTTAGAGGAAGGTGAGAACCTTATGATGAGGAGAACTTTGATCAAAGAGCCAGTTAAAGAGGAGCCAAACCAAAGGAGGTCCATGTTTAGGATAAAGTGTAAAATGATGGGGAAAGTATGTAGAGTCATCATTGACTCAAGGTTTACTAAAAATATTGTGTCAGAGGAGATAGTCAGCAAGCTAAAGTTGACAAGGATACCCCACACCAATCCTTACAAGGTCACATGGCTAAATAAAGGCCAACATGTCTTAGTAAATGAACAAGCATGGGTGGAGTTCTCAATTGGTAGGTATAAGGACAAAGTCTTGTGTGATGTGTTACCTATGGATGCATGTCACCTACTCCTACGTAGACCATGGCAATTTGATTGCCAAGCTATGCATGATGGAGTGAAGAACTCTTATACTTTTAAGAAGGATAAAGTAACATTCAAATTTTAGTCACTATTGGAGGATGTAGAGGTGTAGACAGCAGGTCCTAAATTGCTCATGGTTGGTGAAAAAGAGTTCTTAGAAGCCTTGGAAGAAGGAGAAGGAGTTGGCTATGCATTAATGTTAAGGCCAAGAGAGGTAAGTAATGACAAAAAAATTGAGAAGCTAGAGTTACCTAAAGAAATACAGAAAATGTTGCAGACTTATGAAGGCATTGTAAGCAGTGGACAACCAACAACATTACCCCCTAAAAGAGCCATAAGTCATAGGATAGACTTGATACCAGGGGCTACCCTACCAAACAAGGTAGCTTACAAGATGACTCCTCAACAAAATGAGGAGATAGCTAGACAAGTACAATAACTCCTAAACCAAGGTCTCATTAGAAAGAGCATCAGTCCATGTGCAGTACCCACTTTCCTAGCACCTAAAAAGGGAGGGGAATGGAGGCTTTGTATTGATTCAAGGGCCATAAATAAGATAACCATTAGATATAGGTTCCCTATCCCTAGGATTGAAGACCTCATGGATTGTCTAGGTGAAGCTAAGTACTATACCAAGATAGACTTAAAGAGTGGTTATCACCAAATTAGAATACATGAGGGAGATGAGTGGAAAACAACTTTCAAAACCAATGAGGGTTTATATGAGTGGCGGTTATGCCATTTGGGTTGTCTAATGCCCCCTCCACATTCATGAGACTCATGAATGAAATCCTCAAAGACTACATTGGTAAGTTTGTAGTGGTATATCTTGATGATATATTGATTTATAGCAAAACAAGAGAAGAGCACCTCAAACAGATAGAGTTGATTTTCAAGAAGCTACATGAGGAGAAATTGATGATCAATTTAGAAAAGTGTGAATTCATCAAGACAGAGCTGGTGTACCTTGGGTTTGTATTATCACATGGCAACTTGAAAATGGACATTAGCAAAGTGGAAGCCATCCTCAATTGGCCTACTCCAAGGACAACAACAGAGGTAAGAATTTTTCATGGCCTTGCTCAATACTATAGAAAGTTCATAAGACAATTTAGTGCTATTTGTGCTCCTATGTTGGATACCATTAAAGGAGGGATGAAGACTAAATTTGTGTGGAATGAGCAAGCTAACAAAAGTTTTGAGTTGTTGAAAGAAAAGATAGCTACCCAACCTATTTTGGTGTTACCAAGCTTTGAGAAAGCTATTCACTATTGAGTGTGATGCAAGCAATGTGGCTATTGGAGCTGTTCTCAGCCAAGAGGGCAGACCGGTGGCTTTCCATTCTGAAAAGTTAAGTGAAGCCAAGAAGAAGTATTCTTCTTATGACCTTGAGATGTATGCATTGGTCCAGGCTCTAAGGAAATGGAGGCATTACTTGCTTCCCAAGGAATTCATAGTGTATTCAGACAACCAAGCACTTAGTTTCCTGAATTCACAAGAGAAATTGAGCCACAAACACATGAAGTGGGTTGAATACCTGCAAGCTTATACTTTCAATATCAAGCACAAGAAAGGAGTACTCAACAAGGTGGCAAATTCCTTGAGTAGAAGAGTTCTCACCATTCAAGAGATTCAGTTGAAGAGCATGGGAATAGATCATTTCAAGGACCTATATGCAGATGATGAAGATTTTGCAGACATTTATAAGGTATGTGCTAAATACAAGAATCATTTTCATAGTAGATATGCTAAATATACTTTGCAAAGTGATCTCTTGTTTAAGGGGAATCAGTTATGTGTCCCTAGAGGTTCTATTAGAGAGAATTTGATACAAGAAAAGCATAATGGTGCATTGAGTGGTCACTTTGGGATCACAAAGACTTAATAACTTTTTCAAAGGTTCTATTATTGGCCAAGGGTGAATCTAGATGTTAGGAGGTATGTCAAAAGTTGTATAGTATGTCAAAAGGCCAAGGGTACTTCTTCAAATGCAGGCCTATACCAACCACTTCTTGTTCCTACTAGGCCATGGGAATGCTTGAGTATGGATTTTGTAGTTGGGTTACCCAAGACAAGACAAGGCATGGATAGTGTTTATGTAGTTCTGGATAGATTCAGCAAGATGGCCCACTTTGTGCCATGTAAGACAACCAATGATGCCAACCAAATAGCCTCTCTCTTCTTCAAAGAGATAGTAAGGATACATGGGTTACCTATGAGCATTGTATCAGACAGAGACACCAAGTTTATGAGCCATCTTTGGAAGACTCTTTGGCAGAGATTGGGAGCTAATTTATCTTTTGGATCTGCATACCATCCCCAAATTGATGGATAGACCGAGGTTATTAATAGAAGCCTTGGAAATATATTAAGGTGCTTGACCAAGGAGTATGGTCAACAATGGGATCAGTTGATTGGACAAGTTGAATATGCCTATAATGACACTGTGAACAGCTCAATAGGGAAAAGTCCCTTTGAAATTGTCTATGGTCTACACCCTAGAGGAGTCTATGAACTAAGAGACTTAAAGGATGGAGTAAAGGGAAGTGGATATGCTAATGATTTTTCCTATGCAATGAAGGGGATTCATGATACAGTCAGGAAGACATTGACAAAAAATAACATGAAGCATAAGGCCAAGGTGGATGAGCATAGAAGAGAAGTTCAGTTTAATGTGGGAGACTTGGTGATGGTGTATCTAAACAAATCCAGGTTACAAAAATGAGTTCCTCACAAGTTGCAGATGAAGAGGATAGGTCCCTATCCTATCTTGGCAAACTATGGAAACAATGCTTTTAGAGTGGAGCTACAGGAAGATAGTGGACTGTCCCCTATTTTCAACATTGCAGACTTGGTACATTACAAAGGACCACCACTAGACATGGATCAAAATATCAATGAAGTCATCTAAGATGTGGAAGAGTTCAAACTACCTTCTACTATATTTAAACAAGTTAACAGTATACTGGATACCAGGGTCTACAAGAGGACTAGAACCAAGGAATACAAGGAACATTTGATCAAATGGCATGGTCAACCTAATACTGATATAGTATGGATCAAAGAATCAGAGTTCAAGAAGTTGGGCATTGATCTCAACATACTCAATCCAAGGGTGGATTGAACTCTTTTGTTTTGGGGAGGATGGTGCAGGAGTACACCTAGGCTAACCTCCATATTTAGGACATTTTGGCTTGTATCTGATTTTAGCCAAGTTAAAGTAATTGTGTGTTTGTTTTGGACCTTAGAAGGTCATAGTTATGGCTAGGTGAATTAGTCATTAGGACTAAGGTCACCATAGTTTAGTCTTTGTTAATTACTTTTGCTTTACTTAGCCTTAGTAACTTAGATTGGGAATTGAGTCTTAAATGTGTTCTAAACACATGAATGATGTTAGAAAGGTGCCATGAGGTAGTTAATGGAGTTGGTTGCTCGAAATCAAGAAGATAGATGTCCTAAGAGTTAGGAAGATGGCATAAAGACAAGTTGCCAAAAGTTGTTACAAAGTTGTCATGACAACATTTGCCATTATGGAAAATGTTGCATGCAACTCAGTTACGTTGGATCCTGTAAGAGATAGGAGTGGGGGGGATCGACCAACATCCCTAAAAACATGGTAAATGGCATCTATGAAAGGAGGCTCTAATGCAAGCAGTTAGTCTTTTGTAGTCAAGTTTTTGTTTTGTTGGAATAGAAGAACTCTACAATTTTTGTGTTCTATCGAATGCTTTTGAGTGACAGTGCTATTAAATGAGTTAGATGTTTTGATTTGGTGTTGGATTTGTGTTTACAAAGTAGATTTCAGCATTTTTCATTTTGTAAGAAAGTTGATTTGAGTTAAATTAGGGTCTTGTTTAAATAAGTTAAGGACTAGGGGTTTTACTGGTCATGTCCTGACCAATCGGTCTTTTTATGGCTCCCCCATGAAATCTAACCATGGGAATTTCTTGAGAATAGATGGATATGTTAGGGGAGCCAATGTTCTATACATATTTAGGGGTAGGAGTCATGAAGAGTTGAGCAACAATGTGTATTAGCAAACCCTGGGTGAGCTTAGAGTGCCCAGTTAGAGGTTTGACAATGAAGAATAGAAAAATATAAGCAGGGGATTAATGTACAGTACGGAACAAGTATAGTTCCAGGTAGGGTATGGTCATATCCTAGCATGCTAGAAGGATTGAGGTCTTGTCAGTCCATTTGTTTAGGTAATGAACAAGAAATTAGTAGGATCCTAGCAATTAGGTCTTTTAGCCCTATTTGACCTAGATAATAGGAAACCGATGTACAGAAGGCTTAGGGGTTTGAAACCTTGTGAATCTTTTAGAGGATCAAAAAGGGTATCCAAATGTGGAATTTTTTTTTTAGGTTGTTTGGAAATTTTGGGTAGGAATGAGGAAAAGGTCACTGTTAAGGGCTACAAGGAATTAGGCCTCTTCAAGACCAAATCTTGGAATCAGTAAGGAAGAAGATTGAAGACTATCCAAGATGGATCCAGTTGGAAGTACATGGCATTTTTTCAGTATGTTTGGCACCCCTGTAATCAGTTCAAGGTTTTGTGTGATGTTGGCACTTAGAGTCTTCTAAGTGTAGGAGAGAGTTTTCCAGTTGAAAGTGGTGCTAGTCTTTCAAGGGAAAGCACAAAGTGTGAAACTCTTGGAGAGGAGTTGGAATAGGACTTAGTTAATTATCTAAGCCTAACAAGAATCTAGAAGCTATCAGATTCCTAGATGAAGACAAGGAAAAGTCTTCTTAGTTAGTTGTGCAAGAAGGTCTTGGAACACTCACACCACATATTTACTAAGATCTGAAGACATCAAAATTTTCACATATTCATTCCTCATTTTTTCCATATTGTCTAAACATATATAAGCCATTTGCATGCTCAATATTTTAAAATATTTTAATAGTGCACTAGATCCCACCTCAAAAGCTTCAAAATACATATGAATGTAATCTTAAATACTAGGTCTGAAATTTTCAGGGATTAGTGAAAGAGTAACAACTAATCTATGACTGAAAGAAATACTTGACTCTTCTTCTTATTTTTTAAATTGCTTTAACCTTGTGACAAGGTTAGAAGGTTGTTTTTCAAATTCTTCTATATAAGCATCTACTAGTTTATCCCAGCAGGAAAAGGACTTCTTAGGATAACTTATAAACGAGTCCCTAGCTTTAGCTTCAACAGATCTGACAAAAAACCTCATCCACATATCCTGATCTCCAAATGAATGTTTCACCATGAAGCTATAAAATATTTGGACATGTGCATCCCCTTCACACACATTGTATCTATTGAATCTAGGCATCTGCTTATAAACTCAAGATGGCATACTTTTAACCTTGTAATCAATCCATGACAAGCCTCATTTCTCATATAATGGATCAAAAGAATTGACAAAAGGTGCAACAATTTGGCTAGTAGATCTAGTATGATTATCTCTTAATTGGGCTTGTATATCCATTAGGTTCCTTTTGTTCAGATCTTTAATTCCCCTTTTAAACACAACTTTCCACTTCATCCTTAGCCTAGGCTTGTTCACACTTGGGTTTCTGTACTTTGGGGTTTTAATTGTTTAAGTATTATCATGCTTCTAAAGCTTCTTGACAATATGCATCAAGTTTTCTAATGACATGGTTATTTCCCTTTGGTAATCCATAGTTACATGAAAATATGGGTTTAACTAGTTGTACATAATCATAACCATGACAATATGAAGGATCACTAGGATAGTTACTAATATGATAGTAATCAGGGCTTGAAACATAGGATAATGTAAATGGATAGAAATTCTTAAGATATACAACTTCATTCTAACCATCCATACTAGAAAATTTGTGAATACTTAGACAAGTACTTTAAAAGGAACAACAATTTCATTCAATATGATAGGTTTAGTAAATGAAAATATGAAAGAACCATGTACCTTCATATCTTCAGTAGCTGCAACTTTTGAATAGAATACTTTCAGGTTACAATAACAAACAACAACCCTTTATGTGTATAAATTATTGAGTAGAGTCACCACCTCTTCAATCAAGAGGAAAACCTTTGAAGCAAGGATATCCTTCTTTGAGTTCTTGTAGTAGAGTCACTTCACAGTATTTTGAATTTGGGGCTGCAACGAATCAATTTGCAGATCTGGAAATTCTTCAACATCTGAACCAGATGTTCTTTCATTTTTTGACTCCTTCCAAATGGTCTTCAAGAAACTTGCACCAAAGATGCAAAGCTATCACTAGTAGAGTTTCCATTTATGTTGGTTATTTTTTAAGAACCAAACTTAATCTCAGTCCCTACCTATGAATTTTCCACAACTCAATCATTAGCAAGGTTGAGGATTGAAAAAAAATTAACTAAAGCACTTAGTACCACACTTCTTCTCTTCAGGATCTGTGAGACACAAGAGGGTAATCCTACGCATGCTCATAATATCTCTAATGTGGTCAAGAGAATTTCCTCACATAGAATTCACTACATTAAGAAACTCACCTCATCAAAGGCTTGGCAGACCTCAGGTGGAAGTGTTACTCATTTTAGGGAATGCGTTTATATACTAAAATTTGGGGCAATGCAGTTTAGAGTATTTTATGAATTTGTCTTCATCTTGAATCCTAGACCAAATTCATTACTATCTCAATTGGCCCTAAGATAAACTAATAAAACAATTAGTGTCTTACCTGAGGGAGAAACAAAGTCATACATTGTAATCAATCAGTAATACAATTATGATTGAACGTTAGAAATTAGTGGACTATTAGAATACCACTTTGTAACATCTAACTCACTGTGTTCCAAAATATTGCTTCCTTACTAAATCCTATATACTTTTCTCACAAACTAATGACCTTATTTTAGCATTTAATCAACTCATTAAAATAAGGCATAAAACAAGCTCATTCATTCAATGCAAATGACAAAAGTCAAATGAAATCATAATTAACAACTTCATTCATAACTTGGAAGAAAATACATAGGAGAGCAACATTTTAGAACTAACATTCTTCTTCATTTCTGATATTGCTTTGTAAAACCATATTTAAGGTCTATATATAATATAAATTTCACCCTAGATTTTCTTCTCATATGTCTACTAAAGTACTTATTTACATTCTATTTACTTTGAGAGCATAGTATTCAAATTCGACCTATTTTGGACTCTAAATTATGAACTCTCTCTCAACATCAGCCATGAAATCCCCTTTATAAATAGGGGAACAACAAGCATCTGGCTGAATTACAATCTCGTTTTCATTTCAATTCATTTCCAAAACCTATTTTCAACTGATTCCTCAAATAACTCCCAAGGTAGTTTCTTACACAATCATTTGGGAATAGGGGAGGAGAAAAGGCAAAAAACATGTGCACGATACCATTAGTCATTGTCACCATGCTCATTGTTGAAACAAAAATGATTCCATATCATATTAGTTAGAGGACTTCCACATCAGCATGGAAGAGCAAAAGACAATCCATGGACACATGAAACAAATACCTCCTATGCAAGACCATGGTGTCATAAAAAAAAACAAGGTGGTGACTATTCAAAGTTGTTGGCATCAAAGAATGCCCGATCATTACTTATCCTTGATGAAATTAGAGGAATCATCACCACATTATCATCAGAGCTCCCATATGGTACCAAAGAATGGAGGTATTGGCCATATTTTGAATTAGTATCACCTTCAGCATCCGAAGGAGTATTAGAAAGCACAATAGGAGAATTGTGTTTTCCCAGGCAGGACCTATGACTTTTCTCTTTTACTTGGCCTTCTTCACTGGCTAAGCCAGTCCCTTTCCTTTGAACTTGACAACTTCTCCTAGAAGGGTTCTCTTTCTCAAGCTGTAAGTACTTTGCACAATTGAACTCTTCTTATGACCTCTAGCCCTTCTTTTACCATTTGCAACCTTAGGAGAAGCCTGGGCTTCCTGCGTAGTTATGTGCTCATGACACTCAAATAAATTGAATTGGCTAGACCTTCTAATAGGATAAATTGTCACACCAGTTTCCCCCATTTTCAGAGCAAATAGACTTTAACAATTTAAAACAAATCTATAGGGAGACACACTAACAACCCAGACAATTGTAACCAACCTATCGAAGAAATTCCTAACTAGACTAGAGAACCCAATTTGAAACCAACCTACTTAGGAGAAGAATACTTAATTCAAGACAAACAAACAATCTCTCACTCCTCTTGACACTTCACCTTACATACACTGCAGAATGGAAAGATGGTGAAAATGAGCAGTGATCAACCTGCATTAAATAGACAATTGGAGCATGCATAATTAATGATTCAAGAGCTCCTTGTGCAAGTGAATTGATAACTTAATAGTTCAACTTTGAATCTGGGCCATTGATTTTAGAACAATGAAAATTTCATCTAAGGTGGCCATGAGTATCATTTTTTGACCATTAGAAACTTGCTCCTAGCAAACAATGATGTTATCTCAAATGCTGCCATTTTATTCTTCAATCTTCATAAATCATATGTAATCTAACAATTAGCATGTATCACCAACCTAATCCAAGCTTTTTCATTAATATCAGTGAAGTGCATAAGACTAGTTTTCTTTCTAGAGGTAATATTTCCTCATATGCTTCATCACTCATCGCTGATCTTCCCCAAATTTTAGTTTTCAATCAGCGATGAAATATTCATGCAATAATGTGTAGTCCATTGGATCATCCTATTTCAAAACTATATCAACGATTCTCCAATCCTCTCGCTGCTTTCCTTTTTTCTTTATGTGAAATCCTTAGGATCCTACCACATTGCTTGTTTCATCAATAGTCATGTCCTATCATGGATGCATCTCATCCTTCATCATCCTCACCTGCGATGAAATCTCAGTCCTTGGTTTCACAACTTGTCCTTTGATCACATTAATCCTTCCATTGTGCATCACTAATTTGAACTTTGCACCCAGGCTCCTATCAACAATGGGAGATGTAGTGAAGGCATCAGATTTAGGCATGTACACCTACATGAAAAATGGTACAAAAGAAATTGCACATAAGATCTTATCATATTAGCTAAAATAAACCTTTCAAAGAATACCATTGCTCATCGCTAATTTGAACTTTAGCTTTGAGATGAATTTGTTGTGAGTGATAAAACATAAGGCTATCACTCATCACTAATTCTCATCATATAGTTTGCAAGAAATTAGTGATGAGAGGGTTTACATAGTTACAATATGCATCCTGTATCGCTAATGATAAGTTCCACATTAGCGATGATCATGTATCCTTTACTTATCTTCTACCCCCTTTTGAAGAGGAGTTTTGGATGACTACCCCTGGCTTTCACTTAAAAAGTTCGATGGTGCTTGCTTGGAATAAAGCTAAGATTAGGATATTGGACCTTCCTACTGTGCCTCCTAGACCTTGGTTCCTACCTGTACAGTAGAAGGAAAGGTTCCTACAAGGAATCCTTTGTCTTGGCTTTCGTGGCCTCCTACCACTCCTGCTCCCAAGGTAGTGAATGGGAAGAGGCCCACCACTAAGGCATTAGAGTTGACCCCCCTGTCATTGTTTCAACCTCTTCCTAGTCTCTTCCTCCTACTCCCATCGAGGAGTCCCTCCCTCCACTAGAGAAAATCATTATGGACACTCCTATGGATGAGCAGGAGCCTTTTATACTATCTCATCTTTTGGTCTTTTGGTCATAGCATCACAAAAATTTCCTTGCATGTGAGTGCAAGCGTCAATTAAAGGATCTAGTAGATGAGTAGGCTGCTTTAGAGAGGAAGGAAGGTAAGTTGTCTACCCCTGTTTCAGGGCCTTCTATTGTCTCCTCCACACCCATCCCCTCTACCTCAGTTCAATCAAATTCCCTTCTACTTCTGGCTCTTGTTGTGAGTGTAGACACCCCCAACCCTAAAAACGTGCAAGTGTTTAATGTTCCTTCCATTGAGCCACCTCTCTTGATGTCCCATCTAGACATCCCACCATTCCTGAAGCCCATGGAAATGTCGAACACCTTGGTGGTGGCCGTCACGATTTTCCCCTCCTCCTTCATACCCATTGCCTCATCTATTGGGAGTTCACATCCTCCAATGATGGAAGGTGGAGGTTCGCCCTTCCAACAATGGGGGCCATAAGAGGAGTCCACCCCCTTCAAAGGGTGGTTTTATATTAGCATGCACTATCCTAATGACGGAGGAAGCTTCGACATCCCTTGAGTTCATCACTGTTGCTGAGTCACTCGATGAGCCCAACAGTGAATCTCGGGTATTGCCTCCCTTTCTTATTGAAGTAACACATCATAGTCCAATGAAGTGCGTGCTTAACTCCTTAGATGAGATCTCATCCCTGTCAATGATCTTTGCAAAATCACTAACCTTTTCTCTATGAGAACCAAGCAGAGAAGACACAGAAGAGTCTCCTTCCTTGGACCTTGTTGCAGGAGGGTTGGAGGGATCCCCCCTTAACATTCCACCATTGTAGGCTCATCCGCCTTCCTCATATAATGATCTAGATTGGGAAGCAAAAGACCTCTTGGTCAATGAGTATTAGGGGGAACCTCTTCTTTACTTTTAGATTAGGTGTGTGTTTGTTGTGATGTGTTCCCCTATGCTTGTGTTATGTGTTCCTAGATGACCCTTGTCACTCTTGTAGGTGCTTAGATACAAGAGTTATTATGTGTTGTGAAACTTCCTCTTTTTTTGGCATCATTCTTCCTTTGTTATGTGTATTGATTTTTGAAAAATTAGGGATGATGCAAAGTGTTGGGGGCATTTAGGCTTCCCTTCCATGTTGACCCAATTTTTTCTTTTTTCTTTTTCTTCTCGTGCATTCTTCATATGGTCTGATATAGTAGGGAGTTGATGAAAGTTCATCTATATACTATTATTATACTTATATATATTTATGACAAGCTCTGACCCTAAAATATTAGATCACCCCTATGCCCTTTGTTTATGATGTCATTGTCTCCTTTTGTAGTTTTGTTATCTTTCTCTCTTCTTTGCTTGAGTTATAATGTTTGGTGTTCATATATGTTGTCCCTTGTGTGTGTGACAACATTACCACGATGTCCACTTTGATTTTTAGAAAACACATTTGTTGCTAACAAATCTCTTCTCAAAAATATTTGTAAGCTTTTACAAAAATTGTATTCTCAACTTGGACCCGTACTGGAACGTGTTTCCTTCATCATGGGTTCGTAAAGAAACAACTTGAAAATTTTTCCTTCAAGGTGGGAGTAGCTTTTCTTGTGGGAAAATCCTTGGACTTCCCCTCATGAGGGATTATTTTATTCCTTTTGAATTCCTTGATGAAGTGAACATCTTTTGAAAGGATTCCTTGATGATTGAATTGATTTGTGAAAAGAATTCTTACACTTTCAAACAACGTGTCCCTTAAGTGGACCCATTTTATTTTGAAGGGTTCCTGAGGGATCCCTTTAAGAGATCTTCCTTCAATTTTTTGACAGTGTACGTGACTTCCTAGTTCTCTGCCTATGTGGATGCTTTTTAGTTCTAGCATGTTTTATCTATGGAATAACAAGTTGCTTTGTAGGTGTGCCTGTGAAGCTACTTTACAATCCGACTATGTGGAGTCCCCTTTCATTGGGCTTCCTTCATGAGAGAGTACTTGGGGGAATTCATTATTTGTGGGTTTGAGGGCCTATGAAGCACTTGCATCTTGTAGGATTTCTCCATCATTGGTCTATAGGCCTTCGATCTACTTTGTGCAACTTCTTAGTTCCACGAAGCTATAGAGTCCTTTTGTTCAAACCTCCTCAAGAGAGAGTACTTGTGGAGTCCTTTTCCTGCCCTATGCTTTCGACCTCACCAAATTGTGGTCTACTTCCTCAATTGTTCAGGTATACATTTCTAACTCTTTGATCTACTTTACCGAACACTCATCGATACTTGTGCTTACTGATGTGGGGGGAAAATGTATAGGAGAAAAATTTTAATCCTTGTGTAAATTCCCTTTTTGCATACCCTTACCTTAGAAAATCAAACCTGAAGGAAAAATTCCACATCACCCACCTACCTTCAATTCACTTGGCATGTGTTTTTTGTGTCGGTGGGGAAATTTTCATTAGGGATGTGAGTGTGGCGTGAAGACATCTTCATAGTGCCCTACCATCCCTGACAGATTCCTACCTCTTGTATTTTTAGGGACATTACATTCCTCATTAGGAACAAATTTTAATGCCTCTATACAACCAATCAACTTGAAAACAACTCTTTTTGGTCTTCAAATCCATCCAATTCACTATCACTTCATCTTCTACACTCTCATTCAATCTCTTGAGCAATTGTCATTCAATGTCTTCAACATTCTAGCACTCCATTTTCAAAACTCCATTGAACATTGCAACAACTTGTTACTTCATTCACTCCATCTTTGTTCATGTGGTGCTTCCATAGAATTTGTGAGCTTGGAGTATTACAAGACCTCCCTTTGAAATTGCTATGGCTATGTCGAATTTTCTAATTTTATTGCTTGAATTATCCCTTCATTGGCCTTCAGAGCCTTTGGGTGGAGGTTGTATTGTAGCACTCTCATTTTCCTTTGTGGTATGATAGATTAGTGTAGCATTCTTTCATAATGTTCAATAATCTCTCTTTGCTTCTTTCCCTCATTGTACATTCTACTTCGTGGCTTTTCTGGATGTCCATAGAGGTGGAAACACTAAACTGGAGGTTTGACTGAGGAAAACCCATATACAACCCAACATTTTTCCCCTCTTACTTGTGTGTAGGTGAACATGTGTGTGTAGCTCACTAGAGAACTGGCGCTTTAGTGAGTTGATTTTTACCACCCTTGTCTTTATCTACTTTGTTATTTACATAGTTACTGTTCATACTTTATCATTATGTTTATTTTGTTAAACTGAGTCTACTAGGTAGTTAGCAGGATCTTCGGAGTTTCATTCAATACTTTACATTTTCTAGTCATATAGATGCCAGTGCGCTAGAGACATGCTCGCACATTGTGCTATCATTCCAAACCCACACTATCATCCTCAGAAAAAGAGCTATCTGAGGTACAATTTAGACTCCAAAATCTAGCTCGTCTAGCACAACTTGAACTTTTAGATCTGTAGAGTGGTAGAAGCACTTGAAAGTGATCTTCATTCTTGATTCTTATCCCCAAACACCCATTAGCTTGAGGTAAGTTAGGGCCTTGGTGTGGTTGGTCCCACTCTTACAAATTCAAACTTACATGTCATTTTGGGAATTCTTAAAAGTTATTATAATGTTGGTAAAATGGACATACAACATATTTATTTTTTGGGCTTAAAATGAATTGTTGTGTGATAGAAAATATTCAATCTTTGCTCTTGGATCTTGTTTTAGTTGTCTACCAATTTTGAAATAGTATCTTTCTGATAACAAACTCATTGAGGAGATGTTTAGGTTCTTTGACTAGTCTTGGTGAGGTTGGGAGGTGTAGAACACCTTTCCCCTTCACCCTTTGTTTTCTAGTTCTCATTTTGGAGCCTCTAGTGGTCTCCCCAACCATTAGTATGTATCTGCTTCATGGGCTAGTATGATGTGAGATTGAGTTTCTAGCACCTTATAAGTTCCCCATTAATTTTCATCATAAATCCTTCCTTATATTTCTTGTGGCTTGTCCTCATCTTTGAGACCAAAACTAATCTTGGATTTTATCATTGATTATCACACTAGTGCTAGATTCAAGACTATAATTCTAGACCGGACTACAATACCTATCTATGACTCTATGACCAAAAGAGGATCCCAGTCCTAAAATAAGACTCAAAACCAAGCTTGGACACTTGCACACTTGTGCTGGTCTTTTTCCTTGGTGCTAGTGTCATATATGGGTTCTACTATCCTTTGGTCTATTTTTTTTATCATTTTTGATTTGTTTGGTACTTTAACCATTTATTGACAAAATTGAATATACAATTTTTTTTTCCCTTGGCTTGGTGATTCTTCCCATGTCATCATATTGATGATAAGTACAAAACTTAGGGATTTATTACACATCTATATATGGGGAAGCATTTTCTTCTTGGAAGTTACTTTTCATCATTTGTATTGGTGGAATGTTTGCACCTCATAGTAAGGAAATATCTTGTTAAGGTTTTCCCTTATGTATAGGATTTCTTTAAGATTTTTTTAGTGGTTTGGAGGTGAATGTGCACTCATCCTATTTGTTTCAAAAAATAATGGTCATGTCACCTAATCAAGGCAAGTTATCCCCTAGTCATTCCATTGTTCATGTGTTAGGATTTATAAGTGTATCTTGGTATGGATTTGAGGATGAAATTATCTCATCCTATAGTAGTACTATGTTTGTTGGAGAACACGGTCATAAAGAACACAATAATATATTAATACTTAATCATTGTAGGTTCATTATGGTGTCTTCATTCCACAACTATTAACTCTTCAACTAGTGCCACCTGTAATTCCATGCATACACACCCCAACTTTCACTTCTCCAAGTTGAGGACCCTCCTTTCTCTTCACTTCCTTTCCTTTGATTTCTAATTTTTTTGTAGTGATTTTGCTTTCTTTTCACCTTTGGTCATTTATCCTTTTCCTTCACTTTCATTTTCATTCATTTTCCTTGTTTCTTTTTGGCCTTTCTCGATCTTTTCATATTGTTCTCTACAATTTGAACATCCCAAGTCTAGAGGTATTTTCCGACCCCATTCATGGTCTTTAATTTCACTTCCCAATGGAATTGTAGGTCTTAAAGTGACATTTATATTTTATCCCAATATTTTGATTCCTTTCGAGCTCCTGATCCCCGCTCCTGCCTTTCTTTCCTCTTTATTTATTTTCATTTTTCTTCTATCAATTTAGTCGTGAGACTAGAAACTCTTCCAAATCCATTTATTGTTTTCTTTGTATTCTCAATATTCTTTTTATAGATCTTAGATTTTGGATTATCCTCAAAAAATATTAAAAAAAAATATATTTTCAAAAAATTCTAAATAAATAAATATTTTAAAAAGTCTAAAAATTAAATTCGAAAAGATATAAAATATGGTTTGAAAAGGACTTTGGGATCAAGTCCAAAAGTCCATCCTTCCCCTAAAATCCCAAGTCTAAATCTGAAAATACAAAAGAAAAGTTAGGATGTTAGGTCTCGAAAGGACTAAAAACTCCTACCAAGCTAAGACACCCACTACAAAAAAATGTCTCATCGACACTTATTTCCCTACAAATGACAAGACCTCGAAATGGTGAAACTTCCTCCATACAAAATAAATGGTCCAAGATTCTCAAAAGCCTTGAGACCCATTAAGGACATCTCAAATTTGTGCTTGGTGCATCATATAACTCAAGAAAATGTTTCCTTGAGACTATTAGTGGCATCACTCAGAGGTAAAGCACTCCTATGGTTCAGGAGTTTAGCAGTCAATTCCATCCGAACATGGGATTAATTGGGAGAGGTACTTTGTAAGAAGTTTGAAGACAAGTATGATAACTTGTCATTAGTGGAGTAGCTGACTCACATTAAATGGGATCCCCATGAATGAATGATAGATTTCAATTTCCATTTCCAAAGAACATGGGATAGAATTCTGAGCACTACAAGGCCTTTAGCTGAGTATGGATTTCTCTATTTTTTGAGAGCTTTAAATAATGAAATTGCTATTTTGATACAGTCTATGGGTGGAAATACCTTTCCAATAGCTTATGACATAGTTGTGAGAGCAGAAAGTAGCCTAATACAAGCTAGAAGGATTGCCCCTAGGCCTCTTATGCCATTTTTTCCCGATATTCAGCTTCCTACAGTTTTTCCACCACCTCAATTAGCCCCTTTACTAGCTATTGTTAACACAAAAATTTCTGCCCAAGGACCATTTGAGTAGCTATAGGAAATTAAAAGTAGCCAACAAAAGATTGAAAATCTGCTACAAACTTGTGGAAATGAGCTGGTAAGCATTAGAAAACAAAAATTCCAAGGTTTCAAACCTTGGCAACCTCAAAATCAAGGCCAAGGACATCAATTTCAAACTAACAAGTAGCCATATCAAGGAAATTTTCAAGGTGCATGACAAAGTCTGAATCCAAGGCCTTTTTAGCCATACAATCTAGTTCTAATCACTACAGCTAGAGATATGGTACCTATTCAAAACAATGTTGCAGCAAAGTATGAGTGGTACTATCCTTGCAACCAGGCCCATAATTAGACTACATGTTTAAATGGTGTCATCAATCAAGCATTGATGGTTCAAAATGTTTTGGGTGTGCAAGATGAGCCTAATGGTGAATCATCCCAACATCAGGAGCTCCCTCCAAGTGACACAACTCTCCTGAATTGGCAAGGAGAAGAGTTTTGTGGAGTAAATAGTGATAGCTCTCCAATAGCAACCAACACCCGAGCCAAAAAGAGAGCCCTCGAGATTGGACAAGCAACAAATAAATACAAAGAGATTGTTGGACCTTCCAATCCTCACATAACACACATTTTGTAGAGAAATTCACAAGGCGCGGGTGGTGAACAACTTGGGAATCAACCCCAACCAGCCCACTTGCAGACAGACCCTATTGCTACAAAGACTCATCAAAAGGTAAACGCTATCACACCCTTCAACATTATCGAATTCATGAAAAAGATGAATGTGAATATGTCAATGTGGGATTCCCTATATTCCTAGTCAAAAAGACTTGTTGGAATTTTCCTTAGCTGAAGTAGGTGTTTCAAATGATATACCATTAGGTCAACCCAAGGCTATCTTGACAAATACACCTCAAGATAGTAGTAAAAAACCAAGCAAGGCTATCAACCCACCCCCATTTTACGTGTCCTTGATAATAGGAGATAAACTAGTTCACAATTGCATGGTGGATTTAGGGGAAAGTAGTTTTGTCATGCCCAAATAGATTGCTAATAAGTTAGGACTTAAGTATCAACCTCTTGAGAAAGGACTTGTACAATTAGATGGGACAACCATCAATACTGTAGGTGTTATCAAGGGTTTAAGCGTTACCCTACACACTTGTCCCAATTTCTCTATTCCCCAAGACATCTCTGTTATTGACTTACCTCCACATTTTTCTTTATGTCTATCAAGGGATTTCACTACCAAGATAGGAAGTTATTTGTCATCAGATTGGTCCCATATGGTGTTCAGAATGAGATATGGGACTAAAGTAGTCATCAAATCTGAGCAACTTGCTAAGGATCACATTGAACCATATGTTCCAAGTGTTGTTAATGCTAACTGTGTTGTTTTTAGTGATGATGAACTTGCTACTACTCAAGAGCTGCAAGCAGAAAGTATACCAGATGCACTACTAAGTGAGTGGGCAGCAGAGAATATTATTGACAACCCAAATGATAACATTGAGGAAACTGGTTTGGGAGTTTATGTGCTGCATGAACCTAATTAAGTGATTCAAAACCTCAAAAAGGAGGTGGGCCAACAATCATATTAGCAAGGTGAAGTATAGAGGATGTTCTTTGATGGTTCTTGAAGCAAGAATGGTGATGGTGGGGGTGCAATTCTTGTGTCCCCACAAGGTGAAAAATACTACTCTACTTTTAGATTTTCTTTCTCTTGTACTAACAACACTGATGAATACGAATGTCTGATTCAAGGCTTGGAATGGGCATGAAAAAGAGGAATTGGCTGCTTGCAAGTGCATGGTGATAGTGAATTGACCGTCAATTAGGTGAGAGGTCTACATGTCACTAAGAATGATGTCTTAAAATCCTACAAACACAGGGTATGGGATATGATAGAACAATTTCACGCCTTCAATCTAATTTCTATTCCTAGGGATCAAAATAATCATGTTGATAGATTGGCTACCATAGGTGCTCAAGTTGATATTCCAAGTGAAATTAGGAAGGAAAAATTGCAACCATATGTTAAAATAGTTATCAGACCTTCTATTCTGGATAATAATGTTCATTGGCAAGTCTTTGAAAGTGATGAATAGGTTTTTAGCTTCATGCTGCAAGAAGATGAATTTGCAGCAGTCAACCAAGAGAAGCTCAAACAACAATATGATGATATAATCATCCAATTGAAGTCCAGAAAACTTCCCAAGGGTCTAGCCACCTTCGAATCCATTTTCAGCACAGATGACCAGCTAAAAAAGAGTAAAACCAGAATGTAGGTCAAAGAAGAACACTATGAGGAGCTTGAAATCTTCAAAGGTAAGCTCCTTAAAGTTGGAAAAAAAATTTCACTTATAGATAAGCAAGCTTTTATTTCCCTCTGTTAGGAGTTCCAAGATGTATTTGCATGGGAATATTCTAATTTGAAAGGTTTTGATCCCCAAATTTCCCAACATACCATGGAGCTTGAGCCAAACTCAAAACTTGTTAGGCAGAAGCATAGGCCTTTAAACCCCAAACTTGAGCCTCTTATGGTCAAAGAGTTGACCAAGCTGATCGAGGGAGACATCATTTTTCCAATTAAACACACCTCATGGGTCTCTAACCTTGTTCCGGTTAGAAAGAAAAATGGTGAAATTAGGCTGTGTGTTAACTTTAGAGACCTCAATAAAGCCTCTCTAAAGGATCATTATCCACTGCCCTCAATGGAGCAGATTCTGAAATTTGTAGTTATTTCAAAAAGATTCTCAATACTTGATGGTTATTCAGGTTATAACCAAGTTTTAGTCAAAGAAGAGGATTAGTACAAGACTATCTTCACCACAAAATGGGGCACCATGGCTTATAAAAGGATTCCTTTTAGCCTGTCCAATGTTGGTGCCACATTTTAGAGGGAAATGGACAGGGAATTTAAAGGTTTGATTCACAAACTTGTACTCATTTACCTTGATGATGTAACTGTGTTTTCAAAGAAAGTTGATGAACACCTTGCACATTTGAAAAAAGTATTTGAGAGGTGTAGGGAGTATGGTATATCCCTCAACCCCAAGAAATGTATCTTTGTTTTCCATGAAGGAAAGATTTAAGGACATATTGTGTGAAAACAAGGGATCACCATTGATCCAGAAAGAGTAAGTGCCATTTTGGATCTTCCCTTGCCCAGCCATAAAAAGGGGCTGCAAATTTTTCTTGGCAAAATCAATTTCATCAGAAGGTTTATTCCTGACATTGCCAATCTGTTGAAACTACTAATTGCAATGTTAAAAAAGAATGCCAGTTTCAGCTGGACCAAAGAGGCCAAGCATAGTTTCAAAGTCATAAAGGGAGCTTTATCAGTAGCCCCTACTTTGGTAAACCCGAACTTCTCAAAAGACTTCATTTTATATGCTTTTGGCAACATTGATATAATTTCTCCAATACTGGTATTGCAGAATGATGTTGGCCTAGAACAACCAATTGATTTTTTTTAGCCAACGATTGGAGGATTATTAAAAAATATATAATTTTGTAGAGAAACATGTATTGACTTCCATCAAAAGCTTGATGAAGTTCAAACCCCTGATTTCTAACAACAAGGTACATTTAATGGTTACTCACCCAAGTGTGAAGGAATTCTTGCTAAGCAGGGATCTAAATGATAATAGGGCAGGCTGGATTACAAAGGTTATGGAGTATGATGTTGACATCAAGATAAAAAAGTTTGTCATGGGTAAAGAGTTGTGTGAACAGCTAGCTATAAAGGCTGAAAATGAAGGAAATGCAGAAATAGAGGTAGTATTGGTTGCTAATAACGAGCTTGAAGCAGATGTAGCTAAAACAAATGCAGGTTGGGTACAAGATATGACTCACTTTTTACAAATTGGTGAGTGTCCACTAGGTTTAGATAAAGCCAAATAGAGGTATTTCAGAATACATTCTATTCCTTATGTTATGATTGGCAACATTCTTTTTAGAAAGGACATTAATGGTTTTCTCCTAAGATGCATTGATCAACATCAAGTTGATAAAGTACTTCATGAGTTCCATGATGGAACTGTAGGGGGTCATTTCTCCCCAAGAACAACTGCATGGAAAATAATGAGAGTTGGCTATTATTGGCCAAGCTTGTTTAAATATTCCCATTCTTGGGCCAGGAAGTGTGTAAAATGTGCCATTTTTGTAAGCAAAGAGAGGTTGTCAGCTTTACCATTGCAACCTATTCAAGTAGAGCAGCCCTTCATGAGATGGGGCATTGATTTTATAGGTGCCATTAACCCACCTTCAAGTGTAGGCCATAGGTGGGTACTTACTGCAACTGATTATTTCACATGATGGACTAAAGTAGTGGCTTTGAAGGAAGCCAATGAAGGTGTTGTTTTAAATTTTTATGATGATTTGGTAACCAGATTTGGGGTACCTGAATCAATCATTTCTGATAATGCTTTGGAATTTGTTGGGTTAAGAGTAAGTGATTGGGCTATAAAAAATGGAATCCATCTAAATACCTCATCCAATTATTACCCTCAAGGTAATGGTTTGGTTGAGTCAACCAATAAAAACCTGATCAGGATCATCAAAAGGATTTTGGAAGATAACCAAAGAACTTGGCATAGCAAGTTAAAATCTACCTTGTGGGAAAATATGATAACTCCAAAGAAGTCCATTGGAACCTCCCCTTATGTATTGGTATATGGTAAAGAGGCAAGGTTGCCTTTATCATTTGAGCTTCTAGCTCTTGATATAATGAACCAACTTGAAATGTTTGAAGAGGAGGACCCAATGGGTGTTTGATATGCATAGCTAATGGAGTTGGATGAAACCAGAGGTAGAGCCATGAAAAAAATGGAGCTGCATCAACTCCAAACCAAGAAGGTTTTTGATAAAAGAGAAAAACCTAGGGTGTTCAAAGAGGGAGATGTTGTTCTAAAATGGGATGAATTGAAGAGCAGGCTTGGAAAGCATACCAAGTTTGATAGCATGTGGAGTGGCCCGTTTATCATTACATAGTGCAAATAGCCCAATGCTTTTAAACTATCATGAATGGATGGAGAAGCTATTCTTATCTCAGTCAATGGGATACAACTCAAACTCTATTTTGAGGTATGATCTAAAACTGCTCTTGTAAATATTAGAGTAGATTTTGTTTCCTCTAAGTGTTGATGCACATTAGTTAGGTTTTCTAGTTTTCCCTAAGTGTTGCTTTGCACTATTAGGTGGTAGTTTTCCATGGTTTTCAGAGTGTTTCTTTCTGGTGTTATGAGTTACAACTATTTGCAATGTTGTTTTCAAGTAGTGTTGGTTTTCTGAGTGACCCTGTGCTCAATGGATAACACAAAAGGCATCTGGTCTAATGTTTAGCAGGAAAACATATAGCAAATGCCGCCAGAAATGTTACCTGATTTTTAGCTTTCAGCTGAAATTAGGTAACCTAGTGTTGTTCTTTTCATGTTGTTTAAATATTTAAAGATAAACCATAAAACTGCTAGTTTCAATATGCATGAAGGAGTGATTGTCAAAGTAAATCAGATCACATTTTTTCATTTCAATGATGCATTACAACAAACAAGAAAGAGAATCATGTATTCAAATGTAATTTTTTTATTGGTAATCATTAAGGTACATGTCCCTCACAAGCCAAGGGAATAGCTCTCTTATTCAATGAAAATATGAAACAACTAATACATGAATATGTAGAATGAAACAAAAGAGTATGTGCATGTAAGAATGGAACCAATCATTGCCTGTGAATGACTGGTTACAAGTTGCCTACTGTCATGTTGTTGCTGGCTTGAACCACTTCTGTCCCTCCCAACTCCATAGCACTCCTCACCCTGCATCTGAAGAAAACATGATGTTAGAGCGAGGCTCTAAGCAATGAATGATTCAATCCTTACATAAACACCTACCTCTACATGTACAAACTGAACCATAAGTGCATTAAACAAAAAACATCCAACATATGCATTTATTTTCTAACTAGTTGCTTCATGTGCAGATTTAGGACAAGTCTGATTATTGTTTCAATATCAGATCAAATACAACATGTGGGGTAAATGTGGCTCCCACAAGGGTAGGGCTTAGCATGCTTTGATAGAGAAGGAAATTGAGAAACTTGATCAAATATTTATCTCTTATAAATGCATTAAATCAATATGGAATCACACTAGTTGATCAAATTTCATTATCATATTCATAGATGCATCAAGTTCAATTATGCATCAATTGTCTTCATAGATGCATCAAGGTCAATTATGCATCTTTTAAACAATGAGGAAGGATTTCAGGTTGTCATCAAGACCCTCTCACCATAACTGTATTGGGTAGTCACACATCACATAGGGAGGTGAGCTGTTAGGTCACCCACATATGTGACAAGTGGCTATCAAATAAGGATAGAATGAGGAGACCATGAATTTGTTATACATAACAGAGAAAAGAGCAATGGCTGAATCAATGACATGGTACAAGTGAATCATGAACAATAGTGTTCATTGGGGAATGCTATGTACAAAGTCCTTGTTCTTTTTGGATAGGGCCATTGGCCCAAATGCGAGGACTTTACAAATGAGAGATAGGAAGATGGAGGAATTTTGAGGAAATAGAGTTGAATGGTCCTTGATGAGAGTACATAGAGCACAATGAAGAGGTACTAAGTGTAGGCGTTTTCAAATCACTTTGATTCAAAAATAGTTATGTTTGACAATAGTTAAGAGGATGAAGCATGCATTATAAAAGATTGTGCATTGGTAGAGATACAAATAAAATTCAGAATAAGAAAAAATGTCCTATGAAAATATTTAAATGATAGTCCTATAAGACATGAAATTGAGAGAAAAGTCTCATTACAACATGACAGTTTTGCTTGATTACATTCTTTGTCCCATCAATTGTTACATTCTAATAGTAATGAGCTTATAGTGATGTGAGAAAGACAATCACCTTGGTGCCAACAAAATTTAGTTAGAGGATTGAAGGAACTTTCATCAACAAGGTCAGCTTGCCTTACAATTTGGGGAAGCCATCATGAAGAGACAAGACCCAAACTATAGTCCATAGTGGTGAGGAGCAAGAGTGCAACATTGTGAATTTAAATGGCATCTACATATTCTTTCTCCATGATCTAAGGGTTTGATCTTCATGTTCTTTATTTTTTCTACCCTTTCAAGGTATGTATTACCATGATATAGGTCTGCCCCTTTGAGTCAAGGGTTCATTTCTCAGTGGAATAGTTTGTTTTGTTACTATTTCCTATTCCATCTTTTTGAGGTCTGTAGCAGAATATAGGTGGTCTGCTCCTTAGATCATAGGGGTATGGGAAGCACAATAATAGGGTGATTCAATTAAAGCACAATATAGTCAAGATTGTATTTGAGACAAGTGACATGAAATGTGTAAGCCTAAGAACAATAACCTTGAAGTTTATCGGAGAATCAATTCAACCGAATTTTGAAGCCCTTTCAAAGGCTTTAAACTACATGGGAATATGGTAAGACATGCAAGTATCTGAGGTGGAGGAAGAACATGGAAGCATTGGTAATGCATTACTACATATACAGAAGCAAAATGAAAAACTTTTTAGCATAATTTTTGAACTTGAGAGCCAACAAAATGAATATTAATAAACTGAAAAGGAAAATGCAGAGATTATAAAAGAGAACATTCTATAGTAATGAAGCCAGGTATGGTCATATGACTTCCACAATCTGGTTTCTCATTAAAGTTTCTAAAGCCTCTTTTAAATCATGTTCAAGAACCAAACACATAGTATGGAAGATTTTATACAAAGATTTGAAATCATTGGATACAGTCTTGAGTAAAGCCAAGTAGCTTGTATGAGGTATGGTTCAACATTCAACAGTGTCAAGGAACTACTAAAAATTTAATGAAATTCTGACAATGTTCCACTTCCTGAGCTCAAAAAGACCTTATTCCATACTCCATTACTGAGGTAATTATCTCAGTTTGTTCTAGAAAAAGAAAGATCATTTAGATGATAGTGTATCTGCAGATTAAGTGAAGATGAAACTTTAGGATAGTGCATCTTTTCATGGGCCAAGAAAATGAAGATACTATGTACCAAACATAAAACTTTATAGAGTCATCTACATTTCTTGTAACAAATATAAAAATTTCAAAGAAAACCATGTTACTCACCTAGGTTTGTTACAAATCTGGGAAAGGATGTAACAGTATGATAAAATGCTACAGGAGTTGGAGAATGGGAAGGCATTTAGGTGTGTTTCATAGGCTATGGTAAAAATGACCTTTGTTTTTCAAAATATGGAAAACCCACCTAGAGGTTCAAGTCTAAAACAACATTGCTACAAAGTTCAAAATATAAAGTGCACTTACAGACCCATTTACATTTTATACAATTTTTTTTTGAGTTTTTTCATGAAATCAAAATAACCTAGCTAGGCTCTGTCAAAATCTAGAGATACAAAGAAAAATAGAAGGGAAACTTTCTAGGTTGGAATGGAAAGTACAACAATGTTATAAAACCCCATTTTATTCCTTACTAGGTGTGACCAAAGGCATTTTTTTCTTCACCAAGTCAATAACCCACTTAGGGTTCAAGAAAAATCACAAACACAGAGTCTTGCAAAAGGCATTTGAAGTCCTGTTAAGAAAATTAGAAGCATGGTGCCAAATCTCACTATATTATAGGTCATGGCTGAGAGATGGCCTTTTGTATACAGAACAAAGAACCCAGTTGGGTTATTTTATAAATTGTAGAAAGCTGAAGTTCTAAAGAAAAAAACACCTTTTCTTTCCATGGTTGCAACCAAAGATTGCAATTTTTCATAAAAAACAATTGGTAAATGAAATGGAGTGTTTTCTGTAACAAATACAGAAAGGAAACAAGCCTCTATGCTTATTCTCAAAGAGGGAAACAAAGCACAAATTTTTTTTGCTCAAATTCACAAAATGGAGCTGATTAAATGCTGACCTGGAACTGTTGCTCAAATTTTGTTGTATTCAAAGATTTTCTTCTCCACAGTAAGCTTCATTTTAAAGCTTTTCATGGTGATTGAAAGTGTGAAACAACAATAGAGGAAGAACAAATGAAACATATAAGTTAAAGGTCTTTTCATGGCTGTGGCTTGTGAGTCAAGAAATGGCCTCTAAGTCAAAAAATGTGAGCTTATGACAAGCAAAAATTATTACCTAAGTTCCCATAGTGATATCATGAGGAAAATGTGAAAAGAAGACTGATAGCCAGTGCAAAGCATCATTTTTCCTATGTTCTCCAAACCCTCATGGCGACAGAGTGACTTTCTCCAGATTCTTTGAAGCCCAAATGATGATGTATTTCATCATTTTGGGTATTATGTTAGAGTTTTCCCCTTTTTCTTTGCATTTCGATGGGATATTTTATCCTTTCTTTTAAAAATCAACACATGAGAAATGTAATGGGGCCAAAACATATGTTCCCCCTTAGGGATTTCATGCCTCATAAACTTTCCCACTTAAAAGCTTTGCTAAGTCTTCACTATGTCATGTGTTATCAATTAGGTGTTTTATGCCTTAAGGATTTCTTCCCTTATTTGACTTATGTTGAAGTGTGTATTGATGATATATCCCTTTGCAAACAATGTGAGTATGACATGTGTGGGAAGAATGTAGGGTATGGATGGTATGTTGATAGTCAAAGTACCTTTGAAGCTTTGAAAGCTTTTTCCATAGCATTTGATGTTACTTTTTTTATTCCATATCTATGATATCATGTAAGTGATTTGAAAATCACTTTTATTGTGCCTTTTAGTGCAAATGTAACATAGGAAAATGGTGGGGCCCTTTGATATGAGCTTAATTGTAAAGTGATTTGTTAATTGATGTTTTATAAATCACTTAACACAATCACTATATTTAATGCTTTAAAATCCATGTGTTTCAAAAAACACACATACTGCATGATGGAGAATGTGGTCAAGTATTGTATGAGGACCATTATGACTTGCAGAGGTGAGAATTGCGTGGGATGCTATTTTGACTGATTTTGGTGGAAGGGAGGCTAGCTGGAGGAATTTTTTGTCACACTCGTGGGGAGACTATTGACTTGGCCTATGTTTTCTTCATGTGGAGGACATTTTGGAGGATTCTAGAAGGTTCTTTTGGGTCCATTTCTTTTTTATCTGAGGAGGATCTTCTAGAAACACTTGTGTGTGGGTTTTGGATTTTTTTGGCTTAAATATGTTGTTTTAGTCATTTTAGGGGGGTTCTTTCTTCTTCTAGCTGAAGGATAGCTTGCATTTTCTAGGAGTTGTTTTTCATGGAGTTGCATTGTAACTCAGATAGGTCTATTATACAATAAGCACTTTGAATTAATAAATTAGAGCACTTTTACCTTCTCATTTCCTATTTCTCATGTATGTTGTTAATGATTGATCAGTTTGTCTTGTGAAAATCTATCTTTTCCTTTCAAGCTTGTCTTATGTTATTCATCTATTTAGCAGAAGGTGTATGTTTATAGGTTGTAAGTTGTGTTGTTAGTGGTGTTGCTAGTGGTGTTGTTAATTGTGAAATATATGTTTTCCTTTTAATAACATTATTTATAGACCTTCTTATGAAATATTTATGTAAAATTCATTATCAAGTGAGTTGTGTAAGTCCAACTTTGTGATATTAATTCAAATATGATAAGATATTAATAGGTCTAGGTTGTTTTGGTGCATCACTTTAGGTTTTTTCAGCATTAGGTTTATTTTCATGCAATCCTTACACTTTACCTTTAGAGATTAATAGTTAGGTGACATCAAATGGGGAAGCTGGCCCATAATCTGGAGGTCTACTTTCGAACAGTTCACCCACAACCTGAAAGTAGTCCAATCTTAGTCCAAATCTGTTATGTTTCTTTCAAAAGCTTAGCATACAGGGTGCAGATTTGGTGTCCTAACAGTCATTTCTGGGTACAAATTGGCAAGAACTCTCTTCCTTAGATTTTCTTCTTCTGATAAGGCACTCAACCTCCTAGAATCCAAAGCATTATATAGACTTGTAGGCAAACCAGACATGATTTCAACAAGGAATTTATTAAAAACATTCATATGCTTTATTTTTTCTTCTTCAAGAATTATCTTACCTGATTCATCAAATGTCTCTTACCAATCACAGAGTGGCTTGAGATTTCCATCTTTCACTACTACATCCTCAACTTCCTCAATAGACATGCTGGGATTGTCAATTTTGGCTCTTTTCTTTGCTTCTTCTCCTTTTCTAGAATATTTTCTATTATTCAATTTGATAGCCTGTGTACTAGTAGCCTTTATCTCTCTTACTACTTCTAAATTAGTTTCTTCCTCTTCATCTACAAACACGACTTTGTAAGATCTTGTTCTTTTATTCTTCTTCCTTTTTCTAGAAGCATCAACATGATTTGACTGAGCTATAGGAGAACTTCTAGTGTGAGTAGGAGATGTTCCTAAACCAGTTGATTCTACCTTTTCTTTCTTCATAGTTGCTTCAGCTTCATCTCTTTTTCTTCTCACTTCTTTCAGTTTTTGCATAGGAATTCCTATACTTTTTGCAAAAAATTCTCTCTTTTCTTGGCTTTCTGACAATCATGGGTTTTTTCAATTCTGAATGAACCTACAAAATTTTCTCTACATAATTACCAAACCTTTCTTCTCCTTGATCCAATGGTGAATTGAACAGGTGTTTAGCATACATCCTTAGAATATTCTCATCTACTTCATAACCCATAGGCATGATCCAAACTGTTCTAGGATTAGTAGCTTTGATATGGCACTAGTCAATGTCTATCATGAAGCAAATAGTGTCTTTGTATTGCTCTACTATTGAAGCATGAATTATCTCTTTTGCATGCATCAAATTCTATTTTTTTTTAAAGTATCCCCATAGGATTGTATTGCAGGTCTATCGATCACCCAATCCACATAGCATATTCCATATCTGAACAACTACCAACATATCATTATGCCATTGAACTTTACCATCTCCCGGTACCTCACCCGAGAAGTAGTAAAACAAACATATCAATAGGTTACCATATTTGAATATGTTCTTATTATCCTTCTTGATTTTTCCCAAATTCTCCAATAACTAGATTTTGAGCAATTCACATACATCATAGTCTACATTTTGTTTAACCATTTCATATGTTGCATAGATAGTTGTGTCAGATACTGAATTCTCCCAGCTTGAGTGGTAAATTTTATAGCCAATAACCATTGATGTAAATTTTACATCCACTACGACAATATTGTCTATCGTCATCGCCCTTCTATCCCATTGCAAGCATGTCGCATCAGTAATCTTATCATTTTTCATAGACTTCAAAACTAGAAGTCTACCAGTGGAATTTAGACTTGTAACTACACATATATCTTCTTTTGTGATTTTAAATGGCACATCCAACCACATGAATTCATCATGGACATAGATCAACATATATTGAACCCATGCAACTTCAAATATGGGGAATTTCACATATTTATTATCTTCTAGGGTTCTAAATTCTAGCTTCACAGTATAATCTTCTTGAATTATATGATGAGAGTACAAATCCATCAAATGAGAGTTCCCAAATCTTCAATTTTTGCATGTACATAAGCCCTAATATCATTAATATGCATGACTTTGTATGACATCGATGAAAATGCACCTAAGGTCTCTGTATCTATGAAATTATATGAATGAAATTTGAAATTTGGATGTGGCCTCTCCTTAACTTCAACTACTAGAGGAGTAGACATGATTGCAATCACACAAATTTATAGGTTTTCAATAAATGCCTTTCGGGGACAAACTAAGTTTGATTGCAGATTATGCTTTATGCTTGTGTCTCTCCACAAATTTTCAATGATCACTTCAGAGATCTCCAAACTGCTTTTATCCAAATGCAATATGACAAATGAGAGTTGAATCCATTCCTTTTATTGTCCACATACCTAACTCCTTTATTTTTCCATAAATTCTCTTTCCCTAACTCATCTAGTTTCCTTCCTTTTAGGCACCAAGATAGATGACTCTTATGCAGATCTCCAATATGCTTCACTAATGCCTTTAATTAATTTCAAAACATTTGAAAAATTATCAACTCTCCTATTAGAAACATTTGGATTCCAGTATCATTCACTTGCCAGAGGGGGTTTAAGAGTTTTTCTTATAGCTCCCCCTATGCCATAGACCTAAAATTAATTCCTTGAGGAATTACCAGAAGTTACTTCTTGTGCACGTCCATTTCCTTCTACAAAAGGATTCTTCTTCGCCCATTTCTTCTACATTTTCCTTTTGATCACATCAATAGTGAATTTTCCTTTTCCTTTAACATCCTGTTACATGTTCTATTTTACTAGACCTCTTCTATTCTAACAGAATCCAACGATGTGGCCAAATTTGTTGCAATTGTAGCACACAACACTTCTCTGTCTAGGCCAACTATTGCACTGGCTTTGACTTGTTTTGCATTAATTAGAAATGTGTCCAAATATATTACATGCATAGCATCTGACATCTATATGAAAGTTATTCATCACAATTCTTCATTCACTTGACTTATGACCATTCTTATAGAAATTAAAACACTAACTTGAGAATGATTGTCTACTTGTGTTCACCCTATTTCTACACTGAGAAGCCATATGACCAGATTTGTTGTAGACATAACAATGGCCATTAAATCTTTGAGCATTTGGTTTCCTTGCCAGATTTTTTCTGGTTCCTTTCATCTGACTTCCTTGTCTGAACCTTCCTTGTCCAAAATTCCTTTGTCAAGATCTGAAAATTTCTCCTTCTTCATATCCAAGACCTCTCTTGTCACCATCAGTCCTCTATCCTTTGATGAGTCCATCAAGTTTGGCTGAGCTTCCTTTGAATTTCTCCTTAAACTCATTTGCAGTAGCAAGTTCATCTCTGAGATCATCAAGCTTCTTTTCAAGCACTTCTTCATTGTTCTTGGATTGCTCCAATTCATTATCTAGTCAGCTACATTGTTTAGACTTTTCTTTCAAATATTGTGCAATATTTTCGTCATTCCTCTTTTTGTCCTCAATTTCCTTGGTCATTCTCATCATGATAGATTCCATCTCATGCTTTAAGACAACATTATCTTTGGAAAAAAATTCACATTCTTTTGTTTTCTCTTTTAGAGCCAGACTAAGTTGTTCATCTTCCATGCTTTTGTTCTTCTGTTTGATCTTACCACATAATTCCTATCTTTTCTCCCTTGATTCATTGATTTTTTCTTTTAGTGATTGAATGAACTTTTCTGCATTCTAAATATTTTCTTACAGTTCTTGGTTCTTATATTTTGACTGGTCTAGATCATCAAGGTCCACCATAAGTTTTTGTTGAAGACTACTTGTATCAATTGAAAAACACCTTCCAAGATCTCCCCAAGCTATAAGACTTCTTCCAAGGAACTAGCTCTGATACCAATTGTTGGAAACAAGTAAAACTAAGAGGGGGGGTGAATTAGTGTTGTGCAAGAATTCAACTTTATTATTCTATCATTTAACTTACTTAACCATTCAACAAGAGAAACATGCATCAACAGAAAGAAAATGATCACAACACCATAACACCAAAAATTTTATGTGGAAACCCCATTAGGGGAAAAACCATGGTGGATGGACAATCCACAATATAATATGAGTATACCCAAAATGAGAAGTACAAAGTGGGAATGCACTTGCATTCAGGTTCACTGCCTAGAGCTCACTGCTTCAAAAAGGATGGGCTCACTACCCTAAAATGATTTGGAATAGATACAAAAGAGTGAACTAATAAAATAGCATCCACAATGCCTATTACAATTTGGATTGAGCTCTGTAGATAATCTATTGTCCTTCTGACTGATTCAACAATTTTGCTTTGCTTTGCACAACTCGCACTGCAAAAATCTTAATGCACAAGTGAAACTGTGCATAATCACCTAATCACTCTTCTTAATGATTGCAACACACCACCACACTTATTTTTGGCATACAAATGATACATCGAATCTCTTATTTATATATATCTACATCTAGAAATAAAATTGCTATAGGCTGGTCTTGATAAAACTTGGAAATATTATGAACTATCGGCCCAAATTTATAATTAAATTTTCAATGTGAATCAAACATCATCGACAAGACTATAGCTAGGACCCATAATTAAATGTTTGAACATAAAAATATTTTAAATAATTTCACTTTACACATCCATAACACATCATATTCACTGAGTAGGCTACAATGAGAAAATAGACAGAAAATATCCTACTGGACCTCCAAGCTCATACAATGACTGATGCAACATCATAAAATTTAGTAATAGGATAACATAGATGCCTGAAAATTAATAACAAAGATCCACAACTCAAAATGATGATCCAGTGAAGTAGATAAATTAGCCGACTAACCAGATACCCTATTCTTCAAGTATTCTACCGATAACACACATTATTCACTTTATCTGTCGGTATGACTAGATGTTGATTTGCGGACCATGGAAATGACTTTAGTTTCCATCAATGACAACACTAGAAGTGATATGGCAACAAAAAATCCAATGGTGCATGTATAAGGAAGCTAAGGTAGTGGAATAACTTCCTACACTAATCTTGAGAGGAGAAAAATGCAAAACTTTATAGATCTTTAACAGTTTCAAAAACTTAAATAGAAATAAATAGAAATATAATGCATACCACAACATAATGATTTATGTGGGGATAAACCTTTTGGGAGAAAAACCCCATACTCCAAAAGCCACCCAATATATTATTCAGAAATCAAAAGATTGTACAATATACTTGTAGAGAAAGCTTCTAATAGAAGTATCACTACCAGAGATCAAGAGACAAAAAGACTACTATTTTTGCATGATCAACCACCACACACCAACATACATCCTATCAACAATAAATAATATATAATTGCAAGGTTGAGACACATTTTCCCAATAGTATTAGTCTTCTACCTAATTCTATCTATTCATGGTTGGATTTAGAAATTTTATTCTTGATTCAATTTGATACTTATGTGGGTGCACAAGATCTATTGCTTTAGTTTGCGGTCGTGAGGATACCACAACAATCAATTTCTTAGTTTAATCATAGGTTTTTCTTCAATTATCAATAAGTTTAGGTTTTTATTTAGGTTGTAAATTATTTTATGTTAAAATAACATTATTTTTGGGTTTTAAATGATTCGCCTGTAGGGAGGATTAGACTTTTTTGTGATATTGGAACCCTACATGATGTAGTTAACTAAGCTCTCATACTGGGACAATCTAGATATGAAATTTTCAATAATACAAACAATCAAATGGGAGTTCTCTATTAATTACAAGTTTCTAACCTTCACAACCCTATAGTAATTCATCCACCTTACCTAATCTATCTAAACATGTAATTTGATAACAAATCAAATAATATTTGCTCCAAGAAAGATCAATTTTGGAGTCAAGATATACAAAATATAACCATGAACCTAAGTGTTTCACCATATATTGAATATTTTATGGTTGTATCATATATTTTTAATCATACCCCAACAGTAAATCTATCATACTATGAAGTAATTGCAAACACATAGTATCATATATTTTTAATCATACCCCAATAGTAAATCTATCATACTATGATGTAATTGCAAACACACAATTATATATTAATAGTTCCATAATTTTGATGGCTTGTTTGAAAAAGAGGATGAAATAGATTTAAAGTCCAATCAGAATAAAAATATCAAGATAGAATATGATTTAGCTATAGAGATCAGCCATAAAGAAACAAGAAATAATGACAAAATTGAAAGAAGTGACATATTAGTGTACAGTTATCCCAAGATTTATGTCATGAGAAAAAGAAAAGAAAAGAGCTTTCTCCCAACACTTTGAATGATTCTTCTTAGTGGGGTGAACATCAATGTGATGAAGGTTAATTAGATCATGATTTATTAGAGGTAAAAACAACACTTATATAAATTCAATTAAATTAGAAATTGTAAGAATTAGGTGCTCTTATGTTATCAAATTTTACCTTGCCAAATGGGTGTAGAATAAATTTTATAAATCAACAAGGTAAATTTCATAATTTTCCTTAGAAAAATAGATTTATGTTTGAAGCATATTATCACCATTCAAGAGGTATTCATTCCAATAGAAAATATTTAGGTTTTTCAATCATCCAAGTAATAGGATGAACATGATCAAACCCACATGTATCGAGAGGATACCCCTATGTGTGATCAAAAAGATGAATTAAATATCATATATGAGGCTAATTGTCAATCTACTACAATAGATGAGAATGCTGATAAGGTAACATTCGATCCATATTTAATTTATAATAACCTTATACTTAATATTTAAGTAGGTTTATCATATGGAAATGATTCTAAATCTCATTTGGATCCATTGGAAAAAGAGTGAAAATATATAGAAACCTTAATGGTAAGTGTAGATTAGGAAAATTCAAGGTTGAAGGGATTAATCAAAAGAAATTAAACCCTAAAGACCTAAACCAATAATGAAGCACAATCCAACATAAAAACACAAAATAACAAAACAATGTTACCCAAGATTTCATGCCATGGTTGAATGACCTCCATTGCTCTTCTCCATTTTGCTTGAATGTGCTTAATGCCATCATATTTGAGTGTGCAATAGTAGACTAATCTCCATGATAAAAAAATATTGAAGATACTTGTCTCCTTAAGTAGCATGTACTTGTGTATAAACTCAATTGGTCAAAATGAAAAGGACAAACCTCTTTTTATTGAAAGCTAAATGTGCTTGAAATACTTATATTAAATGATATTAATCTATGGTCAAAAAATGGAAGTTGATAGGGTTAGGGAAAAGATAAGAAATGAATGAGCGAGTTTGAATAAAATAATTCAATCAAGGGTTGAAATTAAATGATACAAAAAGAGATAAGGTTGACGCTAATAGAGAGAAAAGCATGGAAAAGAGGAAACTAAATAATTCTAAAAACTATTTATTTGAGAGGGAAAGAGAATAATTAAATAATGGAAACAATATTTAATTATAGAAGGAAAATGCAAGCTGGCCTTTTAATTAAATAACAATTTAATTCAGAAAGTGGGAGAAAAACACAAATTACTAGAAATAATTAAAATAATTACTTAATAGTGGAGGGAAAACTTATTTTTTAAATAAATAATGATTTAATTCAAAAGTGGGGGAAAAGGAAAAATTAGTAATAATTTATGGAAGAAGAGGATAATGAATAGTTAAATAATTGAAATAATTGTTTAATTATAGTAGAAAGTGACAATAATTAAATAAATAGAAATTTATTTAATTAAAAAGAAAAGAAGTCATTAGTGACATAATTAAATAAATAAAATTTATTTAAGGAATCAAAGAGAGGAAATAAAAGGAAACAAATGAATTAATTAAACAATTGAAATCATTTAATTAATAGAGGAATATGACTTTAGGCGATAATCAAATAATTAAATTTATTTAATTATTAAAGAAGAAATAGGATTGACAAAGAAAAATAGTGTTCACATCCAAAGGACAATTTTTAGTGTCAATAGTAAGTGATAATGAAGATTTCTCAAATGAGTGTGAATGATGATGGTCCAACAAGTTTGAATATTAATGATGAAAAAGAGAATTACTCCCTTTTGGATGAGATAGTGGATTGTCTCTTTGTTTGAAATCAAGGTATAACTTGTAGCAATATGAACTTCTTAAAGTAGTTGCCAATCTGAAATTATATATTCAAGATTACCGTAGAAAGATTATGTGATTTAAAATTGCAACAATGAAAGAAAAAAATATAATACCACAAGTCATCAAATACAAGTGAAACAAGATATATGTTGAGAAACCCTTTTGGGAAATATTCCACACCTAAAGAGATCCAATGTTTATATTAATCTTGAAGGAAGTACATCAATACAAAAATCTTCTCTATAATCCAATAGCACTTTATTGCTTTGACAATTTGAAAACAAACTCTTACAAGCCACCATCTCAAGGCTCCAATATATAGAATTTTGTGGGATAGAATACCACAAATGGTATTCCAAAAAACAAGAAAAACCACCTAAAAATACACACACACACCTATTAGTTGATAGCCCATAAACATGGAATAAAATATTGAATAATCACATGGTGTTGACATAAGCACTTAACCCATAGCTAGTCATAATTAGTCAAACTTGAGTGCTTCATAACTCTCTGATGGCTCTAATGGCTTCATGAAAGAACATGCACCAACATGAAAACCTAGGCGCCCAACCATGTAAGAATGGTGTAGGAGCACAATTGATCAAAATTTGTCAAGCAAAGTTGTTAAGGGCTAGGCTCTAGGAATTTGGATTTTTTGCATTAAATAAGTTCAACAAGACCAATTTCTATTGTAATGAGTCATTTTATATGGATATTTGGTGATTATGTGGTTAGAGTTCCAAAAAAGTGCAAAAAATGAAAAGTTGTCAAATTTTAAATGTTGTAAAGTTGTAAAATTGCATTTTGAATGGATACCAATGGTGAAGTCATTTAAAATTCAGTTCAGGAAGTTGAAATAGTTGTATTTTAGTGGAAAAAGGTATAAAATGGATGAGAAACTCATTGGATGTGTGATTGTGAAGTTTGTAAAAAGTTTCAAACAAATAAAGCACTATTTTCTCTTCATTTTCTATAATTTTTGAGTTTGCAAAGGCCCTGTATGACCCATTAAACAACTTGTTGATTCAAATTTATTTAGATTGCATAATTTTTTGTATCACCTTTATTTTTAATCCATTCTTGAGACTCTTCATAAAGGTTTGTGCATTTTATTATTAAATTTCCTAGACCAAGTCTGAAAACATGGTTCTTGAGGGTTTTGTAGGTTCACACATGTTTTAAAACCATTCCACCTTATGTCAGTACTATTTCTTGGTGGAATGGGTATAATACATTAGTTTTAGGTGTATGGGAGTTTTGTGAGTGTAGGGGAGGCCTGAAAGTGTGTTGGGCATGAAGCCCTAGTGTGAAATTGGTGTTTTCCATATGAAATTTTGAGGTTTTGGTATTCTAAAGTGGGAATTGTGTTGGGGAAGAAGATTCTAACATTTGATTGAGTCTTGTTAGAGGATTTAGAATATTTTTTAAGAGGTTACAGGATAGGAGTGGGCCTGTATGTGTGATTTTCCTTTAAACCCTAGTTTTTTGTGTTAAAAAGGAGGGTTATTGTTTTAAGCACCTTTGAAGGAGTTTTTTTACAAAAAAATTATGGAATCCAAATTTTGAAGACCTGTGGAATGCTTCCATGGATATTTTGAAGATTGGTGAAAAGTTTAAAGGAAAGGTCCTTTGGAAAAGAGGCCTAATTTGTGGCCTAGTTGGCGTGAAAAATCTAGTTTTGAAGGAATTGTTGCAAAGTATCATATAGTGATTTGTTGATATGTTTTTGAACACCAAAATGGGTACCTAAAAAGTTGTTGGTCCTGGTTTGAAAGAATTTCATTAAATAGTTACACCCAATTGAGTGAGTTGGTAGTGCTACAAGGGAGAGTGTTGATTTGGTGAAAAGAGAAGAATTTTGAGAATTTTGACTTGCAATTGTTGTTGTTGGATGATTTTGTGTTGAGTTGTGTTGGAGGACTTCCCGTGGTTGCATCAAGTGGCATCAAAGAAATTAGATCTTTTGTGGAAGAAAATTGAAGTTTGTAGAAGCAAGGTTGGAAGGTGAAGATGCAATACTGTCAAGATGCCTCCTAAAGGAAGCATGGTTGCAAGAAATATTGATGAGAAAGCTAAATAAATAGAAGAATTGAAATGGGAGATAGCTACATTGAGATCTAAAAATAGAATGAATATGGATGAGTGTGATTCTGAAGAAGAAGAGACTTCTAGTGAAGAGGAAGAGATGGATCCAGAGGATGTGAGAATGATGAATTTTTTCAAGGCTGTGAAGAATGGTGGACAAAACAAAATTGATGTTCCTATGTATGGAGGGAATATAGATGGTGAATATTTCTTGTATTGGATAGGACCCACGGAGAATTACTTTGACAGTGAAGAGATAGATGAAGAACACAAAGTGAAGAAGGCCAAGACCAAATTGAAAGGACATGCTTTGCTGTGGTGGAAATTTGTGCAAGATGAAAGGAAAAGAAAGGGAAAGAACAAGATCACTTCTTGGGAGAGAATGAAGGAAAAAATAAAAGTTAAGTTCCTTCCTAGAGATTATAATGTTCAATCAAGCTTAAAAAACTACAAAATATTAGGAAAAGGGATCAAGATGTGCAAACATACACTGAGGAGTTATATAGGTTAAGTATAAGAATGAAGCATGAGGAAGATGAGGAGAAAAGAGTAGCTAGATATCTTAATGGATTAAAGTACAATATTCAAGATGAAATCAGTTTGTTGGCACCAAAAATAGTTGAGCAATGTTTTCAAATGGCTATAAGGGTAGAAGTGAAAATAAAAAAGAAGACAAGAAAAAACAAGAAGAAGAAGAGGTAGCATAACAAGAGGAATAGGACCTTTCTCTACACCAAGACAAACAAATGAGAATAAAAAAGAGATATCCAAAAGGGATGAGCAAGTTTCAGATCTTAGAGGAGGTTTTAGAGGCATAAGGGGAAAATTTGGTGGTGGTGGAAGAAATCCTAACATCTCTGCTAGTAGGTGTTACAATTTCCAAGAGTATGGTCATCCTTCTTGGAAGTTCCCCAAGAAAATTGGCTCAAAAACAAGTGGAGGAGAAATAAAAAATGAAAGAAGAGCACAAATAGTTCAAGAAGATGAAGCTGAAAGTTCAAACTCCAATACTCTTCGTGCTACTCCTAAAGTAGGTGATAGTTAGATGGTGAAGTAACAAGCCTTGAAGAATTCTAAGGAGAGAGAGTTGATTTAGGAAAGAGCCTTATTTAGGAAAGCTTGTAGATGCAAAAATAAGGTATACAAGGTAATAGTTGATTCTAGATGCACTAACAACATGGTATCGAGTGACATGGTAGAAAAATTGAATTTGTGAAGAGTACCTAGAGAAAGGCCATACAAAGTATCACGGGTTAGTGATAATAAATTTATGGTGGTGAATGAACATGCTATAGTTGAATTTTAGATTGGTCAGTATAGAGGTAAAGTTCTTTGTGACATATTACCTATTATTTGTTGCCATTTTTTGCTCAAGAGGCCCTAGAAATTTGATAGGTTAGCCATGTATAATGGAAGGAAAAAAACATACACAATTGAAAAAGATGGGAGAGAGTTCATTTTAACTTCGTTGAATGAGGAGACAAAAGAACAAGGTGAGGTTATCATGCTAGGGAGAAAAGAGTTTTTGAATGTTGATGAAGGAAAGAACATGAGTTTGATAGCTAGTGCAAGGCTTGACAAAGATTGGACAGTAGATAGGAAGAATAAAGAGGATTTACAGTCAGTTGTTGTGAAGAATGATTTTGAGTGGAAGAAAAAGGAAGGTGGAATGATGTCTCAGGTTGGTGCAGACAAGAGTGAGTGTGGAAGGTTTGTAGAAAATCAAGAAGACAGTGATGGCATATTGATAGGAATAGTCATGTTTCCTATAGTAGTGATCACAAAGGAGAAGTAGTCAAAAGTTGTCAGTACAAAATTTTATAAGGCTAAAAGGATAGAGGATAAAAGACAAAGGTTTGTGATGATGATAGGGCAGTGGAAAGGACAGTTGGAGGTTTGAAAAAGGTCGGTAACTATGATGGTATAGTTGTTGACAAGATTGACAATGTAAAGGATGCATATAAATAGAGCATTGGCCAGTGATATAAGCAAGAAGCTGAAATTAAAGTGATGGAAGATGATGAAAGTGTGTATACATATGAAAAATAAGGTGTGACAACAGTATTTGTTGGCATGAAAGTTGAGAAACACCCTACAAAGCACAGTGAATAGTTGGAGCATGTTTCAAGTGATGGTAAATGCAAGAATTTCAAGGACAGTGGAAAACTAAAGCAAGGTGAACCTATTGAAGACAAACATGAAGGTCAGAGACAAATGAAAAACAATGGTGGAAAAGTTGCAGTGTCTTTTCCAAGAGACTTGGAAAACTTCAAAGTTAGGGTGTATGGTGTAGGAGCACTATTGATCAAAATTTGTCAAGCAAAGTTGTTAAGGGCTAGGCTTTAGGAATTTGGAGTTTTTGCATTAAATCAGGTCAATAAGATCAATTTATATTGTAATGAGTCATTTTAGATGGATATTAGGTGATTAGGTGGTTAGAGTTGCAAAAAAGTGCAAAATGAAAATTTGTCAAATTTGAAATGCAACAAAGTTGTAAAATTGCTTTTTGAAGAGATATCGACGATCAAGTCATTTAAAGGTTAGTTCATGAAGTTGAAATTTTTTGATTTCAGTGGGAAAAGATATAAAATGGATGAGAAACTCATTGGATGTTTGATTGTGAAATTTGTAAAAGTTTCAAACAAATAAAGCACCGTTTTCTCTTCATTTTTTGTAATTTATGAGTTTGTAGAGGCCCTGTACGGCTCACACAACAAATTGTTGATTAAAATTGTTTGATATTTCATAATTGTTTGTCTCAACTTTCTTTTGAGACTCTTCATAAAGGTTTTTGTATTTTATTATTAAATTTCCTAGACTAGGTTTGAAAACAGGGTTCTTGAAGGTTTTGTAGGTTCAAGCATGTTTTAAACCCATTCCACCTTCTATCAGTACTGTTTCTTAGTGTAATTGGTATAATACATTATTTTTAGGTGTATGGGAATTTTGTGAGTGCAAGGGAGGCCTAAAAGCGTGTTGGGCATCAAGCCCCTATGTGAAATTGTTTTCCATATGAAATTTTGAGGTTTTGGTATGCTAAAGTGGGAATTGTGTTAGGGTAGCAGATTCTAACATATGATTGAGTCTTGGTAGAGGTTTTATAATATGTTTGATGAGGTTGCAGGATAGGAGTGGTCCTATATGTGTGATTTTCCTTTAAACCCTAGTTTTTGTGTTAAAAAGGAGAGTTATTGTTTTAAGCACCTTTGAAGGAGTGTTTTTGCAAAATAAAATTAGAATCTTGAGTTTGAAGACCTATGGAATGCTTCCTTGGAGATTTTAAAGATTTGTGAAAATTTTAAAGGTAAGGTCCTTTGGAAAAGAGGCCTAATTTATGGCCTAGCTGGTATGAAAAATCTAGTTTTGAAGGAATTGTTACAAAGTATCATATAGTGATTTGTTGATATGTTTTTGAACACCAAAATGGGTCCTTGAAAATTTGTTGGTATTGGTCTGAAAGGATTTCATTGAGTAGTTACACTTGATTGAGTGAGTTGGCAATGCTACAAGGAAGAGTGCTGATTTGGTGAAAAGAGAAGAATTTTGAGAATTGTGACATGTAATTGTTGTTGTTGGATGATTTTTTGTTGAGTTGTGTTGCAGGACCTCCCCTAGTTGCATCAAAGAGCATGAAAAACATGTAAATAACATGTAAGGACATGCACACAAAAGTGGTCCCCACTCATAAAGTTACACACCCAAAAGGAACATTCTCTTAGGATGCTCTATAATTGCCACCATAAAGGGTCCACCTCTTTGAATATAATTATAATTTATCATAGAAAAATATATAATAAATATCTTGACCTGGCTCACATCCCCTATAACACTTTGTAGAGAATGTGGAGACACATAAAACAACTTAGGATAACAATTATAATTTCACTTATCCTAACATTCTCCCACTTGACTTTATACATTGCAATTACATCAATGAGATACAAATTAAAAATATAATCAAGTATAGTGACCAAGGCCCATGGCCTTGCTGCACCAAGAGAACTTATCCTTGGTCACTAGCTTCATGAGAGAATATAAAAAATAATCTAAAGTGTCAACTTTCTCAATCAATAACTTATCATTCTCAACTGTTTCTCACAAAAAGTGATACTAAACATCAACATGCTTAGTACAAGCATGGTACATAGTATTTTTCACTAAACATATAACAGTCTGACTATCACATCCAATCCTCAATATCCCACAATAAAAACCAATTCCATTACCAAGTATTTGTAACCAAAATTACTCCTTAGATTCATGTTTTATAGCCATATACTCTTCTTCAGTGGTGGAAAATGTACCAGTAGGTTGCCTCTTACTCATCCAACTCACTGTACATCCAAATAGAGTGAAAACAAAGCCACTAGTGGACCTTCGACTATCCATGTCACCTACCTAAGCTACATCCACAAATCCCTATATGTCCAATGACTTATCCACATCATCAATACCATGATAATTCAAATAGTAATCAAAAGTACCATGAAAATATCTAATCACCCTCTTAACAAAAGTCTAATGCTCTCTACTAGGGTTAAACATAAACCTGGTAAAAACTCCCACTTCTTAGGCTATATTTGGTCTAGTGAAAACCATTGCATATATCAAACTACCAATGGAACTATCATAAGGAACTTTAGACATCGCATCATCAAAATTAGGACACATGTTTAAAATAAACTAGTACCATTTGGAAATGGAATATTTACTAGTTTATAGTCATGCACATCAAACCTTTTCAAAATGGTATCAACATACTTACTTCAACTTAACCAAAGCTTTCTATGAACTTGATCTCTAATGATCTCCATCCCAAGATTATATTTTTTAGGCCCCAAATATTTCATGTTAAATGTGCTAAAAATATGAGTCTTAAGCTCCATAATCATCACCTTGTTGTTACCCATAAACATGTCATCAATATACAAGATAATGATTAGTATTTGATCATCAATAACCTTAATGTAAAAACAATGATCCTCCTCACTTCTAACACAACCCAACTTCAATGCAAAGGCATCAAACTTCTACTACCACATCATAGGAAACTATTTCAAACCATATAAAAATATCTTTAACCTACAAACCATGTGGTCTTTTCCTTTCACAACAAAAATGTCAGGTTGTCGTGTATAAATCACTTCCTCATGATCCCCATTCAATAAATATGTTTTAGCATCCATTTTATCTATTTCAAAATCTTAAGTAGTAGCAATAGATAACAGGAATCTAATAAAATACAACTTAGTAATAGGAGATAAAATTTCATTGAAATCAAATCCCTCTCTCTAGGACCAACCCTTGGCCACTAATTAGGCCTTGTACTGCTCTAACCAACCATCTGCTCCAAATTTATCTTTAAATACCCACTTGCAATAAATGGGCTTCCTTCATTTGGGAAAACTCATAAGATCCTAGTTATCACAACTATCCAAAGCCATCATCTCCTCCTACATGGCTTGCATCCAAGACTCACTTTCTTTTGAAGAAAGATCCTCCCTATAGGATTTAGGTTCATCATGAGTACTCAACAAAGAAAATACACAAAATAAATTATATGGGCTATACTTGTCAACTAGATTTCATTTTCTTGTGGATCTTTTCAAGGTAGGAGTGAGGGGTTTTTATTTTTTCTATTCTTTTGTATACTCATCCTGTACATCATCTAAACTATCTAAACCCTCTTCTTTTTCTCCATCCTCTAATCCATTTAGATGTTCTTCCACATGTGTAGCTTCTTTCTTTTCAATATTTTTCTTGAATTGCACTATTGTTGTCTTACCTTTCTCCTTTGGTTGTTCTTCACCTAATTAAGCTCTAAACTCCCTAAAAATCACATCTCTAGAGAAAACAATTTTATTGGTTAGTGGATTCCAAAGCTTATGGGTATGTGTAGGATCATCATGGAAAAAATAGGCCCTTAAGTGGCAAAAAATTCAAAAAAATCAGAGTTAGGAAACTTGACGTAAAAATTTGAATAAGTTATCTATATTATTTCAAAAAATTATAAGAGTAGAATCTCTAGAAAATGGAATGTAGTTTCTAAACTACTAGGTTTATTTAAAAAAATAAAATCTATTTGGTGAAAATTTAAAATTTCAATGCAGTAGTATTTAAATTTGAGGGAAAAAATAAGAAGTGTCTGTCTGACCACCCTAACCACAATAAAATGATAATATTTTTTTATAAGATTTTAGATATAAGTAGAGGAATCATGTCTCAATGTGATGCATATTTTTTTATAATTATTTTCTAAGTAAATAATTAATTATGAATTTTTTATTACAACTTTTTACAAATATAAAAAACTCATATGTCTGACCACCTTAACTTGGTCAAAACTTCATGAAATTCAATTTTTCTTATTTTAATCCTATAGTATACGAAGCATAGAATGTGATGCATGTTTTGGATTCAAAAAATGTGATACCGTTTGAAAGCTATAGATTTTTTCAATGAACCTATCAATCAGGACTTTAGTCATAATTTGAATAGAAAATGAATAATAATTACTTATTAAATTCAAAGTAAAGCATAATTTATATTGGTGGAAAGCTAAGAATCTCCTTTAAAAATGCTTTTCATTTCATCAATTTTGGGTAAAAAAAAAGTCGTCAGCCATATACCCACCATATTGCCACTTTTTGGCCCATCATGATCCTACACATACCCTTATATCCTTTTACATTCTCTCCATGACCAATAAAGATTCATTTGTGTGATTTTTTATCCAACTTAGAATGCTTCTCTTGAGGAACATGAACAAAAACCTCACAACCAAAGACCCTTAAATGTGAAACCAAAGGATTTCTACTATTCAAACTTCATAAGAATTTTTATCAATAAAAGCTAAACAAAAAGATGTATTAGTCAAATAACATGTAGTACTTATAGCTTCTACCAAAAAACATCTATCAAGCTTAGCACCACTCAACATGCTCTTAGATCTTTCCATCAAGTTTTGATTCATTCTATTTTCTCTCTGATTTTGTTGATGTGTATAAGGAGTATTCTTTTTCTTAACAATACCTGCATGCTTAGATAACTCATTGGATTCCTTAGAAAAATATTCACCCCCATTGTTAGATCTCAACACCCTTATCTTATAATCCATTTTCTTGTCAACTAAGGCTTTAAATTCTTTATCCTTGGTGAAAAATTTAGATTTTGCATGAATAAAATAAATCTAGGTGTATCTTGACACATCATCAATGAAAGTTACATAATAACATTTGAGATTTTCAAAAATAGTCAACATCTATTGGTCCAAAAACATCTAAATGAATGATCTCTAATAATCTTTTTAGGTTTATTAGTCTCATTAGGAAATGATCTATTTTGTTTACCAAACACACAATGCTCATAAAATTCATTTTTACCAACAAAATAATTAGAAATAGGTATCAACCAAATTTTTATTCAAAAGGGTATTAAGACCGTTTTCACTTATGTGACCCAATCTATGGTTCCACAACATACATGCATTTTTAGTGCTATTGACATTGGAAAAATTACAAAAGTGGAAGCATAAGCCTAAACAAAGTCCCAATTCTAGATCCTTTAGCTATCACCTAACTCCCTCTTACCAACCTGCAACCAGACTTGTCAAATGTCAAATGCATTCCAAAAGGATGGAATAAAATATTGAATAATCACATGGCCATCACATGGGCACTAACCCACAACCAATTAGAATTGGTCAAACTCAAGTAATCCATAACTCTTTGATGACTTTGACAAATTCATGCAAGAACATGCACCAACATGAAAAAATTGGTGCCCAAGCATGCAAGAGCATGCAATACATGTAAATAACATGCAAGGATATATGCACCAAAGTGGTCCCAACTCAAAAATTTGGACACCTGAGAGGAATATTCTCCTAGGATGCTCTATAATCACCACTGTAAAGGGTCCACATCTTTGAATGTAATTACAATTATTCATAGGAAAAATATAATAAATATTTTTTCCATCATGTCCCCTAGAACATTTTCCAAAGAACATAGAGACACATAAATAAAATAGGATAGAAATTACAATGTCACCTATCCTAACACTCTTTTCTTCTCTTGATAATGATTTTATGGATAGATCTTTCGATATGAACTTAGAAAGTGATACACAAACTAATTTCTGGTACAAATTGAACTTTGCAACAATGTATGAGTCTTGTTATGAGAGTTAAGAAATGAAATTAAAAACTAATTCTTCAAAAGAAGAGATTCAAATGAATAATCATGTCAAGAAAATTATTTTTGATAATCAATTAGATCTAATTTGTATCAATCAAGAAACTAAAATTGAGGCTAAGATATATGCTAATGAAGATACATGAATCAATGAAATTGATTCTTTGTTGAGTAAGGTATGTATGATTGGATTCAAATGAATGAAGCACAATAGCACCATAAATAACATCGAGAGGATCTCCTATATACCAATGTTGGGAAAATGTGTCTCAACCTTGCAATTACATAAGGTACTATTGATGGGTAAGCATGAGGGTACAAGGGAACCCCCCATGAGGGGTTTGAGGGTTGAAAAACACAGTGGGGGCCCGGGCACAATGCCCTTGAAAACCAAATTTTATCTATATTTTATTACTATAAATCTAGAGCAAACTCATCATTAGGTTTTAAACATGATAGTCAATATTTTATTTTCTTGAATTTCCCTAGAAAGTAACCCTATTTTATGAGGGTTTTGTATTACAATTTTGTATTCTGATGTATAGTTAGATTTTGATAACAGTCATGTTGCCTCAAGATCTTTGATTGGTGATACTCCTATGAGAATATTTCTCTCCAAGTACATTGTATTCTTTGTGATTTTTGAATAATATATTAGGTGGCTTTTGGAGTGTGGATTTTCTCTCTCGAAAGGTTTTGCCCACATAAATCGCTATGTTGTGGTATGCATGATATTTATGTTTTTTTTTTAAGTTTTTGTAATTATTATAAAATACATAACTTAGTTTTGTGCTATCCTCCTCTCAAGGTTAGTGTAGGAAGTTGTTCAACTACCTTAGCTTCCCTGCAACCAAACCCCTTCAACATGAACACCAAAGTGAATTAAGGGAGCATTTTTCTGATTTTTATTATGTGTTTGAATGAATTGTCAAAAGGAATTTTTTTTTAACTATGCATTTCATAATTTAAACCTTAATGGTGATGATCTTGAAACTAATTTTCACATTATTAATATTAATGATATAAAAAAAAAAAGCTAGAAATGATGATTTATCTCATCAGGTAGAATATTTTTAGATTTCAAAAATTGACATAAGAGATGATTTTTCCATTTTCTTCATCCGATGAGACTAAGAAGATGATTGACCTCATGACTAAGATGAGTGTAGCAGTGTTGATTCATGGGTATCCCGATGACATGATAGATCTTGTATTTTTTGATTCATGTAGGATTCATCCATTTGATTCACATTATGAAATAAGTTGCCTTGATTTCTTATTAGCCTTGTATATTGAAATTGTAGGTATGAAAAAATATTGAACAAATTAATTTGAAGATTAAGAAATGTAATTTTCTATTGAAGATATTTGCACATCCCTCATGTTGATATGTATGACTAGAGTAAATTATCAAAATGAAATTAATCATACTAATTTACCACTTATCACTAATGGTAATAAGGAAAATGTATGTGGAATTTTTGAACCTCATCCTAATATATTTAATAGTATGTAGTAGATCAATAATAAACATTATTTCTTCTAAAATACATGTACATGAGCAAGATGTAATGGTTTACCATGAGCTGAGACCTTGTGAAGGTGGAATTATATTGTATGAGTACATTTTTGGAATTGGAAATCTATCAAATCAAGTTGCATATTTGTATAAACCTTTGCATTCTACTTATTTACAATTTGACTATGACACTAGAAAATATAAACCATTTTTATGGATTAACTATGGTAAAGACGAAAATCCATAACTTTTAACCTTGCAAGATTTGTATTCTCAAAAAAATCCTATCATACCTAAAATTTATGTTTTTGTATACAAAGATGAAAATCCCATGTTTAGGACCTTACCCCCCCAAAAAAAATCTTTTTCTTAAAAAAGTGGTAAGCCATAAACTTTATTGATGAAAATAGTTTGATATACATATAGAAGCATCAACCAGGATAGATACAAAGCAAAATTATTCCACTAGAACTAGAAAAATCCCATTGAGAAAAGTGGGGAGGAAAAAATAGACACCTTGATACGTATTAATGTTTATAGATATTAGAAGAACAACAATATTTAACCAATATGAACAAATGAACACCATGTATAGAATTCACCAGAAAGGTCCATTGGAGCCAACAAAATTAGAGGAAGTGAAGTCAAAACCAAGATGAACCCTGAGCTAAGAAGGAGGTTCCAATAAGAAATTTAGCAAGTGATGGAAATATGAGCAAAAACTAGAGCTATACACCCAAAAACTGAGAATGAGAAACATAAACAAGAACTAGAGATTACACACCACTTTTAGCTAATGATTCTAGGTTGGCAAGAGGAGAAAAATAAGTAGTGGAATGGGGTTCCATAAGGGCATGCCTAGTCAAAATTTAACTGCATAAAAAATAATCTAGTAACATGTTAGGAATTATGTTTCCAAGTCACAGTCTTAACCTATGCCTGTAAGTATCTTAGAAATTCATGAGACCAATCATCCAATAGGCCATCTACCATTGCACTAAGAATAGAAGAGACTGAATGTTGAAAGAGAAGAATTTTTTTACATAAAACACCACCCACCAAGTTAGAGCCATTCAAAATATCATATTCTTCCAAAGCCATGTGTAACATCTAGAAAAGTGTAGAAAGAAACAGATTAGAAGCAAATATGAAAATCTAAATCTCTAAATGTAATCTAAGTTAAGCAACAAAGAAAAAAGGAAAGTAAAAACGTAATAAAACTGAACAATCTCACCAAATTTGTACATATTTCCATGATTCATCTTGATTTCCCTTCTTCATTTTGCTATTGCAGTATAATTGCCCTCAGATTTTCAATAGTTCATGCAAGTATAGCCTATGATAGTGATTTAACAAAACACCAAAGATTCAAGATAAGTGATTTCAAAAGTAATAAGATTTTGTGAGTTTTTGAGAGAGATTGGAATGAACAATGACATCAATTTATAGGAAATTGATTATTCAAACAACAAGCCAGGATTGAAAGATCAATAGATGGTTGAGATTGACTGATTAGACATGCATTCTGATAGCTATCAGTAATGACATGAGTGATATAAATTAGAAATAGAATTAAAGATTAAATAAATGATTTAATCTTCTAGTTTGGTATTCGAAAACAAAAGAATTATCTTTGCATGACAAAAATAAAGATGGATTAAATCAACTCATGTTTGAATGCACACACAAGGTTTAATTAATTAAATAAGAATATTTAATTAATATGCATGTATATGCAATTGAGTTAGCACTGGACGATTGAATGATTTGATGAAGAGATTACTCGAGAACGCCACTCAGACATTAAATCAAGAGTTAACTAAGTGATTTGAATAGATGTTTAAGTCAAGTAAAAGTGAATACTTAGATAACTCACACAATTATCTAAATATAGAAGAATGCATTAAAATAGAATTCATGAATTAAATAATTCATTTAATTCAAGATTTGATATTTGAAGAATAATTAAATAAATAAGATTTATTTAATTAAGTGATGAAGGGATTTAAATGAATAATTAAATAAATAAAGAATTTATTTAATTATAGTTGAAGTATGAAGAGTAAATTAAATAAGAATTTATTTAATTTGACAAGAAGGATAAGGTTAATTAGTAACATAATTAAATAAAAAGTGTTTATTTAATCATATAGAATAAATAAAAGTGTGAATTAATTAAATAATTAAGATTATTTAATTAATAGAAGAATTAATAGAAGATGAATTAATTAAATAATTAAGATTATTTAATCAATAGAAGAATTAATTTTAAGGTGAATTAATTAAATAATTAAGATTATTTAATCATGACCATGAAGAATAGGAATTATGAAGAATATTGAAGTCACAGGCTTAGACCAAATTTTGGTGTCTACATTTGCCCCTCTTTGATACAATGTCATTTTGGCCTTGTGTCAAAGAAAATCGATAAGAAATATGCCCCAGTAATGCCCTAGTGTAAAACAGGTGAAGGTATACCCCCTCGGGAGGATAGGCGGGTTCAGAGAACATGAGTGTGCTCTCAAAATTGATGAGAGAACTAGAAGATGAAAGAAAAAAAGGATAGAGGAAAATAGATAATGGTGGTGAAGATGTAGAAAAGAAGAAATGTTAGTGAAAAAATAAAGATGAGAAATAATAAAAGAAATGAGATGGATTTTAGTATTAGCAATCTTTGATGTTTCGTTGTATCACAAAAGGAATTGCACTTTACAATCATTGGGCGAGACTAGTACAAATGGAGACAAACACCATGATATGACATAGATCAAGGTGTGCAAGGTCAGCCACTTGCTAACAACAAAAAGTCGTAGACAAGGAGTGTCGTTAACTCATACTAAGGGCACAAGTTGCCCCAGTCTTTTTGTCAAGACAAACCACAGACAACAAACAAACAAAAAAAAAGACGGGTCATGAGACGTCATTGCTCCTCTAAATCCTTCATGGGACATCCTTGAGGAAACTAGTAACATGAATCAATAAATCAAAGTTAAAAGACAATTGACAGACAATAGTCAAAGAAAACATAATTGTGATACATCGTTGCTTCTCTAAATCCTTCATGGAACATCTTTGAGAAATCTAGTAACATAATTCCCATCATAAAGTCAAATGAAAAGATAAGATAAATAAGTCAGAAAGTCAAAAATTCAGTAAAATATTTTCCAAAACTTGATCTTGTTTGTTTGATTTGTTTTGATTGATAGAAGGATTGATTGATAGAGCCTGATGTCAAGAAATACACATACCAAATAAGACTGTGAGTCTAGTTTCAATGTTATGACTATCTATATAAGGCATGACAAAGCCTAGTTTCAAAAAGACATGTATCGTATAAGACGTTGAGTAAGATACCATTAATGTGATAACCTGTGTATGGCTATGTTTAATTTTTTGACCTTGTTAATTATGTAGGAAGGACTCATCCTGTATAAGACATATATTGTTTTTCTGATAGTTGTATTTAGGAAGGACTCATCTTGAATAAGATACCAGTTGGCTGTCGTGATGATGTCTGTTTCCAAGAAGGACACATCCTATAGTAGACATTAGTTGATTTGTTTTGATTGTTTCATTTGGCAAGTTGTTTTATTTGACTTAGAGACATTGCTGACTTGTTCACTAGATTAATGCATGACATGATACGATGTGTTGACAATTGATTGTGTGTGACAACAAACCCTAAAGGACTGACCTAGTGTAGCCTCGAGGGCTCATTGATTGATGGTCTTGCCTATATTATACACGCAGAGACCACGTAGTTTGAATTGACTTTGACCGACAAGACTAACTACAAATAGAAGACATGTGTGAAAGTGAATGTGATGAACCCTAATAAACTGACCTAGTGTGGCCTCGGGGGCTCATCAATTGATGGCCTTGCCTAGGTTATACACATAGAGACCTCGTAGTTCGACACAACCAATGACCTTGTCATATAGACATATGGATTGAATCATGATTTTATACAGAAAAACTTAAATAGACTGACCTAAAGCCTTGGAAGCACATCAACAAATGGCCTTACCTACATCCAGTCTTAGAGGCAAGGTAGTTCGACAAACGACAAAGACTGACAAGTGCGATTGACTTTGACTCTATTTTTGGATTTTTGAAATGTTTTGATTTTTTTGTCTTTTTGAAGTTTTTTGATTTTTTTGTGTTTTCTCAAGTCATTTTGCAATGTTTGTGGATCTTTCTATGGTTTTACGTCATCAACATAGCTAATGGAAGAATTGATATGACACACGTCAAGTGTTTTCCCCCAGTCGAGTATAAGACCAATTGATTATGAATAGGGTAAAATGGGGATATGAAATGCCCTTGATGTCAATCATTCCAGGTTATGGGAAAGACTACCACTTATTATGAATGGTATATACAATCGATGGATATAAAATATAAGGGATATGTGTAGGGATAAGTAGTATGTACATGGAAGTGGACTATGTACAGGGTAGTGGACTATGTACAGGGATAAGGACTATGTACATGGTAGTTAGTATGTACAGGGATGAGGAATATGTATAGGGATAAGGACTATGTACAGGGAAGTGAACTATGTATAGGGAAATGTTTCCTACAAGCAACCAAGAAACCATGCACAAAATTCCAAGGACAACCATGATCTTGCTCCTAGTCAAGCTAAAAACCAATTGACAGGTGATGAGGATGGTGACGATGTTGTTTGACGTGGGAAGGAAACATCCCGAAACAACATGAGGATGACGATAATGTGGCTAAAGGATCAAAGTTTGCAGCAAGGATAGAAACAAAGCCAAGGAATGTTTTGAATGATGCACTAGGATACATAGGAAGATTGTATGGATTGGGATTTTTGCATTTGGAATGACTTTTCAGGGTTATGGTATGATGGAAGATCCTTAGACCATTGACAAGGGAAAAACCAAGACATGCACTAGGTATTTCGTATAAGGATAACCCATTTGGAAAAATGCTATGATGGCTATGACATGATATTTCATGGATAGTGTATGACCAAAGGATAGACATGTAAAGAGTTTTTCCAATGCACAATTTATGTTTGCACCCCAGTCCTTATCAAGATCAAAGTAGGTGGGAAAATGGGCATGAGTGGTAGGGCTTAGATTGATAGATGGAAATGTCATAATAAATTTCATATGAAGGGTATGAGAGATGAGACAACTTACCCCCAAGTGTAATAGTCCACATAGGTAATTTCTTACACATGACACATGTTTGCCAAGTTTTCATCATGGTACTTATCCAAAGCACCATGAAAATGGTTTTCACTATTGGATGGAATTTTTCTCTTGACTTTTTTTTTTTTGGTGTCACCAAGATGCCTGTTTGCCAGGTTTTCATCAAAGTGACTTTTCTTTTCTTTTCTTGGATGGACTTGATGCGTTAGGTGATCACTAATTGTGCTGAATCCATTGATGGTGTTGATGTAAAGACTGGTGCCATGATATGCCAATAATGACCTTTATGAAGTAGTTTCCTTGTCAGGATCATAGCACTTGCATATAATTGATTGATGTCATTGTAATCCTTGTTGACACTAGAGTTGGCCTTATCAAAATACGCACATCACGATAGAGTGCCATGGGAGTCCTTACAATAAAGAGTTACTGCCAAGATGCGACGGATTTGTGACGTAGAATTTTTACACTTTAGGTGAGATGTAGGATTATGATAGATGATGGTAGATGCATTTGGAAATTTAGATGTAGGAATTTTTATTTGCCAAACTTGGGGTGATTGATGATGGAGACAAGGTTTTAGATTGGGATAATGTTTGGAACTATGACTTTTATATGCCTTGTATGATGACCATTTTGAAGGAGGTGGAAATTTATTATATGTGGGAGTCCTCTTTTCTTGTGGATCCACATTTTGATTGACTTTTACTTTTGAACTATTTTCTTTGCTTGATCCATTTTTCTTTGGGATCCATTTTAACTTTATTTGTCCACTTGGATTTTTGATTGACTCAATGGCCTTTGATATTTGATTTTGAACTTTGAATTTGTAAAACTTTTGTTTTTGTTGGTTCCAAATGGAAGGTTTATTCATGTTGGAATGACAATTTATGGTATGGATGGAAGGAGTGTTAGCAACAACCTTATGGTAAGAACTACTCATGGAATCCTTTTTGATGTTTGTATAAGATAAAGTTTCCCCCAATATCGAGAAGGTACCATTAATATCATTAGATTTGCTGACTGAAGGATAACCAAGACCTTGGTGTCTAGGATTTTCTTGAAACTATATTGGTTCTAGAATTCTTTGCTCGTGTATGCCTAGTCCTTTTCCTTGATACTACATGCTCTAAGAGATTTTGTTTGTAATGGGGTATTTTTCATTTTGGAAGCAAGATGCTAACCCATCATTGTGTTTCTGGAAACTGTTACTTGGAATCTTCTCTTCTACAAGAAAGCCTGATTTGATAAAAGTGGATGATCCTAGTTGATAGGATGTCTTAGCTTCCTTGACATGTTGGATATCTACTAGTGCTTCCAAGTCGATGTCAAAATCGTCTTTATGGTCGTTGTCATAGAGTCCAATGAACTCTGTAGACACATAAAAATGTCCTAAGCCTTCTAGCGCCATTTTTCTTCATCCTCATCCTTCGATAATAATTTTAGTCATTCAATTATGTTTGATTCTATTCCTCTATTAATTAAATAATTTTTAATAATTATTTAATTAATTTACTTTCTAATATTTATTCGATCCTGACTGATTAAATAAACAAATTGTGTCACTAATTTCTCCCTCTTCTTTAATAGTTAAATAGATTATTATTTATTTAATTATTTTGTCACCTTTCATCTATAGTTAAATAATTACAATTAATTATTTATCTATTCATGGTCCTTTAATTCTTCTATAGTTAAATAATTATTAAAATTATTTAACTATCCCATGTCTAATTTTGATCTCTCCATTTAATTAAATTGATTAATTTAATTAAATACCCCTCTTGTCACTTTCTCTAAATAAATAATTTGGATAAATTATTTATTTTCCACTTGTCAATTTCCTCCATTTTTGAATAAATAATTTAAAATAAATTATTTATGCACCACTTGGTCAAAGATACCTTGTCATAATCCCCTGTCATAACATTCATTTCCTGTCATAGCTTGCATGTCCCTGTATGTCCTTGCATGCCTATCCTAGCCTGCATGTCTATCATGCCTGCATGTCTGTGCATGTCTTCCTATCATGATTCCTCCAAGAATAGCATATTCTTGGTGCATCAATTTTGGACTATTGATCTTGGCATCTTTTCTGAGATTTAATCTCAACCATCCATTTTGTAACATCTCTCTCATGCATTCCCATCCATTGATCTTAGAATCTTTCTAGAAGATTAATCTCAACTGTCCATTCGAATGGTTGTCTATAAAAACAAGCTTCCTTCTCCATTTTCAGCTTAACAACTATTCTTCTCCAACTTTCTTGCTACCATTTGCAAGTCTTGCACAAGTATTTCAACAAATCTGAGGGAAAAGTTGCATAACAAGAAGAAGGAGAGCAAGAGAAATGATTCAAGTTCAAACATGGGGAGTATTTTGATTTAATGTTTTATTTTCCTTATGCTTACTTTGTTTTCTCTTGTTTGGATGTGGATTAATAGTTTAGATGTGTTGGCTATCACTTTATCTATTCTATTTGATTTTCTAACCACATCTCACATTTGGTGAACCCGACATGAAGTAGAAAAATTTGTGTGTTCTTGTTTTTTTTTGCTATTTTGTAGGTTACAACCAAGAACTCATATCAAATCTTGTCACCTTCTTTTGAGTACAGAAAAATGGGCGCATAAAGTATTTTAAAACATTTTCTGGGTTTTGTAGGTCTCATTCTCAGCTTTCTAAAACTTTAAATGGTTTAAAATTTTGTTAAGATTTGAGAAAGTTATGGCCATTTTACTGATCACAGCTTTTTAAGATTTAGTTATTAAAATCTGATTTTTCTTTTGTTTATAATACTTTTTTTGTGTAGAATTTTGCAAAAAAAAATTTGGGTTTTGAAGCTCTATGTCTTAGCTTTCCATAGATATCTACAATTTAAAGTTTTGTTTAGTTGTAAGAAAGTTATCACTATTTTTAGTTTGCTATTTTCATTTAAGTTTTTTTTATTGGTTTACTAATCTTTTGTTTGTAGCGTGTGGCATTGGAATGGGGCTCCCAAAACTGCTTCTTTTGGAGCAACAAAAATATTGAGCTCTTATTTTTTAGTTTTCTTTAATTCCTTTTTCTTAGTTTAGTCTTTTTATTTTCTAGTTTAATTATTTACTAACTTTTAGTTTGGTTTTTAATCTTTTGTTCTAACTTGGTTTTTTTTGCAACTTTCTCGTTGGTCCAAGACATTTATGAAACTACTAATTTGTGGTTTTACAGCTCTGTTAGTCAAAGACTCATTTCTCAAACAAGGTGTTTGCAATTTCTATTTTAGGAACACTTCCATTGGTGTATTAAAATGAACATGTGCTTGATTTTGTCTGACTGTGCTTGAAGGTGGTAGGTGATTATGTTCTCACCTTGTGAAAACTAGGTGATTAGAAAACTAGACCCACCTTATTTTTTCTCACCCTCACGACTTAATAATCAAAGTATCCTCTCCCATTGTGCTTTTGAGTGATCCTGGGTGTAAGAGAAATAGTTATTATTTCTAGAAATGGGCCTGCCTTAAGGGAAAAAGTACTCACCTTAAGGGACGACTTGACCGGTAACAGGCTAAAGCCAAGCCACTTCCAGCTGGGATATAAAATGGGTGCTTGAGGAAAGTTCAATAACCACGAGTGCAGATGTGTCACACGGACAAAGTAGTACTCCCATAAACCTTGTTGAGTGTAACCTCTTCAAGCTGAAGTACCACCTAATTGGTGATTAATCTCTCGCCCCATGTGTGGCCACTCGAACAAATGCCCTAACTAGACACCTTTTGTTTTAGAGGCCAACCATTTTTAGCCGTTGCTTGGTATAGTGTAGGGTACAGTATCATGCCTGAAGATACTCACTACTGACTCCCTTGAGTAGAGATAGTAGTTCTTGGGAAGTAATGACCCAAGAATCCGAAGTTGGTGTGCCTAAATGACGTTAGTGAGCCATGGAGGGGAGCTAGTGCCACCAAACTTCTAAGCTATCCACTCTCGAGAAAGAGAGGTGTTCAGCACCAATCTAGGGTATATTGGTGGGCTATACCAAGTATACAAACCCTTGGCCTATTAGGATTGTGCTTGAATCATGTGTGTTTGTGTACACCAAAACATTGTGCTTGTCAAGTGTTTTATAATTTTTCAAACAATATACACAACATTCACAAATCTAGACACAAAACCTCAACCAACTCAGACTTTTCAATAAAACATCAAAACAACAGTCTCAGTCTAGAAGTCTTATGTCAAAACCAAACCATGAAATTGCTCAAATCTCTCATTCCTTGTACACTTTAGCTTGCATCTTACCATAGGTTCATCTTTGCAAATATTTAGCTTCATCCTTAGGCTTCACCATTTGCATTTTCAATCATAAACCAAAAACTTAGGTCCTCATCTCATTTTGCATATTTTGGATTAGGACAACCTTACCTCACTTTGCAAAATCTTGACTTTCAAAATTAGGTTATCATTGGACTTAGACATCATTATGTTCTTTAGTCATTGTCCTTTTGTGAGATCCTTCTAACTCAAAAGTCTAGTTAGGAAGACTCACTTGTCATTTTGTCCTTCAAACAAGTCCTTTGATATTCCAAAATTGAGACATAGATCAAGCATAGGGTGGTTAGGAAACCTTCTTTCAAATCATTTTAGACCTTTGCATTTGCATACCTTAGACATTCAAATCATTGTATTCCTCACCTTGCATATCTTTAAAATCCAAAATAATGTCATCATAGTCCTCATTTGGCATCTAGACTTTGCATTGATCATTTCCTTAACCAACATTTTCACATTAGTCCTCACTATCACCTTGGAATTTGACATCCTTTCTTAACTATTTATCACCTTGCATTGGTCATTTTCCTTAGGAAAACATCATTATCACCTTGCATTGGCATCCTCCAAAATTACAAAAAAAAAATTTACTGTCATAACTTGTCATCTTAGTCTTCATCGTCCTTTGGCATTAGTCATTTTCTTTAGACAACATTGTCATATTGTATTCCTTATTGTCAAAAAATCCAAAAACATAGTCTTGCATTGTCATCCTTTATCGAAAAAATCCAAAAAACATAGGCTAGTGTCATTCTTGCATTTAGTTGTCATTCTTATCATCCTCATTTGAGCAATCCCATTTTATGGTTGAGACTAGGCTTCAAAGATAGAGAAAACAAATGGAAAAATTTGGACAAGATTTCAATCCCAACATTGATAATAACACTTATGACACGAACCAACATTAAAATTTTTTCGACCCATTTCACAATATGAACATGCAATCTTCCATGAACATGTCATTTTCATCACAAAATCCTTTTGAACCATTCATACAAAGAGACCAAAACAAATGAGCATATGTAGAAGACTTAAAAGCTACAATGAAAAATCCTGATATAGCTGCCTTTGTAGAAAAATTAGTTTTATGTGACCTTCAAAGGTATCTATCCATGCTTTTGGACCAAGGGGCTAAGTTACCACAAGGCTTTGACATAAATACTTTGGAACCTCCATCCATCAACCCTCACCATCAAAATTCACTTAACATAAATCCTACCATTAATTCACAACAAACATCCAGTTATCACCCTTATCCTAACCTTGACAAGAGAAACCAATAGTCCACTAGTCCATTACGAGTCTCCACGTTGTATTCTATTCCTTCACCTACCAATCCCATCCAAGTCTACATGCCTTATCAACCATCTACCAACTCATGTCAAGTCTCCACATCATACCTTATTAATCTAGAACAAGTCCCCATGTCATATCCTAGTCCTTCACATACTAGTCCACTCCAAGTCCCAATGTCCTATCCTAGTCCTTCATCCATTAATCCTTTTCAAGTCACCCCCTCATAAGCCACTTTTAGTCATGAAAATTCTATCATTACTCAAAGTCAAATCCCATTGTCTATATTTGAGGATACATGCCAAAATTAAAACCCAAAGCATGACCTTATAATGTCATCCTCATGTCAAGAACAAGGTATTCCATCCCATGACCTTATCTTAAAGTCCATTCAAGATGTCATTTAAGACAATCATGACATCCAAAATACACCTACCATTGACCAAGAAGTCCAAATCCATGACAACCCCATCTTTGACCAAGACCCTACCATTGACCAATAAATCCAAAATGATCCACTGCTTGACCTTTATGCCATTCATGATCAAACACTTGAAGACGACCCTATCCAAACTCCGGGCATATCCATTTTCCAAAATGAGACACTTGCCTCCATGGGACACATAGATGATCTTACTCCAAAACAAGAGTCTTCTATGGACATATTTACAAATGATTGAGCTATAGTTGACTTCATTGGACTCCATGAAACTGACCATAATGATGGCTTCAACATTGACATGGGAGCACCAATAGAATCATCTGAACCTGACATGTCACAAGATCATACCAAAGATATTAGTCAGAAATATGGCCAACATGACAATGAAGCTAAGACACTTTATCAACTAGGGTCATCTATTTTTGTTAGAGCAGGCTTTCTTGTAGACAAAAATATTCCAGGTGACAATGTCGACATACATCATGATGGGTTAGCATCTTGCTTTCAAAACAATAAATACCCCATTGCAAAAAAAAAAGGTCAAAGCATGCATTATCAAGGCAAAGGACTAGGCATACATGAGTAGGGAATTCAAGAACCAATACAACTTCAAGAAAATTACAAACATCAAGGTCTTGGCTATTCTTCAGTTAGTAAATCAAACAATGTCAGTGGAACCTCCTTGATATTGGGGGAAACCTTGTCAAATACAAATGTCAAAATGGAGTCCATGAGTAATCCTTGTCATAAGATTGTTGCCAACACCCCATCCACCCACACCATAAACCATCATTCTCAACATCTTAAACCTTCCCTTTGGAACCAACAAAAACAAAAGTCTTACAAAGTAAAAAATCAAATGTCAAAGGCCATCAAATCAGACAAAAAGACAAGTGGACAAATGAAATTAAAATGGATCCCAAAGAAAATATGTCAAAAGAAAAATTTAATCAAAATGTGGAGCCACAAGACAAGAGGACTTCCATATATAACACATGTCCACCTCCTTCAAAATGGTCATCAAGTAAGGAATCTAAAGGTGTTGGTTCCAAATGCCATCCCTCCAAAATCCATCATCCATCATACCAATTTTGGAAAATAAAAAGTGATTCATCCAAATTTCCAAACAACCTTTCCATGTCTACCATCATCCATCATAATCCTACATCTTTCCTAAATTCCAAAAGTCCCACGTCACACATCCGTCGCATCATAGTAGCAACTCTTTATCACAAGGATTCTCATGGCGCTTTATCATGATGTGCGTATTCTGATAAGGCCAATTCTAGTATCAAAAAGGACCATGATGAAATCAATCAGTTGTATGAAAGTGCTACGATCTTGACAAGGAAACTACTTCAAAAAGGTCATTATTGGCATATCATGGCACCAATTTCTACATCGACGCCATCAATAGCTTCAAAATAATTAGTCAGTTAAGGCATCAAGGTCAGCCTAAAATATATATAAAAAAAAAGAATTGCAAAAATTCAAAAAATTGTCACTTTGATGAAAACCTAGCAAATAGGCATCCATGTGACATCAAAAAAATAAAAGTCAAGAAAATAGTAAAGAGAAAAATTTCATCCAACAGTGAAAACATGGAAAACAGGCACCTTGGATAAGTACCATGATGAAAACCTGGCAAACAAGTGTCATGTGTAAAATAAATCATCTATGTGGACTTTTACACTTGGAAGCAAGTCGTCTCATTTTCCCATGCTTTCCTCATGACATTTACACCCATCCATTTCATCCATATCATTCCCTTGCCCATTTTCCCAGCTACCTTGGTCTTGACATAAAATATGCAAACATAAATCATGCTTTGGGGAAAAATCTTGACATGTCAATCCTTTGGTCACAAACTATGCATGCAACATCATGTCATTGTCATTATATCCTCATTATCCCTATGTGACATAGTCCTTGAAGATCATATGCCAATTCCTCTAGTCGCATGTCTCCTACCAAGGCCACCAATTAGTCTTTCATGTCTATCACTCATCTTGGTTTTCCCTTGTCAATTGTCTAAGGATACTCCACCATCCAATTTATTCATGAACACAAGTCATTCCAATCATGCTATGCAACCCTCCCATCAAACATCGTCCTCATTATCATTTGTCAATTGGTATTCAACTTGACTAGCAACACAATCATGTCTATCCTTGGATCATTCACATGCATCATAAATATGTCAAAAATCCCTAAACATCATAAAATGTCCTGAAAAAAGAAAAAAAAAGACCTAAACATCAAAAAAATATCTTGAAGAAACAAATAAATAAATAAAAAATCAAATAACTCCCAAGAATCCCAAAATAGAGTCAACATTCGTCACATCAGTCATATAAGTCAAACATAGTTGCATCAGTCAAATAAGTCAGACATAGTGGTACTCAAACAAAATCAATCATTCAAAACATTGACACTTAAATTGTGAACCAACAAACAACATAGTAGAATCAATCATCTAGTCAAAATTAGTCGAATTGCCAAAACAATGTCAATCTTGTCACTCTTTGGTCCCTTCTAGGATGTGTCCTTCTTGGACTTGGACCTCATCAAAACATCATTTTCCTTTTTTAGGATGTGTCCTTCCTAACAATAGCCTCTGTCAAACTGTCAACACCATCAAATTGACAACCTATCAAAATTGTCAAACTGTCAAAGTGACAAACTATCATGAAATTCGTCTTTGGCAAAACAAACATTGGCAAACACATTGAATTGCTCTTGATTTTTCTAGTCTATTTTGTCTTACCTTTTGTCTATTTTTTCTGATCTTTTTGTTATTTTGTCTTATGTTTTGTCATTTTGTCTCTTGGTCATATTACTAGCTACCTCAAGGATGTCCCTTGAAGTATTTAGATGTCCGATGACATCTCATGACCTCTTTTGTTTACTGTCTATGGATTGTCTTGATAAAAAGACGAGCAACTTCACCCTTAGTATGAGTTAGGGAATTCCTTGTCTGTGATTGTCTATTTTGGAAATGGTCACCTTGCACACCTTGGTCTATGTCATACCATGGTGTTTTTGGACCATTTGTGACATTTTGACGCCCAATGATAATAAATATAAAAATGTAAGCAAGAAAGTTGGTTCCCTTATCATTTCTTGTCTAGCTTTCCATCTTCATCCTCCTTTCTCTTCCATGCTAATATCCATCCCCTTCCAAGGTAACATTTCTTCTATCTTTCATCCTCTAGTCTTATCATCCATTTCGAGAGCACACCCATGTTCTTGAACTTGTCTGTCCTCTCGAGGGGGCATACCGTAACCCTCCTCATCATTCTTCCTCATCTTATTTTGCACTGGGGCATGACTTTGACTTATTTTTTCTTTGTCACAATGCAACAAGCTAAATTATGACAAAGATGGGCAAAATGTAGACACATAAAAATGTCCTAAGCCTTCGAGCGTCATTTTTCTTCATCCTTGTCCTTCGATAATAATTTGTCATTCAATTATGTTTGATTATATTCCTCTATTAATTAAATAATTTTTAATAATTATTTAATTAATTCACTTTCTAATATTTATTTTATCTTGGCCGATTAAATAAACTAATTGCATCACTAATTTCTCCCTCTTCTTTAATAGTTAAATAGATTATTATTTATTTAATTATTTTGTCACCTTTCATCTATAGTTAAATAATTACCATTAATTATTTATCTATTCATGGTCCTTTAATTATTCTATAGTTAAATAATTATTAAAATTATTTAACTATCCCATGTCTAATTTTTATCTCTCCATTTAATTAAATTGATTAATTTAATTAAATACTCCTCTTGTCATTTTCTCTAAATAAATAATTCGGATAAATTATTTATTTTCCACTTGTCCATTTCCTCCATTTTCAAATAAATTATTTAAAATAAATTATTTATGCACCACTTGGTCAAAGATACCCTATCATAATCCCTTGTCATAACATTCATTTCCTGTCATAGCTTGCATGTCCCTGCATGTCCTTGCATGCCTATCCTAGACTGAATGTCTGTCATGGCTTGCATGTCTTTGCATGTCTTCCTATCATGATTCCTCCAAGAATAGCATATTCTTGGTGCATCAATTTTGGACCATTGATCTTGGCATATTTTCTGAGACTTAATCTCAACCATCCATTTTGTAACATCAATCTCATGCATTCCCATCCATTGATCTTGGAATCTTTCTAGAAGATTAATCTCAACTGTCCATTCGAATGGTTGTCTATAAAAGCAAGCTTCCTGCTCCATTTTCAGCTTAACAGCTATTCTTCTCCAACTTTCTTGCTACCATTTGCAGGTCTTGCACAAGTATTTCAACAAATCTGAGGGAAAAGTTGCATAACAAGAAGGAAAGCAAGAGAAGGAATCAACTACAATATGGGGAGTACTTTATTTTATTTGCTTTCACTTTGAAATCTCCATTTGTTTGTATTCTCTTGTTTAGATGTGGTTTAATAGTTTAGAAGTGTTGGTTGTCACTTTACCTATTCTATTTGATTTTCTAATCCCATCTTACAAACTCAACTATAGCTTGATCATTTTTAAATATGTCTAGAGTAGGAGACTCTTGTTCTAAAGGAATATCATCCATGTGTCTAAGGGAGGCAAGTGTATCATTTTGGGAGATGGATGTGTTTCTTACTTGGATAGGTCATCTTCAAATGTTTGATCATGAATGGCATAAAGATCAAGGAGTGGATCATTTTGGACTTCTTGATCAAATATTGGTTTGTCTTGAATAATATGGTTGGGAATGGAATTTTGATCAAGGATAAGTGTATTTTGGATGCCATGATTATCTAGGACTTCTTGGATGGACTTAAAGATAGGGTCGTAGGATAGACTACTTTGATCTTGACATAAAGGTGAAGCCATGAAGTCATGTTTTAGACTTTTCATTTGACATGTATCCTCAAGTTTAGTAGATGGGATGTGACTTTGGAGACCATGACTAGATGTATTTTCATGACTATATGTAGATTGAGATGGAGTGGCTTGGAAGGGATTAGTGCATGGACTAGGATAGGACATGGAGGCTTGGAAGGGATTAGTGGAAGGTTGGATTCCCTTGTCAAGGTTAGGATAAGGGTGATAAGTGGACATTTTTTGTGGATTCATGGCATGGATTATGCTAAGGAACTCTTGATAATGAGGGTAGATGGATGGAGGACTAGGACTTATGGATTGTTGGTAGGAAGGGTATGTGGGTAGTTGACCATGGGTTGATGTTGGTTGGCATTTGGATTGGATAAATTGTCTTTTGAAGTCTATGGCTTGTTGGAATTGACCATTATAAAGTAACTGGTATTCAACTTGACTAGAAAGCATATCAAGGTAAATTGCAGAAATGGTGGTGAGGTTATAATGAAAGGTGGAGTATGACTAAGGTATGTGATATGAGGGCTAAGGTATGAAAATGCAAAGAGTGACTTAAGTCTAAGGTATGCAACCTAAGCTATGTTTTTGGAATTTTCTCTGCAAATAAGGTATGTCTAAAATGATGTTATCCTAGTATGACAATGTCTAAGTATGCAAATTCTAAGCAAGCTTCTAAGGTAATCAATTTCACGAACCTAAGAAGAGGTTACCAACTACCTAAAGTCTAACCAAAGTTTCAATTTAATTATGTCAAGGAACCAATGTAGGACTAGGACCAGAGACAAGTCGAGTTTCCTAACTAGACTGATGAGCTAGGAGGACTCTCTGTAGGACAAAGGATAAACTGATAGGACTAGGTTCAATGACAAATTTCATTGATGTGATGATTTTTCCAAAGTGTAGAAAGTGGACCTATCCTAAAGTTTGTAAAAATGACCTTCCTAGAAGTTGATCTAAAGGAAAAAAAATGTATTCTAAGATGAGACAAACCTCTGAATTAGGACAACTATGGAAACGACTAAATGAACCTAAAGGATGCAAAATTGAGAAAAATCATTTCCTGTTTCCATTCAAGGATAGTTTAAGGAAAGACAACTGAAACTGATATGATCGTGTTGAGTAGACAGTGACCGTGAATTCTGACTTTCTGATAATCAGACAAATGCATCACAGGATTTCACATATACAGTTAAGTTTACCAGTTGCGGTTTTCCAGTGATCAATTGTGTTTCCCTAGTAAAGTTCAATGTGTGACTCTAACAGATGCAATTAATTGTCTAATAGATGCAACTCGTAATGACAATTGCGACTCAAAATGTAACATATGCGATCTTTCACAAAGCAATTGCTAGCTAATCCAGCAAATGTGACTCTACACTAGACATATGCGACTGATACTGACATATGCGACTCAAAGCTAAATAGATGTGACTCTAAATAATAGATACAACTCTAAATAATAGTTGCAACTCTAAATAATATATGTGACTTTGAATAATAGATACGACTCAAATTTAAATAGATCTGACTCAAAAAATCAATTATAACCTTCTAGTGAACAGTTGCGACTCTCTGTGTATTTTCAGTGATGAGATTTTGAAAATGACTTTGTTTTCCATGATCAAATTTTGGCAAACAAGAACAATCATAAGAAAAAGTGTTTTTAGTTTGATTTGGACTCAAAGAATGTTTAAATTGACAATAGACAAGAACATCCTAATAGGCCAAAAGGCCTAGGGTTTGTATACTTGGTATAGCCCACCGAAATACCCCAGATTGGTGATAAACACCTTTCCTTCTTGAGAGTGAATAGCTTAAAAATTTTGTGGCATTGGCTCCCCTCCACGCCTCATTAACATCTTTCGAGCACACCAATTTTGAATTCTTTGGGAAATGACCTCCCAAGAACTGCTATCTCTACTCAAGGGGATCAGTAGTGAGTGTCTTCAGGCATGATACTGTAACCTGCACTATACTAAGCAACGACCACAAATAGGCTGGTTTCTACAACAAAAGGTGTTTAATTCGGGAATTTCATTCATGGGTCATGATCCATGTGGTGAGAGTCCCCTTTCGGATCCATCTCGTTGGAACCATACTCATGATTCTTGGGGTTTCCCCAAGAACCCACTTTTATATACCGGCTAGAAGTCCCTTGGGTTCAGGGTGATACCGGTCTGAGTCATCCTAGGGTGAGTACTTTTTCCCACCCGAACAGGCCCAAGTTCTAGAGTTGGTAACCATTTCTCTTACACCTAGGATCACATGGATGCGCAAGGGGAGAGGATACTTCGATATACCAAATCATGAGGGTAATTAAACTCGTGATTTCCCACCAAATATAGTAGAAACTTGTTAATTTTAAACCAAACAAAAGATTTGCTATGCTACCAAACAATCTGTTTCAAAAATTAACTAGGGTCTTCGACAAGCGTCCTACAAAAAAAATTGTTAGTAGTTTTCAATATCGTCTTCATCAATCATCCTGCAAAAACTTGTTAACTCCAAAAGCCCACACGCTGAAAATCTAATATTAGTAACACACAAATCAATTGAAAATTTTAGATTTTTTAAAATAGAAACAAAAGGTTACCAGTCAATTGTGTTGTTGTTTTACCATTTAGATGTGTTGATACTCTCTGCAATTGTGTTCTCGGTATTTACTAGTCAGTTGCGGTGCAGGAATTTTCAGATGCGTTTCAAGTTTTCAGATGCGTCATTTCTGGTATCAGATGTGGTTCATAAAGTCAATTGCGTCGCTTCATCAAACTAATGCATCTGTTATTGTCAATTACAGTGTTTCATCAATTTGATGTGTCTGTGAATGTCAATTGTGGCATTTTGTCAAGCTAATGTGTCATTCTGTATGAAAAACCAGCAAAATCAAAATAAAAGTTCTACGAATACGCAAAGATGGCATCTTCACGTCGGGTTCACCAAATGTAACATCTAGAAATTGCACAAGACAAGATTAGAAGCAAACATGCAAATCTAAATCTCTAAATGCAATCTAAGTTAAGTAATAAAGAACAAAGGAAAGTAAAAATGTAATAAAACTAAACAATCTCACCAATTTTGTACATATTTCCATGATTCATCTTGATTTCCCTTCTTCATTTTGCTATTGTAGTATAATTGCCCTCAGATTTTCAATAGTTCATGCAAGTATAGCCTATGATAGTGATTTAACAAAACGTAGAAGATTCAAGATAAGTGTTCTCAAAATTCATAAGATTTTGCAAGTTTTCGAGAGAGATTGGAATGAAGAATGACATATCAATTTATAGGAAATTGATTATTCGAACGACAGGCTAGGATTGAAAGATCAATGGATGGTTGAGATTGACTGATTAGACATGCATTCTGATAACTGTCAGTAATGACATGAGTGATATAAATTAGAAATAGAATTAAAGATTAAATAAATGATTTAATCTTCCAGTTTGGTATTCAAAAATAGAAGAATTATCTTTGCATGACAAAGATAAAGATGGATTAAAGCAACTCATGTTTGAATGCATGCACAAGGTTTAATTAATCAAATAAGAATATTTAGTTAATATGCATGTATACACAATTGAGTTAGCACTGAACGATTGAATGATTTGACGAAGAGATTACTCAAAAACTTCACTCAGACATTAAATCAAGAGTTAACTAAGCGATTTGAATAGATTTTTAAGTTGAGTAAAAGTGAATACTTAGATAACTCACACAATTATCTAAATATAGAAGAATGCGTTAAAATAGAATTCATGATTTAAATAATTCATTTAATTTAAGATTTGATATTTGAAGAATAATTAAATAAATAAGATTTATTTAATTAAGTGATGAAGGGATTTAAATGAATAATTAAATAAATAAAGAATTTATTTAATTATAGTTGAAGTATGAAGAGTAAATTAAATAAGAATTTATTTAATTTGACAAGAAAAATAAGGTTAATTAGTAACATAATTAAATAAAAAGTGTTTATTTAATTAATTAGATAGAATAAAGAAAAGTGTGAATTAATTAAATAATTAAGATTATTTAATTAATAGAAGATGAATTAATTAAATAATTAAGATTATTTAATCATGACCATGAAAAATAGGAATTATGAAGAATATTGAAGTCATCGGCTTAGACCAAATTTTGGTGTCTACACCATGTGCAAAGAAGAAAGTGGACAAACATGCAGAAGGAGATAAGTACTAGCCAATAATTTTACCATTTAACCAAACCAAAGCATCTCAATTAGGTTAGAGAAAAACCTAGAAGCAATTTCATGCAAGAGAGAAATTGCATGGAATTCCAATCAGTCATGGGCCAACATGGTGATGATCACATCTTCTATAGGTTTGCATTCCAAAATGTAAGAAAACCTTAGTTTTTCAGTTGTGAAAGGCCTGGCGTCCCATAATTTATAATACCTCCTAGGGACATAAACTCTAAAAGAATCTTGCATGGTGCCTTGCATAGCTAAGAAAAAATACAGTGTGAAATAAGCACCAGATACAACCCATTAATACTAAAGTGCTCGTGTGTTGTGTTGGGAAATCGAGGTGATGGAAATTAATGTATCTATAAACTCATTCCTTCAAGAAATGGTGTGAAATTAAATTTGATTATAAAGAATGTTGGGACATAAATCATAACATCAACTTATAACCAAGTTTCACCAACACATATCAATATTTCCATAAGGTACCTTCCACAAGGTACCATCTGAAATTCCTTTTTAGAATTAGTGCCATAGATATGGAGATCGCTAAATGAGGATATCACATGCCAAATATGGTTCTAAATTATTCAAGATAGGAATGAAAACTCAGGAGGATCGTTACATTCCTAAGTTCCATAAAATAATATCATACTTACTGACAATTGAATGAGGCACTTTGTGTAGAAACAAAAGATGATATTATCAGCTAATCTAGAAGAGTTGCTAAAGAAAAAGAGGTGTGATAAATATTAGGAGAAACGTGTCCCCAAAATTGGAGCCACCAAATAAACCTAGGTACCTCGAACCTTACAGACGTTGGATATGACAAGTGCCAGTAATTTTGAATACCATACAATTCTAGTACAAAATTTTCAAATATGCACCACCAGGACTGCTACCCATTGACCATCTATGAGGAGAGAATCCCCAAAGGTGATTAATGTAGAGAAGGGGCCCACAAATGAAAATTCCATTCAAAGAAATAAAACTCACACCAAGTAATATGTTTGTATTACCCAGTCATCTAATAGATTAATGGAGGCTTATTCAAAGTATTTCCAACTTAGCCAATGATGGCCAATGATATCCATTCAATTAAGGTAATTTGTAATAAAAAAAAATTCTTGAAGTAAATAAAATTCCACTTGGAAGAAATAAAACATGTTCCAATTCTTATGTTTGTATAGCCCAGTCATCATACAAATTAATGGAGTCATAATCAAAATATTTCCAACTCAATAAATGATGGAAAACGATATCCATTCAAATAAAGTGTTGTGTAAAACAAATCTTGTTCAAAATAAAACATTTGAAAATTTGAACCTAAACTAGATGATCTCTAGTAACCAACCTACAATAGCTATGTTAGAAAGGGGAATTTATATAATTAATTGAAAATTTTAGAGCATTCCTACCTTGTGAAGAATTTATAAGAAAATTGTTCATAAATTTCTTTATTTTCTAAATGATTAGCATGACCATTAGCCTCCCTGTAGTAGTGCATTGATGGATAGGGGTCATTTTTGTCACAATTCTATAATCATTTAATCTTTTATTTGTCGACCTAGGGGTGCCTAAAGCTATCTGCGATAAGAGTTTGTTTGGTTTTGGGGGATTTTGTTGTGGTTTCACCTTGTCAAGAGTAGTTCAAAGTGGTTTGGAGTTGTTTCTTCCTTATCAGAAGTAGCTCTATGTCATCTTATGATATTCTTCTAACTTTCTCTTACTTAACTTATTCTAAAGCTTTGAATCAAAATTACATTAAAATAGAAAATGTACAGAGATAGGTCATATTCCAAGCTAAATTGAATGGTGAGGATTGGATGATTAACTTAATATAATTACAAGAAAATAAGAATCTAACATTTTCTCAAATCAAGATCTAGAATTTAAATCTAACTTAAAAAAAAAACTACTCCAATTCACCTTCATTCAATTTAACAAGTAATAATTATTGCTCTACTCATATTCCATTAAAAACATAATCATTCATCAATGCTAAACAAGCTCTCTGATCTGCAATCTTAGTTAATTGGAAAGTAAACTGAAAGGACTCTATTTATTTAATTAACACAATAATCAATCTAATACAGGAGCATCGAAGGTGTAAGAGCAATCATGCATCACCCAAAAAAAAAGAAGGTTGTTTCTTTTCAATAGGGGCTAAATTTGGTAGGGTTACTATTTTAGTAAGTTTTCATTTAGGCATAGTTGGACACAAAATATTACATAGACCTCCAAAATGGTAAATTGAAGCTAATGGAGAAGAAATCACTTTAGTAGCATTTTTCATTTGAGATATATTAAAATTTTAATTTTTTAAAATCCTAGTAAAATCTTCGGGGTCAATTTTGAAGCACTCAGAGGCTCCAGATGGGTGTGAAAATTGGTGGAAAATGAAAGTAGTTGGCTTTGTTTTTTAGAGAGGTGGTGAGACTACATGGTCTACTGAAGAGTATAGTTTCAGATAGAGATACCAAATTTGATGGTTATTTTGGAGAACATTATGGAAGAATTTTAAGGAAAAATTTGAAGTTCAATTCTGCTCACCATCCATAAAATGATGGAAAAATGGAGGTGGTCAATAGGAGTTTGGGTAACCTGCTAAGATGCTTAGTAGGAGATAAAACAAAGGGATGGGATTTGATTTTACCACAAGCGGGATTTTCTTATAACAATTCTTTCAATAGGAGCATTGGTAAATCACCATTACAAATTGTATATGGGAGTAGTCCAAGGAATACTTCTAAATTGAGAAAGATAGATAAAGGAGAGAAGAGTAGTTCTGAGGCTAAATATTTTTTTGATCACCTAAAGAATTTGCATGATGAGGTGAAGAAGCATATCAATAAGATGAACTCTCAATATAAGGCTAAGGAAGATCATAAAAGGAGGTATAAGGAGTTCCAGGTAGGAGATGAAGTGATGGTTCATTTGCGAAACAAAAGGTTTGTTGGACTCAAGTAACACTCAAAGGGGGGGAATGATTCAATGTTGCACAATTTTTAACTAAATATTAAACTGATCTCTCAAGTGTATATAACATTCAATCAAAAGAAAGATGCATGAACATAGAAAAATAATCCACAACACCATAACACAAGGATTTTCATGTGGAAACCCGATTAAGGGAAAATTTACGGTGGAGGTCAATCCACAATTTGAGTACTCAAAATATAAGTGTTTTACAATATGGGGAATGCACTTGCATTTAGGTACAGTGCCTAGAGCTCACTACTCAAAATCAGGAAGTCTCACTACCTTACAAAAGATTTGGATTACAACAAAAAGTTGAAATAAGAAAATAACACATACAAATGTTTGATTACAGTTTTGGTTAGGCTCAAATAAGATTCTAAACCTTTTGTTTGATTCTACACTTCTCTCTACTCTGCCTTAATTTGCTTCACGAAATCCTCTTTTTCACAAATTAAAATCACTTAATTGCTCTTCTGATATTCGCAATACACACCTGCACATATCGAACACCACACACACCTATCAAAATGAATTAACCGATCTCATATATATATATGCTACCAAGAATTCATTCACTACATGTCTGCTTCAATAAAATAAAAAATATCTTCCAACTGTCAGCTCAAATCTTGAATAACATTTAATGTACATCTACCAAAGTCATCCATATCATATTTAGGACCAAAAAAAATCTCCAACATAAAAAATACTTCAAAAAACTCTGCTTTAGACACCCACAACACTGTACATTCACTTAGTTGACCTTCATACATTGATGAAAAAAATTGAACGATCAGATCTACTAACTCATACACCACTTGATGTGATAGCACAAAAATTGATAATAACAAATTTCATATACCCAATGAACTTCCCTGAGATCCAAAACCAAAATTTTTAAACTAATAATGCAAATAAATTGACGGATTCAACTTTAGCCAGATATCCTGTTCTTCACTTTGTCTTCCGGTATAGTTAGATACTACAGTGTGGACTAGATCAATGACTTTAGTTGTCATCAATGACAACATTGGAAGCCATATTTGAACAATATCCCCCTTTGGCATTGATTCTAACACTTAGTAAAAAATGACTAAGTGTCAGAACCTTCAAAACTTCAAAATGCCATAGTTGGCAAAACTCAACAAAACTCAGCAAAACTCCCCCTAAGTCTGATAAAAAAAATTCATTGCTCTCTCTCCCCCTTTGACATCAATGAAAAAAATATAATAAAATATTTTATTTCACCGGACCCTATGAGGTGAAACCAAAAACTTACTTATGCAAAAACAGAAGGAATACAACTATTATTTGAAGATTATTTTGTACTTTTCCTTCATCTCTAGAAGAAACTTCTTCCATGCTTCCACTACAATCCTGGTGATTATGATCATGATGTTGTTTTTAGATGTTTGGTTGATAATTTTGATGAGGGATTCTAGAATGGTGATGCCTTCTTCCAATACTTGTCCCTTCCTTAATAACTCAATCAATTTTTCCAACCTGCATTCAGTTATGTCCACTTTCCAGAAGCTGTCAAGAATCTCATTCCTAGTGTTTTGAAAATTTGTATGCTCTACCTACAATTCCTAAATCCTTTTCCTAATTGCATCATCTTGATCTTGAAACATGTTAAAGTCTTGTCCAATATTGTTTAGCTTTGTTTCAATTTGTTCCAACTTCTCCCTATATTTGTTGATTGCATGAGGCAATCGAAGACAATAGTTATAAATGTTGTTTGTTGTGCTTATGCATTGCCTTAGTTCATTCATGTGCCTTTCTAGCTTCGTAAGTGATAATCTATACTATTTCTTCAGGTGTAGGATCACTTCTCCTTCTTCGTTCTGATACTTAAAGTCCATGATTTCCTTGATACATTTAATCATTTCTTCTAGAAATTTATTCTGCAAACTCTCCAATTTGATATGATTGTGCACAATATGCTTAAGATCATGTCCTACTCATATGAAGCTCTGATATACCACATGCTCACAATTTTCTTCATTCCATCTTCCTCATGAATAAGCTATAGTAGCTCTTCCTTGGTTAGATCACCTTCTTCTTCACTTCTATATTTTCCTTTTCTTGTTCTGGTTCAGCCGTTTCTAGTTCTTTTTCAAGTGTTTCCTTAGATTCCTTATTAGATTCCTCATCTAGTATGTCCACAATCACTTGTTCTTTCCCTTTCCCTTCAAATTTTAGAGTCTTGCATGATGGAGTACTGATATCAATTTCTTTTGCTCTTCTCTTTTTTCTCTCTGTAGACACCTAAAAATGGTCTGGAGAATCTAATTAATTAAATATAATTTATTTGATTAATTAATCCTAAATTCATCTACTTAGTAAATAAATAGAAATATTTATTTATATTAAGTTCACTATTAATTCTTCTATTTTATCACATTATTTCCTCTTAATTAAATAAACAAAATTAGATTATTATCATTATTATTTCTTCTATACTTTATTCATCAATTCTATCCTAAATTAAAAATACAACTTAATAGTTGGTATTATTTAATTATCTCATCATATTTCTTCTTAATTGAATAAAGATATCCTAAAATCTTTAATTTAATTATCCTATTCCTTCTATTTTAATTTAATAAACAACTTCTATAGTTTTTTTTGTTAAATTATTTATCTCTCTTTTTGCTAATTTAAATAGACCAAAAATATATAAATAAAAGCATAAATCAAATCCCTCTATTCACTCACCAATAAAATTAGATTTTTCAAATCTAATTAATTTAACTTTCATGCACAGGAAAAGCGTCAGGGACAAACCTGCAGGAAATCCTCTCAATCTTCTGCCTAAAATATTTCCTCTCATCTTGCCTGGTGTTTTCATAGGGAGGAACAATCCTCTATGATCATCTTCACCTTCTTATCTCGTACTGTTCAAATCTGCAGATTTAATCTCAACCTCTGTTGTGTTACCCCTATGCAAAATTGCTCAAGAAACCAAGCAATCATAAGCATTAGCATTAGCATTTTAGTATCATCATAGCATCATGGCATTATTAGATTTCATATCATGACAACATCATTAGTTTTTACTGTAGTTTCCATTTAGCAGGTTTCATGTTAGGATTGTTTACGATAGCATCATATCATCTAGAAATTATTAACAATCATCAAATCATTGCATTTAGCATCCATTCCGTTCTCTAAATATGCATTTTAAATAGTTACGGTGCTTGCAAATTTGAGAGCTTTTGTAATTTGATAAATCTTTGGAAATAGGATACAATGAGACATCTTCAAGATTTTTAGTGTTTTAAATTAGTTTAATTGCTGATTAATCTTGATATAATGTTTCATTAAGAGGTGTATTTAATTGTATTTAGTTTACATTTTCCACAATTACATTCTAGTACCCACCGTGGGGCTGTACCCCATTTTTTTAACAAGTTTTTATGGAAAGTTTTCGTATAGGAATCTGGTGTAATCTATTTTAGTGTGATTGAAAGATTCTATAGTACTTTTGAGGAAAACTATAGCACTTTAAAAGACCATTTTAGCACTTCAATCCTACAATCTAGACAGGCTGACAGTGATCCAACATTTGTTTTAGCGTGTTTCTGAAATCCTATAGCACTTAGGGGTATTTCTATAGCGCGTCAGGTTATTTCTATAGCACTTTTGAGTATTTCTATAGCGCTTTTGTGCACTACCATAGTGCTTGTATGTAGTTCATTTTTTGGATCTGACGCATCCGTGACTAGTAAATTTCATTTCTTCAGTTGGATTAAAAAGAATCAATCTAGGATAGATACTTCTTTAGTTGGTTTAAAATGAATCAATCCTAGGATAGTCACATTTTCATTTGGATTAAAATTTTACCAATCTAGGGTAGTCACCGAACTTTTCAATTTGGGATTTAAAAATGAACACCATGTCTTTTTGTGAAGCGACATCTTCACAGAGATTAGAATTTTTTTGTTTGGGCTCTAAAATTGAACAAGTGATTTATGTGTTTGTATGGTTGATAGGCATATGTTCTACCCTTAATTAGGTGATCCAAAAGCCTAGACTCATCCTTTTTATGCATTCTTCAAGTTTTATTACATCCTTTAGAAGCCCTGCTGTAGTGGGAAAAAGTACTGACCATATGGGAACGACCTAAGTGGGTTCAAACAAAAGCCAAGTTTTTCCACCCCACTATAAAATTTAAAGCAAATCTGGGGAAACCAACTTTTGCTAGAAGTGTGCAAGATAACCATCCCTAAAACCTTTGTTCTAAAGGTTGGGAGGTCTCTTGAGGGAGTTTATTATTTTCGCTCAAAATGGAAACCCTTTCTAAGAACCTAGTGTAGTATCCAACCGAGTCAGTAACCAAACATTATAATACTCACAGTGTAAGGGCAGGGAAGAATCTACCTCGAAGACACTCACCATATAATTTCCATTGACAGTTTGCTCAGGGGGTCGAGAAATCTAACCTTGAGTACATGCCTGGAAAAGACAAAAACATGGGAGCCTTCTAGGGGGTGACACGGCTGTGTGAGTCAACACAATTTTATGATGTCGGTTGTTGAGTATAATGATGACCCTTTGAATATTAAGAGTGAGTCTGTCTGAAGTGCTTTATTGTTATCAAACCAGTGAAAATAGGACCATGTGTGGTTCTTTTGAACATACACTATTCATTTAGATTACAACTCTTAAAAACAACTATCTTCATTTGAGTGTTGTGTATGTTAAGGTTAGAAAGGAAGATATCTAACAATTAAATGTAGATTTAATTAATAAGTAGAGAAAATAAAACACACATAGAATAAATTATAACACATAGAATTTAACGTGGTTCACTCAATCTGGGCTACATCCACCAAATCGTAGCCATCCAATGATTTTATTATCCATTGCAAAAACCTATTACAATCTTGCGAATAATCCCATTTTTCATCATACTGTAACCCCCATCCAAACCCCTTTCTAACAAGCTTAGAAGCTTCCAGATTAGGGTTCTACAAAATTGGGTTTTTACTTTTTTTGTTGATTTTTCCCTTTTTCAGTGACAACACGAAAAAGTAGGAGGAAATTTTTTCTTAAGGGCTGCCGCTCCTGAACCCCCACCTAGGGCCCGGCCCAGCCCCGACAAGGATACATGTCAGGGTGTATAGTATAGCATGATCAGTCACCACATACCAATAGTGTATTCCAAAATCATCAAAATTTTAGATAAAAGATCATCCTAAAAAATATAAACAACTTGAACAAAATAAAAAATGAGAACATATGATTAGGTATTGGAAAACCACTAAGTTTGTCAAAAAATATGTTGCCAAGAGAATTAGAAAAACCAAGACACCACTTAGTTACAAACATATTTTGCAAAGATAACATTTCTTGTATCAGAATAGGAAGACTTTGCTTCATCATAAAACATTCCTCCATAGGTTTCATGATTTCAATAGGGGTTACACTGATGATTATGTTGTAGAAGCTTTGAATTCACAAGCCTATAATCAAAGAAGCACTCTTTCATAGAAATCTAACCATAGTCAACGTATTCGCCAATCCTCCATTCCACAACCTTCCATAGAATACTCCATTAGACCTGATCAGTTCTTATGAGAAAAAAATCTTTGGAAACCTTAGATTGACATCTAAAATCAAGGAGTTTCCACCTTATGACCATTTGGAGACCTACACCTCCCATTCAATAACTAGGCCTTATACCACCTATCATACAACCTAGCCTTATACATCTTGAGAATGGTGAAATCAACATTATCAGTAGCTTACGGGCATTTATTTTTGAGGAAAATAGAACACCCCATCAGTTTCTTATAGCATCCATCATTCTAAATGAAGAAGAAAATACAAACATAGTAGTAGGAAGACCCATGTTACTACCTCCTGCCTAGGAATAGGTAATAAATAACATTACAATAAGGTATTGAAACCATCATTCAACATACCTTATGACCATTTGGAGACCTATAACTCCCATTCAACAACCAGGGCTAACCACACCAATATTTCAGCCCGGTAACATGCACATTGAAGGCACTCAAACTGACATCATTAGTAGTTTGAGAACATTTATTTTTGAAAAAAATGAAACAACCCATCAATTCCTTACAACATCCATAGTCTTGGATGAGGAAGAAGAGAAAGTAGAAATAACAGCTGAGAGACCCATATTGCCACCCCCTACTTGGCATTAAACAGAAACTGTAGCACTTTTGAGACAAACTATAATGCATCTAAACTTTATTTTAGCACTTCCAAAGAAAAGTATAGCGCTTCAAACCTCTATTTTAGTGCATCTGAACTTTGTTTTAGCACTTCAAAGGAAAAGAACAGCGCTTCAACCCTCTGTTTTAACGCTTCTGAACAATCTTGCAACGCTTCTATCATAGAAAACCAAACTGTTAGAAAATTCCAGTGTCCACCATTCTAGCACTTCTGCTCCATATTTTAGCACTTCAACAAAAAAACATAGTGCTTCTACACTGTTTTACAACACTTTTACTAGAAATTCTAGCACATCTACATTTTATTTTAGCGCTTCCACAAAATAGAAAATAGAGAATCTTCCAAAACAACTATCGAACATATTGACATCAGAAACATAGGATTTTATAGATTGGATAGTGTCCTAAAAACCTGAAACAAAGTAGGTTCTTACAAGTTAAATTGTTTTCACACAAAACACCAGATCTTGCAAAATACAAAGTGTCAAATTATCAAAACAAAACCTAGATTAGAGAGCCAAGTTTCCTCATCAATATTTTGGCATCCCACCATCATGAAACAGAAACTCAGTAATCATAAATTTTAAATTAGCCTCATCAATATAATACATCATTCTATTAGGATTCTTTAAAAATAAAATTAACACTAACACCACATAGAAGATCTAAGTTTAGTGAAAAACCAACCAAAACATGTATGTCAATCTTAACAAGGTTGCAAAGGAAAAAAATAGAGAGAAAGAAATTGAAAATCTAAACATGACTAAAGAAAACTCTTTTTTCTGATACCAACAAAATAAGAACAATGAACTAACATATGAAGATATTCAACATGCCCAACAAGACCCAAATTTTCATAAATTTATGGAAAAGGTCTTAGAACAAGACATGGAGAGATACCTCTTGATGTTAGCAGAATTAGGTGCCAAACTTCCAAAACATTTTGACATCAATCGGTTGAGGGAAACACCTAGAACCAATGAGACAGAACCAAACCACACCCAAGATACGGATCAAGTGGTTGCCTTGATAGTTCAAATGAAAACCCTACAACAACAGGTTCAAAACATGCAAACATGAACCACAAAAACATATTTATTAAAGGGCATTTGTCCTTACCCTTTTCATCCATGTGTGGATATGATACCCTTTCCAAGACATTGTGAGTTTCCTAAATATGAAAAATACAATGGAAAATCAGACCCAATTGAACATGTACAGGAATTTAGAACAATGAGCCTTGAATTTTCATAAGAGGATACATACCTCATGAGATTATTTCCTAGGAGTTTGGGAGCCCATTGTATGGAATGGTTCTCAAAATTGCAACCAGGGATTAGATCCTTCAAAGAATTGGTCAACAAATTCATTTCTCAATTCTCCTTCAACATCACACATGACGTAACTATAAAGGATCTCTATAATCTGAAATAGAAAAATGGTGAGACATTCTTATCATTCTTACAATGATGGAGAAAGTTGTTTGCTAGATATCCTCGATCTATACCCAAAGAGGAGAAGATTGAATTATTTATAGACAACTTAAATGATCAGATGACTTATATACTTGAATTGCAATGTCCCCCAACATTCAAAAAAGTAATTGAAAATGGTCTCAAAATTGAAGAAGCCCTAGTCAAACAGGGAGTGATTAAGCACTATAGTGAAACATCCAACAATGCAAATCATTATGGAAACAACGACAAGCCAAATTTTTGGTAGAAAAATAGAAGTACTGGAAGCAATGAACCTACAACTGACAATGTAAAACCAGTATTCAATTTGATAGCATCAACTACCAAAGAAAATCAAAATGAAAACCAAAAAAATAGTCAGGGCACTATTCAAAACAATAACACCAACAATGGAGAATCATGACCATCATACCAAGGACCATCCAATCGACAAAAAATCACCCCATTAGGACAAACATTGGAATCAACAATGAGAGAAGTCATTGCAAACAAACTTATTATTTTACCAGAAGCTCGAAATTGGGAGCCAAAGATAAAACCATCATGGTGGAATGATGTAGATTATTGTAATTTCCATAAGAATAAAGTACATAAGACAAATGACTGTATGCAACTAAAACACCTAATACAAAACTTGATTGAAGCCAAGAAGGTGTTTGTTGAAGGGCATCAAAAAAAAAATGATCACAATGCATTTACCAATCCATTACCCAACTATGAAAAAGGAGAGTCTTTTTCTAGTGGTAAGGGAAAAAGTATAAAATATGTCTATGAAACAACCATTCTTTGCCTTTCCGAGGTAGAGAAAGATGACATTGATACTCAAAAATATGACACAAACATCAATGACCTTGAATCCATGAACATAATGCAAAGCACAAACACATGTGATAATCAAATAAATGTCCTAAAGATTAGGGAAACGCAAGACCATGCATAGGTCAATATAACGACAAGGGGGCTATCCAGAGTAATACTGAAAGGAATTTCCTCCAAAAAAAATGATCCCCCATCACATCAATACAATATCATAGACCAATTACAAAAGATACCCACACAAATATCCATTCTGGAACTTCTCAAAATTTCACCATCACAAAAAGAAGTTTTAGAACAGGCTCTAGTAGCTACAACGGTCCCTAATAATTTGGATGTTTGTCAATTCCAAGCCATGGTGGGACATCTCACCACACCTCATTGTCTATCATTCTCTGAACAAGATGATGTATCTTTAAATCACCCCCACAATGTAGCCTTACATATAGAAGTTCTAATCCCTAAACACTATGTTAAATGTGTTCTAATAGATGGAGGAGCTATTTTAAATATGTGTACCTTGAAACTGATTCATGCACTAGGCTATTCTGACAATTCCATTGACACCAGGAGGAAAATAACAATAAATCCATATGATGAAGAGGAAAGGTCTTCTAGATGGCTTATCATACTCCTAATTTAGGTAGGGCTGATTTTCAAAAACATTGTTTATCAAGTGTTAGACAAAGATCTCACATACGACATACTATTGGGTCATCCATGGATCCATGACATACAGGTGGTCCCTTCAACATACCATTAGTGTTTGAAATTTCTAGTCAATGAAAAAGAGGTGACCATACCAGTTGACAACAACAATCCACAGACTTGCAACATGTTAAAAGCAACTCAAGACACTCTAGCACCTCATAACAGAGAAGTCAATACTTCTACTTCATCCATTGTGGACAACCAACCCAATTTCATATCTAAATGGGTTGAGAAGAAGAATCTAGAGAAAGAAACAACTATCATCGACACATCAAACACTGAAGGTCCTATAAAAAAATTATCACAACTTTTAGAAAAGGTTTTGATAAAGGAAAAGGGTTTAGGAGAATATTCTCTTGAGCAATCTCTATGCCTATCACAGTTGCTACCATCACCAAAAACATATGGATAGTCCATACTAAAAACTCCAAGTTCATCACAACTCGTGACAACTCTAAATGAAAGGTTTATAAAAGTAGGTACACTCGTAGAGGAGTTAGAAGACAAATCCATTCTCAGTTGGCTAGACAAAGCTGAGGAAGCATCAACATCAGCAAATGTTAGCATCAAAATAGATCAATATGGAAAGGGGAAGGCCATTTTAGAGAAAATGGGTTACAAAGGTCAAGGACTAATTAGAAAGAGAAAGGATGGTATTATTGAACCCATTCAACCTCTAACATTATAGCCTAAATACAAAACAAGATTAGGCTATATAACTAAACAAAAAGAGGAAGAAACCCAAAAGGTAGTGGAAAGGATACTACAAATGAGAGATGGCTCCAACACAAACTCCAATGAATATGAATGGGATCATCTATCTGCTACATCTTATACTAATAAAGAGGTTGATGTTATCCAAGTATATACACCCTTATGAGAGGAGGGGCAAGGTTCAGAAAATAGAACATTTGTTATGGGATCAACAAATATTGATGACTCAAGCGAGGATGATCAGACATTGAATGAGTAAAAAAACTTGGAGATGAGTACTGTCATAGACCTCAAACTTCCTACCAATAACTTTGACCACCTAGCTATCATGACACTTACAATAGCTGACCTTATTCAAACTGACGACTTGTTATCTTTAATACACCCTAAACTTATTGCCTAGGAACCCACCAAACCTATTCTCATACTAGTCTTTTCAAATGATGATGACATGATAAATTATCTTTATGGTGATGAAACTGATACAAGTACTATCCATACCACTCATATCAATGCTTTACAATAGGAGGGTGCCAAATCTTTCAATTGCAAAAATGATAATAGGAAAAATAAATCTAATGATGAAAACGTCTCTGAGGTAGCATTAGATTTTGAAAAGAGAAAAATAAAGAACATATCCAACAGTGAAAAAATTTCTGAGGTGCTAAAGGATGGAAGATTTGACACTCTCCCAAAACATTACCATGACAGATAATCAATACTGGTAGAGTCGACATAGTCTATAAATCTGGGAACAATTGAACAAGCAAAGATCTTACATCTAGTAGCATCCATGATAGAACAAGATAAGCCGAAATTCACCAAATTATTTGAGTGGCAACACATAAATTTTGCATGGTCTTATTCTGGCATGCTAGGATTGGATCCACAACTCCTAATGTATCATCTATCACTACCAAAGGGAATCAAACTAGTCAAACAAAAATTGAGAAAGATGCATCCCCACATCACCCTTATGGTTAAAGTTGAACAAAAGAAATTATTGGATGTGGGTTTTATCAGGTCCATAGATTAAGAAAAATGGATCTCAAACATTGTGCCAGTATGCAAACTTGATAGTAGCATCAGAATATGCAAAGATTTTAGAGATTTAAAAAAGGCATGCCCAAAGGATGACTTTCCTTTTCCCAGCATTGACATAATTTTTGATCTAACAACATGACATGCCGTGTTATCTATAATGGATGGCTTCTCAGGATATAATCAAATAAAAATAGCACATGAAGATCAAGAAAAGACAAAATTCACATGCCCTTGGGGAACATTCTACTCAAATGTCATGCCTTTCAAATTGAAAAATGCAGGTGCAACATATCATCGGGAAATGACCACAATTTTCCATGACATGATGCGTAATTTCATGAAAGATTATGTGGATGAAATCTTAGCAAAATCACACACCAGGGAAGGACATCTAGAAATAATTGATAAAATCTTCACTAGGCTAGAAAAATTCAGTGTAAGGTTGAACCCGAAGAAATGTATCTTCGAGATGACATCAGGAAAACTTCTTGGTTGCATTGTGTCAGGAAAAGGTATTGAAGTGGATCTAGCTAAGGTTAAAGCAATAATGGAGATGCTTTCACCTAAAAATATTAGTCAATTACGGTCCCTACAAGGTAGGTTACAATCCATTAGGAGATTTATCTCCCAGCTAGCAGATAAGAGTCATCCATTTAATCACCTACTTCATAAAAATGTTTCATTCAAATGGCATCATAATTGTGAAACAACTTTTAGTCAGATAAAGTAATATTTGCTGTCACCTCCAATACTCATGCCACCTATAACTAAAAGACCACTATTATTGTATATCACAACTACTGACATATCTTTGGGAGCTCTATTAGCACAGGAGGATTCTGAAGGAAAGGAACAAGCAGTTTACTACATCAACAGGACTCTCAACAGATATGAAATAAACTATACATTCATAGAAAAGGCTTGTTTGGAAGTAGTAGTTGCAACCCAACAATTGCGACACTACATGTTGACTAATATAGTGAGGCTCATAGAAAAAATAGACCCATTGAAATACCTACTCAGTAAAGCTGCTCTAACAGGAAGACTTGCAAAATGGGTCATGATATTAAGTGAGTTTGACATCCAATATGTTATTAGGAGAGCCATCAAAGGATAGGTAATAGCAGATCAACTAGCTAAAGTTTCATTACAGGATCATCATCCAATGAACATTGAATTTCTAGATGATGACATCATGAATATTACAACACAATAATGGAGGCTTTATTTTGATGGATCATATACACAAAGAGGAGCTAGTGCAGGAATTCTATTTGTCACACCTCAAGGACACACCATTCCAAGATCCTATAGGTTAATGTTTCCATGTACAAATAATATAGCTGACTACGAAGCACTAATTATCAACATCAAAATAGCTATTGAATGGAAAATCATAGAAATACAAGTGTATGGGGACTCACAGCTTGTCATTTATCAAGTAAATGATGAGTATCAAACAAAGGCTAAGAAGCTCATGCCTAATAAGAAAATGATAGATGATCTAAAAAATTACTTCATGGATATCAAGTTTTAGCAAATACCAAGGGAAGAAAACAAAGTTGTAGATGCCATGGCAACAATTTCCCCCCTTTTGCAATTATCAGAAAAGAAAGGTCGATATGAGTTTATGGTTGAACAAGTATCTAATCCTACGTACGATAACCCTAATTCACAGACCATATGACACATAACCAACCCTCAACCCTCACAATATGAATAGGTCTATACTTACCTCAAAGATAAAATTCTTCCTCTTGATCTCTCTAGTAACCAAAAGCGTAACTTTATCCATCAATCGATGTGACATACATTAATTGATAACATCCTTTACCATCAAGGTCTAGATAGTACTCTTCTCCGGTGTCTAAAGCATCATGAATTTGAAACATCCTTACAAGAGGTCCATGAAGGTATTTTTGGGAATCATTCAAGTGGGCTAACTCTAGCTAAAAAACTCCTCCATTTAGGGTATTACTGGTCGAACATGGAGAGGGAGGCATATCAATATGTTAAAAAGTTTCAGAAATGTCAGATTCATGGTAATCTAATTCATGCGCCGGTGCAAGAATTACAACCTTTTACATCCACATGGCCCTTTTGTCAATGGGGACTAGACTTGGTAGGTAAAATAAATCCTTCTTCATCTAATGGGCACAAGTTCATCATCACAACAACAATGTATTTCACAAAATGGATAGAAGCAGTTCCTTTAACAACTGTCACTAGAAAACAAATTTCATCTTTCATACTCAACTACCTCATCTGTTGGTACGGGGTACCTCAATCCATTATCATAGAAAATGGTAGGCCTTTTAAAAATTAGGACGTCTAGGAAGTATGCGAACAATTCCATATTCAACATCATTTTTCAACACCATACTATCCATAGGGAAATGGCCAGGCAGAAGCTTCAAATAAAACAATCCTAAAAATACTGAAGAAGATGGTAAATGATGTTGGATGTGATTGTCATGTTCAGTTAAATCCTACACTATGGGCCTACATAACCAACATCATAACACCAATAGGAGCTACACCATATGCCTTGGTGTATGGATCATAGGCCATTCTATCAATTGAGGTAGAAATACCATCACTCTGTGTATCATTGAAGGGTATCATAATAGATGAGGATTACAAAGTTTCAAGGCTATAGGAACTAGAATTACTAGATGAACGCCATCAGCAAGCAGTCAATCATTTGAAGGCCTACCAACAAAGAATGTCAAGGAGTTACAATCATAGGGTAAAACCTAGAGTTTCAAATTGGAGACTTGGTCCTAAAGGAAAACCCTAGGAATCAGTAGGATAGAGAAAAGAAAGGGAAGTTTGAACCTAACTAGTTAGGTCCCTTTGTAATCATATCAATGTATGGATCAAGAGCATATCAATTGTCTACACTAGAAGGGGATCTGTTTGATGAACCTATCAACAATATCCATCTTCGATCTATAGTTCTATACCTAAATCACTTAGTGCATGAATTAGTTTCTGAAAATGGTTACCTTGATGAAAACCTAGCAAATAGGCATCTTGGTGATAGAAAAATATAAAAATATAAAAAATATAAAAAAAATTAAAAATCAAAAAAATAAACAAATAGAAAAAAATAAAAAAGAATGAAAAGGTGCAATAAAAACATATAGTGAAAACCTGGAAATAGGTGCTATTTGTGATTTAAATCAGCTCTCCTATCTATTTGGACATATGTCATGGTCATTACTTCCAACATCATTTTTTACATCCATTATCATATCATATAACATGGTCATGTCTCACCCTAGCTTGGGGGAAACATCTTAAAATCATTGGGGGCAACATAAATCTTGAGCTTAAGAAAATGGAAAAAAGCAACAAAAAGAGAGATCAAAACACAACCTAACATGAAACATCAATCGCCATCATAAGCACATTGGACATCCATATCACAACAGAAAATCCAAAAAACAAGTCAAAAAGTCAGTCTTAAAAAGTCAAAACATGAGTTTGTGTTAGTCGAACTATGTGGTCTCTGCGTATATAACATAGGCAAGGCTAATCTTTGATCAGCCCCTGAGGCCCCTAGGATAGGTCTTTAGGTTAGGTTTGATCCAAAATATTGAAAACAAAAACACATCACAAAAATTAGGATGGTTGATCTAATCTGAATAAGTGATTGAATACTATAAGAAAATGTAAGATATATTATACTTTTGATCATTGTTATCATTTCTTTGGAGCAACTCAATGATGTATTGAACTAGAGAAGCTAGGAAAAGGAAATGGTATTTTCTTTGTCTGTTGTCTATGAATTAATCATAATACTATGTGAATCATCGTGGGAAATGCTCTACAAAGTATCATGGATGACATTCCAATTCACATATGAAAGTGGTTAATTCTTGTTTTTTTATGCAAGAAATGCTAAGGTCATCTCAGTTTCATTATACCTTGATGCTTGTGTTCACTTGCAATATCAAAATCCATGAAAGTAGTACTCAGGTCATCATTAGTTTACATTATACCTTTGATGCTTGTACTCACTTTCAACATTTTAAAAGCTAAATAATGATACAAAGCATAAAAGTATTGTTAAAATGCCTATGTTAACATGTAGATTTGCATGGTAAAAGTAGATTGCATCCATAATAGTGTTACATCTACAAAGTATTTGTTACAAAATTGGTGAATCATTCATTTAATAATTATCTTTTATCATAATAGACTGAGTATGCTTGACATTAACAAAACATCCTCATGATCATATAGTTGAATCATCATATTCATTTACATACATTAAAAAGAATTTACATCATCATTTCATCATTCATACATTTCAATCAAATCATTTTACATTCTCATCATATCATAACAAAAATCTCAACATACATATATCTCTATCATTCCATTTTCACAAACATACATCATCATCATAACTCATTAAATCCATCCATTTATTATATCACATATTCATATATAATCCATCCATTTGATCATAAAGTCCAATTTATTGCATATCATTCAACATTTTCATCCATATATTTTCATTTGCATCACATATAGTATCATTTAAACACATCAATCCATAATCATGTATCCATATAACATGCATCCATACATTACCATTATGTGCATCATAAAAAGAACATCATATCAAAGCATACCATCATAATAATAAAACCGTCACATAGCATATAGAAAATTGAAGAAAATGCATCCATCAGTGAATCATGTAGAACACATAATGGACCATAGAATCCACTACATCTTATATATATCAAAGTCACAATGTGAAGTATACAATGATGTCTGAAATGAAGAGAGATAAAATATCAAAAATGGTTTTATATCAAAATAATCAAAGTGTACATCACATATCAAATGTAACATAGACAACAATCATGTGTTGCTAGCTCCAGATGGTGTAGGTATAGTAGGATTAGGACCCCTACCACGAGAAGAACTAGGATCCCTAGGATCTCTAGGTAGAGGTTGGGTAACACCTGTACTGATAGTCCTGGATCGTGACTTGGAAGAATGAGACCTCGCATAGCTAACTCTCTTCTCAGAGAGAACTATGTCATAATATCCCGCTCTATAGAACTCAATCTCCTCACCAATGTGAGCAACCTCTCACATGTAATCTTCTAGGAAGGTACCATCTTCTAGTCTCTATAATCTATTAGCAGAAGCCTGATCACCCTCTACTACAAACCTAGCCACATTTTTCTTGGCTGTCAATGAAGTAACCTGAGCCTGGGTTGCCTCGACTGTCTTTCTTGCCACATCCCTCTCAGCTGTCAATGCTACAATTTATGACTGAGCTGTGACTAATTGATCCTGCACAGCTAATAGAGTCTCTGCATGCAACTGAGCCTGTACCTGTATTTGAGCATGAGTCTACTCTAATAAACACTGAGCTTGAAGAAGCTGCTCCTGAATGGTCTCTAACTGAACTTGAAGATCTGCTATCTGTAGATGCTCTAAAACACCTCCCACACCCTACCTCTTACAAGGCATGGTCTCACTAGCTGAATCTAAAGTAGGGCCCAACCCACCTGTAGCCTCTCCACTATCAAATCTCTCATCTCTGCTGCTCTCATCTTTGGTGCTCTCAACTCCACTTCTCTCGCCACCAACATCCTCCTCACCACCAACATCCTTCTCTACCCCAACATCCTCCTTAGGCTTGACATCTACCTCACCAACCACATCAACATCCTCTGCCTCAAATCTTCCAACATCCTCTCTCCTCTGTCTCTGACCATGCGCAGCTAGAACATCCTCCTCTACAGGTAATGGGGCAGGCTCATCTGGAATGGTAAGGTGTGGAAATGGATGTAAAGCAAAAAACTCAACATAATCTACCATAACTAGAGGCTCAGCAATATCTAGCCGAATGTCCCACATAAATGGTTGTAAAGCCTAAAACTCCTGAACTACCGCAACATATGACAAACAAGGCCCCCAATCTACTATGTCCAACTGACGATGAGTGTAGTGAGCAACACCCTGGGGTCTACCCTATACCATCCCATACTATTTGTAAACACATCTGATCAAGAATATCTCTAATACCTGACAAGCATGACCAATGAGGATCATCGACTGACAAAGAAATGGTAGTTGAATATCATCATCATCCCAATGATCACAATCTAGGTAGGGACACCATGTGATAGACTCTATGTCATCAATAACTCTCCTTGAATATTCTAACTTACCCATTTTAGACTGGGTAAGCTGATTGACATATCTAAACACATAAGGTCTCATGGGTGGCCTCTGTCTAACTGGAACTGGACGTGTGGTAGCTATATGCTCCCACGCCCATACTTGAAGCAAAGCAATGCCAACTGATAAACTCTGACCACTGAGATACACAACTGAATGTAAATCATGATATAAATGGGCAAGCATACACATGCCCTAAGCAAATATGGTGCCATGAACAACCATACTCTCCAAAACTTGGGCCCAACCAATTGAGAATCCCTTAGACCTACGATCAATACTAAGGAATCCGTTGATGAAACCAACAAGTACTGTAGGAAAAGTGGTGTATGCATCAACCATCTCATGCCATGGAATCCACTCTCTCGCAATAGGATCATCCTAAAACACTATAAAAAGAGCATCAGTCCCACCCTACTCTCTCGAACCATATATGACAACATCTCCAACAATCAAAAGCTACAGAATCTACCAGACATCCTCTAGTGTGACTGTCATCTTACTAGTAGGAAGGTGAAAGGTGTTGTGCTCACTTTGCCACCTCTTGGGTAATGTTGTCAACAAACCCCAATTAATCCTAATCTGGGACATGTATAGAAGAGGAGACAACCCACAACATGTGATGATAGCCGTCTCAGGCTATGCCAACCATGGTATGAGATCAAATGTCCAGGGGAAACACTCTCAAATCTGGAGGTTCCCCAATTTCTCCTATTATCATAACAAGATCAAAGTCAATAAATTCATGTCAAACATCAAATAACATCAAAATACCATGTCAAATCAAGTCAGCTCTTCGTGAAAATTTTGATCAAATATCATGAGCACACATCATTGAACCTCACCTATCATGAGGTCAATCATCAATGCATCAAATCAACCTCACCTATCATGAGGTCATCATCAATGCATCAAATTAACCTTGCTTATCATGAGGTATGTCAATCCTAATTATTCCTCACCTATCATGAGGATAGTTACATCAAAACAAACATCATACCTCACCTATCACGAGGTCAAAAAATCATGTATTTGATTATAAAAATCATTCATAACAAACCAATAGCTGATAAGATATGAAATCAGGAACATCAAGAAAAACTTGACAAAAATAACAAAAAAATTGATTTAATTGCAATCAAAATGTATTAAAAGCACTAAAACAATGACATGCCCCTTTTCATCAAACAAAAGTGCTATTACAGATTAAAAAAGTGCCATTTTATCAAAAAGTGCTATTCTATTTGGTCAAAGCACTAATGGTTTTGGTAGAAGTGCTAAAACTCGAAATGCGCTAAAATAGGGGGTTAGAGCACTAAAGTTCTGAAAGTGATAATGTATCTTATAGAAGAGGGTTATCCCACAAAGTTGGTTTACAATTTCTGGGAGATTCTATTTTTTGTTGAAATCACACATTCTTAGAAAATATAGTAATTTAAGCCTTAAAAGTTCCATTTAAAACTTTCCAATTGAAGAGGGTTTGATCAAATAACCTAAAATCAAACCCCCTTGGATAGAAATCCGCTAGTTTTAAACCATACCTATAACAGAGTCTCCTTTACACCTATCAAAATGTTGATTAAAAACCACTTTTGATTTACCTTTTGGGGGATCAAATGAATTCATTTAAAATTTATTTTTTGTATCTATTCCTTATTATCAGCTTCCCTAAAAGTATAATTGTAAATAAATTTAATTTTATTATTATATTTTTTTATTTCTTGTGAATCTAGATTTTTCATCGAAAATCAAGCTCTTTGTTCTACACATGTGGAAAAATAGCAGATTATCAAAAAAAATTTGAAAATTTATATTAGTGCACCATATATTGAAGTCTTTGATCTAACAAAAAAAGAAAAAAAGAATTTCGATACATACAAAAAAAGTTATGCTTTATACAGTCACGCTATGTCTGAATTGTAATTGGTCTGACTTTGAAACTTGATTAAAGAAATAATATTCAATAAAAAACTATCTAACCAAGTGGAAGCAATAGATATTAGAGTTACAAATCTAAATTCAATAGAATTAGAATTTTATCCTTCACGAAAAAAAAGTTATCCGTTATACAGTGAGTGTAACTTTTAAAAAATGTTGTTTTCTAAAAAAAACTATTTTTAGAGGGAGATAGAAAAGGAAGTGGAATATGGTTCAATTTTTTTTGAAAAAAATATATTTAGAATCTACACACAAAATGTCACGAAACTCTAGTTTGCATCATCTTCAAATTCCTCATAGTTTAGCCACTATAGGTGCCCGAAAGTGATGATTTATTTAAAAATAATAATTTAAGTGTCTAGTTTGGCCAATACTTGTAAACCACTATTGTGGGATCACCCAAATTGCACTACAACAGCTATCCTAAGTGCTCAACTTTGCAAAGCGCTAACCTAACCTATGAAAGTGCTAAAATAGACCTTCGAAGCGCTAAAATTTGAGAAGTGCTACAATAGAATCTCTAAGTGCTACAACGGGATTGAAAAGTGCTAAAACAGAAAATAAAAGTGCTAAAAAGAAGTTTAAATTTATAAATCCAAAATATACACAAAAAATGAGAAAATGCACAAAAACCAAGGTAAAATAATAGACATATCGGAGGTCCGAACATGACTGGCCGTTGATGTTGTCGAACATGCTCAAAATGATGGGTGTTATATGGAATTGACATCTCGCTCCAAGTAGCACAAGAGTCTCTCTCACCAAGTTTTCAAAAGTCACAATGTACAAATGATTTTGAAAAGTACCTTTTTAACCTTTTATAGGTTATTTAAAAGGGGATTTTTATAAAATTGATTTAATTTTTAAAAGGGGAGATTAATTGAAATTCATCAAGGACCACTTCCTACATCAATTATTAGGAGATAAATTATTTTATCATGAAATATTCTTCGAATCTATATCAAATCATTAGAAAATCATTAAAATTTTGAAAAATTCCAAAAAATAATAATAAAAAAAATCATTAATTTATCTCCCGAGGGGGCATATATCCATCAATCACTTGAAAACATGTATGGGGCATTCTGAAAAACTTTCTTGGTCAATACTAGCAGTAGCAACACAAAAATTTCTTTGAAGCGATGCGTAAAAAAATCACTTCAAAGAGGGGAAAAATGTAGACACCTAAAAATGGTCTAGAGAATCGAATTAATTAAATATGATTTGTTTGATTAATTAATCCTAAATTCATCTACGTAGTAAATAAATAGAAATATTTATTTATATTAAGTTCACTATTAATTCTTCTATTTTATCACATTATTTCCTCTTAATTAAATAAACAAAATTAAATTATTATCATTATTATTTCTTCTATACTTTATTCATCAATTCTATCCTAGATTAAAAATACAACTTCAATAGTTGGTATTATTTAATTATCTCATCACATTTCTTCTTGATTAAATCAAGATATCCTAAAATCTTTAATTTAATTATCCTATTCCTTCTATTTTAATTTAATAAACAAATTCTATAGTTTGTTTTTTTAAATTATTTATCTCTCTTTTTGCTAATTTAAATAGACCAAAAATATTTAAATAAAAGTATAAATCAAATCCCTCTATTCACTCACCAATAAAATTATATTTTCCAAATCTAATTAATTTAACTATCATTTACGAGAAAATCCTTGGGGACAAACCTGCAGGCAATCCTCTCAATCTTCTGCCTCAAATCTTTCCTCTCATCTTGCCTGGTGTTTTCATGGGGAGGAACAATCCTCCATGATCAGCTCCACCTTCTTATCTCATACCGTTCAAATCTCCAGATTTAATCTTAGCCTCTGTTGTGTTACCCCTGTGCAAAACTGTTGTTGTAAATCTATATATGGCCTTCTGAAGCATGGAAATGACCCCAAGAATGATCATCTTTTTATGAAAACTTACTTTGCATGAATTAGTACTCAAGCAACCAATCAATCATAAGCATTAGCATTAGCATTTTAGTATCATCGTAGCATCATGGCATTATTAGATTTCATATCCGGATAACATCCTTAGTTTTTACTATAGCTTCCATTTAGAAGGTTTCATGTTAGGATAGTTTACAGTAGCATCATATCATCTAGAAATCATTAGCAATCATCACATCATTGCATTTAGCATCCATTCTATTCTCTAGATAGGCATTTTAAATAGTTACAATGCTTACAAATGTGAGAGCTTCTGTAATTTGATAAATCTTTGGAGATAGGAGACAATGAGACATCTTCAGGATTTTCAGTGTTTTAAATTAGTTTAATTGTTGATTAATCTTGATATAATGTTTCATTAAGAGGTGTATTTAATTGTATTTAGTTTAATTTTTCCACACATACACTCTCCATCTCACTAGAGGATGAACCAACTTCAAGTACTATTACCATAATGGAAACACCAGTTGATCCAAACTTCCTTAGCAAACCCATAAAGAAAATTTCATATAATTGATCACATTTTTCCAAATTATTAGAGTATAAGTAAATCTTCTTGCAAACTGGTTCACTATCTTCCTATATTGCATTGTTATTTAGGGGTGAACAATTCATAAAATATATCAAAAGGCATATAACCAGAGTACCAAACCTGAAAGGGTAATTTGTCTCCTTTTTCAATTGCATGTTCTCCATAAATTGATCTTTCAGTAATCTAAAAAGATCAAATTCTTGATCTTCCATTATCATCTTGTGTGAAATGTAAACAACACTTGCCAAAGTTGCACCTTCTCTATTTTTGAACAAATATTTTGGAGGATATTCCATGCATAATGTACCTTGTCACTGAATCTTTGATTGTGGATATTATCAGTGCCCTTTGATCTCTAGTTACTCTAGTTAGGGTTGTGACTTCTTTATTTCAGATTGAATTCTTCCTTAGCACATACCCAACTTTGCATAAACCAGTTATAGCTACAATCACTTCTTTTGAGATACGGTAGGGTTTATCCAGAGTCAAAATATCATCTTTCAATCTATCCAGAATAAGCTCAACAACTTTTGTGTTTCTGAAACAGGGGAATTCACTCCAAATATCCAAGATTTTTTGCTTTGCTTCATTCAACCACTTCAATTCATCGTGCGACAGCATGTTCCTTTCAGCTCTAATCTTCTTACTACTATATTCATCTAGTTTTACCATTCCTTTTATTTGTTCCATTTTCCCTTCCATACACGTCTTGAAAATAAGTTCTTCAACCTCACATCAAATTAAAATTTTTCAATACTACCAAAATACCTGATGGATTAGGGTTTCACCGCTGAATTCTCCTCACGCATTCAAAATTCTTGTGCAAAGTTCTCTCCTTTTCTTTTACAGAAAGTGGCAAATGAGGGTTTCAAGTTGCCTTTTATATTTTTCACACCTAACTTTTGTAATAGTAAATGCTTTTTCCCTAACTTATCCAGATACCCTATTTTCTCAGTTTGTGAAAGATAACTCTTCTACAGATCCTCAACTCAACATGACATCCTTTCCAACTATTCTAGTAACATCTATAGACCATCAATGCAACCACTGCACTCATCCACATCCTAGTGTCAATTACCAGCAGGGAGTTTTCAATATTTTCTTGATAGCTCCCCCTAGGCCAAAGGCCTAAATATAATTCCTAGAAGAATTACCAGAAGCAGGTTCTAGTGCTGGCTCATTTCCTGTAATAGAGAGACACTTCACCCATATCTTCTTCATTTGATCTCTTATTTCATCCATAGTCACTTTCCCTTTTCCTTTATCATTTGTTTGCATATTTCTTCCTTTGTATACCAGACCTCTTCTATCCATATTGTTGTTTCTATAGAATCTTGCAATGTGACCATATTTGTTGCAATTGAAACACACAACATTTCCTTTTTTAGACTAGTTACTCCATTGATTTCTTCTTGATCTGCACTGGTTAGCAATATGCCCAAATCTTCCATAGGTATAACATCTAACACTCATATTAATAGAGTTGTTTGGCACACTTTCACATTCAAATGACTTGTGACCAAACATATTGCAATTGAAACACTGGCCAGAAAATGATGAATCAATTAATTTCCTTTTTCTTCTACATTGAGTGGCCATATGACAAAATTTATTGCAAGCAAAAAATTATTCACTAAAATTTTGAGCATTAGGTTGTCTTACCGTATGCCTTTTTTCTTTGTTCATAAGATTTCCTTGCTTAGAATTCCTTTGTCCAGATCCAGAACTCTCTCCTTTTTCATAACCAAGGCCTCACTTAACATTTGTATTCTTTTCACCTTGAGTCAAGTCTTCAAGCATAACAAACCTAATCTTGAACTTCTCCTTGTATTCATTTGCAATAGTGAGTTCATCTCTAAGAATATAACAATCAATTTTTCAAGATCTTCATTGTTTCTAGATTGTTGTAGCTGAATCTCTAATTGAATGAATTCTCCATTAAATCTGCTACATTCATCATATCTCTTTTTTAAGGATTCGATAAGATTTTCTTCATTATTCTTTCTTTCTTCAATCTCCTTAGTCATCTTCATTTCCATAGACTCCATCTCATGCTTTAGGGTAGCATTGTCTCTAGCAAGTTTTCACATTCTTCAGTTATTTCCTTCAAGGTTTGATTCAAGTGAACATCATCCATGCTTTTTCTCTCTTTCTACTTAATCTAATCACAAAGATCCTTTCTCTTTTCCCTAGACTTAATAATTTGATCCTTCAACTTCTGAATGAATTTCTCAACATCCTTAAGATTTTCTCTCAATTATGGGACTTCTACTTTAAATTGATCAAGGTCATCAAGTGCCGCTAAAAGCTAGCATTGAAGACTACTAGAGTCCATAAAATTCTAAGATCCACCTCAAGATGTTAAACTTCTTCTAATGAACTTAGCCCTGATACCAATTGTTGGGCTTAAGCAACACTAAAAGGGGGGACTGAATCAGTGTTGCATAATTTTTAACTTTATTAAATTGATCTCTCAAGTGTATATAACATTCAATCAAAAGAAAGACGCATGAACATAGAATGATAATCCATAACACCATAACACAAGGATTTTTACATGGAAACTTGATTAAGAGAAAAACCACGATGGAGGTCAATCCACAATTTGAGTACTAAAAATATAAGTGTTTTACAAAATGGGGAATGCACTTGCATTCAGGCACACTACCTAGAGCTCACAACTGAAAATTAGGAAGGCTCACTACCTTTCAAAATATTTGGATTACAACAAAATGTTGAACTAAGAAAATAGCATCTACAAATGCCTAATTACAGTTTTGGTTAGGCTCATAGATCGGATTTTGGACCTTTTGTCTGATTTTGCACTTCACTCTACTCTACCTTAATTCACTTCACAAAATCTCTTCTACACAAATGAAAATCACTTAATTTCTCTTTTGATATTTGCAATACACACCCACACATATCAAACACCACACACACCTATCAAAATGAATTAACTGATCTCATATATTTATTCGCTACCAAGAATTTAGTCACCACATACCGGCTTCAATAAAATAAAAAATATCTTCCAACTGTTGGCTCAAATCATGAATAACATTTAATGAGTATCCACCAAAGTTAGCCATAGCATAGTTAGGACCCAAAAAAAAATCTCCAATGCAAAAAATACTTCAAACAATTCTGCTTTAGACATCTGCAACACCTTATATTCACTTAGTCGGCCTTCATACATCGATGAACATAAAATCAAATGACCAAATCCCCTAACTCATACACCACTTGATGTGGCAACACAAAACTTGAGAATAACACATTTCATATACCCAACGACCTTCCTTGAGATCCAAAACCAAAACTGTTAAACTGATAATGCAAATCTCTTGACAGATTCAACTTCAGCCGGATACCCTTTTCTTCACTCTGTCTTCTGGTATAGTCAGATACTGCAGTGTGGACTGAATCAATGACTTCAGTTGCCATCAATGACAACACTAGAAGCCATATGCCAACAAGGTTTCTAGTTGGTACATACAAGTTGAAGATGAATAAGTTTGGACCATGCAAGATCCTAAAGAAGCATGATCTAGGAAATACATATGAGGTAGAGTTGCTTGATGGAATTCATATTTCACCCATTTTTAACATCTTAGAGTTAATAGAATATCATGAGGGAGGAATTGATGAAGAAATTATAGAGGAACAATGGAACATTCTAGCACCTACTTCAAAAAAGAAGGAGATAGAAGACATTTTTGGATAGCCATGTGGAAAGAAGCACAAGAAACAGGAAATATGCAAAGTACTTGGAGAAATGGAGAGGAAGGCCTGTTGAAGACTCATCATGGTTATCTAAGTCTGAGGTTAACCATCCTGGTTTCCCTCTAACTCTTGAGAAGTGATAGGATCACTTTTCAAATTACCTCGAGTGTTTGATATAGGAGCATCCAAGGTGTAAGAGAAATCTTGCATCACCCAAAAGAAAAATGTTGTTTCTTTTCAATAAGGGCTAAATTCGCCAGGGGCCAGGGTTACTATTTTAATAAGTTTGCATTTATGCATAGTTGGACAAAAAATATTACATAGACCTCCAGAATGGTAAATTGAAGCCAATGGAAAAGAAATCACTTCAGTATCATTTGTCATTTGAGAGTAAAATTTTAATTTTCAAAAATCCTAGTAAAATCTTTCGGGTCAATTTTGAGGCACTTAGAGGCTCCGGATGGGCCTAAAAATTGGTGGAAAACAAAAGTAGCCAAACTTTAGGCCCTAATTTTTGGCAGAATATTTCTCAAGAGCTTTATGAAAAGGTATTATAATAGAAAATCCAATGGTTGGATCAAAAGTTATGACCCCACGAAGTTGTAATACCAAAATTAATAAAATTTCAAAATATCTTCTTGAGGAAGTTACACTTTCCAGAAGATTCTAGGCCAGTTACACCTTCCAAATAAAGGATGTAAAGAGGGAATATAGAGGGGAAGTGAGGGTAGCATAGATGGTGGCTTCAATTTGTAGATTTTTAGATTTATGTGATTAGAAAGCCAATGTGACGGAAAATATAATGTTGTAATTTTGTTTTCATTTCAGTGATAATAGAAAATGTTTGCTTTGCTTCTTGCAGTTTGTTTGTGCCATTATCTATTGTTTTTGTGAGATTTAGATTGTAAGGGAAGTACCCTTCATCACAATCTAAGATTTAATTAACACATTAATCGATCTAAGATTTAATTAATACAGTAATTGATGTAAGATTGCGATGAAAGATTGAGATCTATTCTAACATTCAATTTGTAAAACCATTCCAAGAACAAAGATGAAGTTTTAAATGAATGGAGATCAATTAAAAACTTAACAGAATCACCTTCCTTCAATAGAGCAGGCCTTGCTCAGCCTCTGGTGGGATCCAACATAGAATTTGGATCAACTTCTTTTTATTTTCATAAATATACCAAAGAGGGGTGAACTACAAATTGTTTCAACTAGGAATTGAAAAGTAAAGAAAACAATTGGAAATCAAAAATAAGATAATCTAATAACAAACTAACTTGAGACTAGATACATATATCCATAACTTATTTGAGAATAGGGAAAAGTGGTAAAGTAAAAAAGCTCCAGCCTATTAAAGATATCTTGGAGCATAGGGAAAACAATTGAGAAGATCTTGCAACTATCTTCAATTAACTCTGAATAGATCTTCAGAATTGGACATGCAAATAGTTGGAACTACTACTCGGTTGAATGGTAACTTGGTCAAGGATGTTGAGCTATAAAATTTTAGCCACCAATCTCATTTTGAATGGGAAACAATTAGCACTTGATTTTGATAAGTAAATGCTTCTTCTAGTTATGCATTAAATACACACCATCATGAAACAATCACACATTAAATATCATTTTATTCATGCATTTAACATAAATAATCATTCATACAAAACATTTATATTCTAAGTTCTTATGCATAATCAAGTTCATATTTGAAGTATATAAAAGGTAATACCATAAGTTCTTAAGCCAAACATAAAGTATTAAATATTAATATTGAAAAATATATGAAGTACTTAGAAGGCTTCATCATCCCCCCCCTTTTGTTCATAACCATGTCCTCATGGTTACAGATTGATGATATCAAGAATGTCCTTGTTGAGTGTTTCTATCCATAAAGCACAGTTGAAAACTCCTCCTCTGTAATCCTTTGTTGATTTGTTCTTGCTAAAATAACCATGATTTTTCTCTAATTCCTCATGGTTATGTCTAGTGCATTTATTTTAGGTGTGGGAAAGATGATTATAGGTATTCTAAATCTCATGCCAATCTACATTACCTTATGTTGATCTATCAAGCTAATTTTATATATCTCACCCTGGTCAAGCTCCACCTAATGTTATTTGTTTGGGTTGATAGGCTCCCTTCTCTTTAGTGGATCTAAAATCAAATTAAATCTCTCCATACATTCTTGGAGAGCTACTGGTGCCAACGTTCCATATATATCTTGAAAGAATGCTATACTCTTTAGTAAATTAGTCTTGTAAATAGGCACAACATCATTGAGCCTAGCCACTAACTTGAATCTCTTAATATACTAAATTGCATTTGATGTCTCTCCCCTCATGGCCAAACCATACCTTTTCTAGGTGTCCCTATATTCTCCCATTCTCTTTATCCATTCCACTTGATTTTGTAGTAAGGATACAAAGGATATGATCTATAGTTCTCCAACATAAATGTTAAGAAGTGAGTCACTTATATCACCCATGAGAAAAGCATGTTGCTAGAATTCATAAATTTGATTCTTAATATTAGGATGACTATTAAAATATGATTGAACCAAAGAATTATCAGTCCAAAAATCCATAGATCTCTTCAATATTAATTGGTTCAACTTCCACTTCAAAAACATTTCCCTAAGGAATAATCCATACATCCCTGAAGGTTTTCTAGTTGCAATAAGTGCAAAAGCAATATCTATTGCTTCAGTTAATCTTCCCTCTAGTTCATTTCTTAGTAATTTATTCTATTCTATCCTGAAGTTGTTTATTGATTTGTTTATACTTCATAGCAGTAAGTGAGAGATGCCTTGGCTCTAGGTATGTGTAGGATCATCATGGAAAAAATAGTCCCTTAAGTGGCAAATTTTTTAGAAAAATCAGAGTTAGACAATTTGATGTAAAAATTTGAATAAGTTATCTATATTATTCCAAAAATATGTATATAATCTATAGAAAATTGAATTTAGTTTCTAAACTACTAGGCTTTTTTTTTATAAAAATCTATTTGGTGAAAATTTGAAATTTCAATATAGTAGTACTTAAATTTTAGGGAAAAATAAGAAGTAGGTGTCTATCTGACCACCTTAACCACAATAAAATGATAATATTTTTTTGATAATATTTTAGACATAAATAGAGGTCTCATGTCTGGATGTGATGCATATTTTTTTGTGATTTTTTTCCAAGTAAATAATTAATTATGATTTTTTATTACAACTTTTATACAATATAAAAACTCGTATGTTTGACCACCTTAACTTGGTCGAAACTTCTTGAAATTCAATTTTTTTTTAATCCTATAGTATGTGAAGCATAGAATGTGATGCATGTTTTTTATTCCAAAAATGTGATACTGTTTGAAAGCTATAGATGTTTTTGAATAATCCTATCAATCAGGACTTTAGTTGTAATTCAAACAGAAAATGAATAATAATTATTTATTAAATTTAAAGTATAACATAATTTATATTGGTGGAAAGCTGAGAATCTCCTTTAAAAACCCTTTTTATTTCATCAATTTTGGTTAAAAAAAAGTCATCAACCACATACCCTACAAATACCCTTCATATTGCCAATTTTTGGCCCATCATGATCCTGCACATACCCCTCTGTGGCCTTTTCCTTGGGTTTATGCTCTGGTGGAGGTAAATAGAGTAAACCGGAAGGTGGATATACAATTTTCTCTAGTTCTACCATTTTAGGAGCTATTCATTGCCTTCTTTCCATTCCTCTTTTAACCCCTAAATTTCACTTTCTTTTTGTTCACACTGTTCACTCATCTTGGCTAGATCTCCTTTCACATTTTCTAGTTGTCTAAGAAGTTGATTTGTGTGTTGCTGGACCTGTGACTTTAGTTTTTCCATTTCAGCCTCAGATTTTGATATCTCTTCATCTCTTTGTTTTAACTTCATTTCTAGTATCATGTTTTTCATTTTGTATTCTTGTATTTCTTTTTCTAGTCTTGATAACCTCAATGCAATTTGAATTTTTGCTTCTTCCTCCTTTCTCTAATTTAAACCACTATCTATTTCTTTCAACCATTCTAAAGGTTGTTTTCCTTCTCTATGAATAAACACTTCTTCCATTTATTTAGTAAATTGAGCTGAGGAACTAAAACCATTAGAAATTTGAACTTCAACTTCTTCTTCTTCTAAAGGATATTTTTGAGCAGCAGAAGGGTTTTCTTCATGAATACTAGGGCTTGGAATAAATGTTTCCTTAGCAGGGGAACTAGAAAAATAACTTTGGGGAGTTGCCCTTCAGTGATTGAGAATCCTTTTTTTCTTTTTAAGCCTTGTCTAAATCAAATTATTAAATTTTAACTATGGGAGGAGATTTATGAGTTTTTTTCTTCTTCCCTCTTTTTAATTTATTTCCTCCCTCAAGTTTTTCTAATTTTTTAGCCTGCTTTCTCTTCTTCCCTATTTTTAATTGCTTTATCTTTTTAATTTCTTATCTTTTCTAGCCTCTTTTTCCTTTTTAGGGCTCTCTTCCTCAGTTTTAGTTTCTTATGAGGTTTTAATCTCCTTTACTTTTCTTTTCTTGGAAGATGTTGATTCTTTAGGGTCTTGTTTTCTAGGCCTTCCTATAGATTTTTCTCTAGTTTCTTTTGAACTCATTCCCTTCTCTATTTTTAGAGTTCTAGTCATATGGGTTTTATACTTCCCTAAACCCTTACCCTCAACATTCATAAAAAATTGTATCCATTTTCTTCACCATTAGGTTTTTGTATGAAATGATTCTTAACAATCAAGTGCATTAAACCATGATGCATAATTCTACTTTCTTTCTCTTTGCATCTCATTGCAATGCCACTAACTTGTGAAAAAAAGAACGTAGGAAAGTTTACCCTTACCTCATATTTAGTTTGTCCATGGTGAACATGAATCAATAACTACAAAGTTGGCCCCAACACCAAAGCATACCGACCCTCACAAGTGAAATATTTCATCAAGAAGTGCACTATTAAAGACTAGGGCTCTTGAAGTCTCCCTCTTTCAATACCCTTGTTTTTCCCTTTGTGAACTTAAAAAATGGGTTGAGTTTTTGGGTCAATGTGAAACATTTGTAGAAGCTCTTTTAAATCATGTTTACTTATTTTAACAATTTCACCTTCGGTTAGGATTCCAAACAATATGCTAATTATAGTTGTGGATACTAGAATAGTTTCTCCTCTTACAACAGTGAAACTAAGGTGGAAATTCTTTACAAATTCTTGAATGATATCCCATTCACACCCTTCATATTTGAGTATAAGTTTGAGCCATCCTGCTTGTTGTAACCATCTCATTGTTTCATTACCCAAAATTGCTTATTTTCACTTGAACGTTTTCTTGTATCCCATTTTCACTAATTGGAAACTTTGAGAAATTTAGAAACAATCTTCAGTTAAGAGAAAATGTAGAAAAACTATTTTGTAGGAATGATAAGGAGTCTTCTTCTTTTTACTGAATAAATTTGAAATAGCTTATAGCTATTTCTTGACATTAAATGTCATTTACTCGACATTATGTACAGTTTGAACTAGAGTATATTTTGCATGCATGAGATATCTCACCAACTAAATTGTTTAAAATTTTGTTGGTTAAATGTGGAAAAAGTACATTTACTGACGTTGGCATACAAATTGCATACTTCTAAAACCATCACCTCACAATCATTACTTGAGAACCGATGTCACCTCACAATATCCACCCAATAAATTGCACTTGGCTTTAAATTGAATGACATGACCTTTTAAATAACTCTATGACAAATAATTAAATGCATTTAATCTTACGAGTAATAAATTCCTTAAATAAATGCTTACCTCATCACTGTGAAACGATATTGATTTGGCTGGTGATTTATTCGATGGTGCAATTTACTGAAACAATCTTCACTTTTTCCAAAAGGTATCAAAATCTTTAATTTCTCCCAAAAAGGATTAACGTCTATAAGATTTTTTCATACTATATGATGTACTCAACCATAGTTAATAAATATAACACACAATGCTTAACCCTTGTGGGAGCCCAATTCTTCCACATGTTATAATATTAAACCATTAAAATATGAATTTTTAAATGAATGTGTACTTGCATAGTCAACAAACTAGTTAATAAAATAATATGGTTTTAAATGATGGATGAATTTGCTTTTCTTGTCCTGAATTTCATGGTTTGTATCAATCATTAACTGATCATTTAATAACTTAGAGTAATCATAATTTTTCCTCTCAAAATATTCTTTCAATACCAAGAACAAACAATCAGGAGTGATTGGAAGCTATTAAAAGCTAAATTAACTTGTATGTTTAATCAAAGCTTTCACTAAGGAATTGATGTCTAAGCTGATCAAGAGCTATCAAGATCTCTATGATTTAGTAAGGAGCAATAATAATCTATTCAAAGAATTTCCTGCAAGAGATAGAAGGTTAGGGAATATATATATATCTATCTAGGGTATGTGCAGGATCATCATGGAAAAAATAGGCCCAAAAAATTAGAGTTAGGCAACTTGACATAAAAATTTGAATAAGTTATCTATATGATTTCAATTTTATGTAAGAATAGAATATGTAGCAAATCTAATGTAGTTTCTAAACTATTAGGTTTGTTTTAAAAAAAAATCTATTTGGTGAAAATTTAAAATTTCAATGCAGTAGTACTTAAATTTCAGGGAAAAAATAAGAAGTAGGTGTCTGTCTAACCACCCTAACCACAATAAAATGGTAATATTTTTTATAAGATTTTATATATAAGTAGAGGACTCATGTCCTGATGTGATGCATATTTTTGTAATTTTTTTAAGGTAAATAATTAATTATGAATTTTTTATTACAACTTAAATTAAAAATATAAAAACTCGTATCTCTGACCACCTTAACTTGGTCAAAACTTCATGAAATTAAAATTTATTTTTTTAATCCTATAGTATGTGAAGCATAGAATGTGACACATGTTTTGGATTCAAAAAATGTGACACCATTTAAAAGCTATAGATGTTTTTGAATCAACCTATCAATCACGACTTTAGTCATAATTCAAATAGAAAATGAATAATAATTACTTATTAAATTCAAAGTAAAGCATAATTTATATTGGTGGAAAGCTAAGAATCTCATATAAAAACCCTTTTCATTTCATCAATTTTGGGTAAGAAAAAAGCATTCACCACATACCCATCATATTGCCACCTTTTGGCCCATCATGATCCTGTACATACCCTATATATATATATATATATTTGGATCATTTGTTGGAAGGTAAACCACCATTTCTAGTTTTCAATTCACCTTTTTTATTCACGATGACTGAAAAAAACTAAGGAAAATGTATACTCCTAAGGAAGAGAAATCCTCCTTAGTAAAATGTTCTATCCTTGATTGAAGTTCAGTTGAAAATTCCTCCTTTGATGCTAGTTTATGATAAATTATAAGCTTGTGTCCATTTACCAACACTATCTTCCTTTCTCCATCAATAGGTATCAATTGAATAGCTCCATTATCAAAAACTTCCTTAATCTCATATGGTCCAAGCCATCTAGTATGGAATTTCCCTTTGAATTCTTGAAACCATGAATCAAACAGTAATGCCCAATCCCCCATAGTAATTTTTTTACTATGAATATTATTCTCATGCCATTGTTTTGTTTGATGTTGAATTATTTTTATTTGATGTAAGGCTTCCATTCTCATTTCATCTAATTGGTTCAACTGCATCACTCTATTTGTGTGCCTTAGTTAGATCTATACCCACTTTTAAAGCTATTCTAAGTGTCTCAAGTTCAAGTTCTATAAGAAGAATAGGTGTCTTCCCATAAACTAACTCATATGGAGAAAACCCTATGGTTTTTTTCCATGTTGTGTTGTATGCCTAAGTAGCCTTTGTTAATTTATCACACCAATCACTCTTCCAAGATGAAACTATTTTTGTGAGTATATTCTCCAACTCCCTATTAGTTACCTCAACCTATCCATTTGCTTGAGCATGGTATGGTGTTGAATTTCTATGCTGAACTTGATATCTCTAAAGAAAATGCTTCAAGCATTAAAGACATAAACTGTGGCCCTTGATCTGATACAAGTGTTCTAGTCTCTCCCTATCTTTGTAGGATGTCTTTATACAAGAAATTTTCCACTCTTTCTTCCTTAACAGCTGGTAATTCTTTGACCTCCACCCATTTAGTAATATAATCAATACATACAAGGATGTAATGATTTCCTCTTGATGGTGGATCTATGGGACCAACAAAATCAATTCCCCATTTTTCAAATGGATCCAGGGAAACTTGTGTTTGAAGTGGAATTTCTATAGAGCATGTAGGTTTTCCCATTCTCTAGAATTGATCACAATGTTGAATGTAGTGAGTTACATCCCTAGTCATTATTGGCCAAAAATAGCCTACTCCCAAAATCTTATGTAATTTTCTTACTATAGAATAGTTTCCTTCACCTGGATCATCATGGTATGCCTTCAAGATATCATAGACATAAATTTCATGTACACATCTTAAAAAACAAACCATTAATCCATTCAAATATGGAACTTTCTCTAATTAATCTCTTTTGTTGGTTAGATGAAAAATAAGGAAATTTCCCAATTACTAAATAATTAGCAATATCAGCAAACCAAGGTGATTGAATTGATATAGAAAATTGATGTTCATTAGGAAATGCATCTTCAACTGGATCATTATTTCCTTGTAAAACTATCCTAGACAAATAATCAGCCACAACATTATATTTACCTAGTTTATCAACAATTGTTATATCAAATTATTGTAATAACAATAACCATCGAATGATGCATCCTCCCACCATAGCTTTCTTCATTAGGTATTGAATAGTTGCATGGTCTGTATGTAATTTTTTTTTTATAACTAGTAATATAATGTCTAAATTTGTTAATAGCATACACAACTACTAAAAAATCCTTTTCAGTAGTAGTGCAATTCTGTTCAGTGGAGTTAAGATTTTTTCTTATGTAATAAATGACATGCATTTCTCCTAATTCTTCCTTTTATCCAAGAACTACTCCGATAGCAAAGTTAGATGCATCTGCATTCATATGAAAAGGTTCACCCTAGATTGGCCCAACTATAATAGGTGTGGTTGTCAAATCTTGTTTTATTTCATCAAAACATTGTTGACACATTACAGTCAAAAGAAACTATGAATCTCTTTTTTAAAAATTAAACAGAGGACCTACAATCTTACTAAACCCTTCTATAAATCTTCTATAATTAACATGTCATAAAAAACTTCTTACTTCAATTTGACTTTGAGGTACTGGTATCTTCAAGATAATCTCAATTTTCTTAGGGTCAACCTTGATTCCTTCTTTTGATAGATGATGTCCTAACACAATTCCTTTATTCATCATTAATAGAATCTTCTCATTGTTCAGTTATAACCTATGGTCTTTGCACCTATTCAAAAATTTATTCAAATTATTTAATGATTCTTCATGAGTTTTACCATGAACTATAAAATCATCCATGTATACCTCAAAATTATGTTAAATATGCAAAAAAAGCAAGAATAACATGTTGGAAGGTAGCAAGTGCATTACATAATCCAAACGGTAAGACTCTATAAGCAAAGGTACCCCATGGGAAAGTAAACATTGTCTCATCTTGATCTTCCAGTGCTACCTGAATTTGATTGTATCCACTAAAACCATCAAGAAAAGAAAAGTAACTAATGCCTGATAAGTTATCCAACACTTGAAATATGAAAGGTAGTGGAAAATAGTCTCTCTTAGTAGCCTTGTTGAATTCCCTATAATCCACACATACTCTCCACTAATCATTTTTCTTAGGAACTATGACTAGTGGAGAAACACATTAAATGTTAGAGATAGGGTAGATGAATCATATAACCTAAAGCAATTTTTCTATCTCCAACTTCAACAATATCTCTCAGTGCAAGGTTAATCCTTATTTGAGCTTGTCTTACAGGTTTGACATCTTTAGTGTTAATATGATGTGTACAGATATCAGGATGAATCCTTCTCATGTCCTTATAATTCCAAGAAAATGCTTTAGTATTATTTTCTAAATTTCTTTTAGATCATCCTCTCGTTTAGTTGACAAGAAAGCATTAATGAGGAAGGGCTTATCTATTTGTACTAATATTTGCTTAGTCATTTTTTGAAGAGTGGAGGGTCCTCCAATCAAAGTATTTAAAGGAAAAGGATGGGAAAAAAAATTTGATGGAGTAACTGGCTATGATCTGAATTAGAATTAATGTTATTAGTAAAAGGACAATGATCTTGATCATCAGTAACATCATCAACTTCAAGATTTCCTTCTTCTTCATCCATACATTTTTTATACTATTCTACATGCTCTACTAATGTTACCATAACAAGTTCTCAAACCTCATCATGCTATGAACTAAAATCATCAGTCCAACTATGATTTTAAGATGAAAAAGATGGTTTTGTTGGTGGGTAAAGGAATAGTTCTTTCTATCTGATTCCATTAGAAATAGTAATGCTTCTAAACCTACAATCAATAAGGGAAATTGATGTTGCCAACCAAGGTCTTCCAAAAATAATTTGCTAGACTGTATTTCTTTGTTTATTTTTCAAGACAAGGAAATCAATAGGATATTCACATGTGTCAATAGTAACAATGATGTCCTTAAGAACTCCTTTTGGTTTTGCAATCGATTGAGTTGCTAATTGTAAGACTATAGTTGTTGGTTGAACACCTGTGATCCCTCATTTGTTAGTTGTTTTAGTTGTAATAAAATTAATGGAAGCTCCTAGATCAATAAGGAAATTTGAAACTTCAATTCCAATAATGTTAAGGGTAATCATTGGGCTTCTTGGATCACCATACTTCTAAGGGATCAACTTCCTTGACAAAACATCAAATAGTTTCCCTTTGATTATAATTGTAGAAGGTAACTTCTTTTTCCTTCTAGGAGTTTTGACACATAAGGACTTAACCACCTAGATAATCTTTGGGATATCATAGATCACTCTTAATAATGGAATCTCAATGTTTATCTTTTTAAGTTTTGTGACAATATGAGAATCCAGCAAAACATCCTACTTGTCCTCGGCTTGTTTCCCAACTATTGATTCTTGTTGAAATTGTGTAGAAAATGGTGCTTGCTTCTCACAAGAAATTTCTTCATTCTTTTCCAATGTATATTTCATCAAATCTTTTTGTTGTTCATCCTTTCTCAAATCATGTTTTTTTGGTACTAACTGAGTTCTTAATTGAATATCTTTTAAATAAATGTTGTTTAAACCAACTATATTAGGATCAACATTGTAAGCTGGCTATTGAGGTTTAATATTTTGAGGATTAGGAACTAGTTGAGCTAGAATTTGAGGTTGATTTACTACTTTTGAGTTTGAAGGTTGTTTGGAACCAGGAAAAATTGACCGATTTTTATTCAAAGGTCTTTTTGGTCCTTTTTTTTTCCACTAAGAATTATTACCTTGATTAGGTTGCCATTGAGGTTGATTAGGCTGCCATTGATATTGATTGGGTTGCCACTAAGGTTGGTTCCATTGAGGATTAGTCCATTTAGGATGTCCCCAAGGTGCTTGCATAGAAGGAGGTGGAATCGACATTTGTTGGGCACTCCATTGAGATTGTTGATTCCATTGACTAGGGGGATTCCATTGACTATTCCATTGATTTGAACCCTAATTGGAATTGTTTATGGGATTAGATTGCCCTCCAAATGTAGGATTAAATTTCCTTTATCCTATATAGTTGATTTCTTCTTCCACAAGTAAGGATTGAGAAGGTTTCTTCAAATGATTTTTAATCTCTAGAAGAAGATTAAATTTAACAGTAGAATGCCTCTTCTAAAAATATCACACAAATCTACCTGATTAAGAGGAAATTCCCTTAATGGATGTTTGTCTCTACATTTAGAAAAATATATAGCAAATGGTTCTATTGTTCTTTTGTCAGACTGAGAACTAAGATGAAGATATCAGTTCTCAAATTTTCTATTTCTTCCATGACCTTAGAAACATCAGTTGAGGAACCCATATTTTTCTTTCTAGGGCTTGGTCTTCTCCTTGAATATTTTCTACAAATCTCAACTATACCTCCAAAGGTAAGTTTGTCGATGTCCCCTTTTCCTATTAAGTTCGAGGCATCTCTTGAATTATCATCAATTCCTTTTAGGAAAATGGACTTACTAATATCCTCATCCAACCCATTTCCACATCTTTTAAAAAAAATTTGATATCTATCCACATAATCTTCTAAACTTTCTTCTTCTAACTGTTTCATTTTAAATAGTTCGTCTTTCCTATCCCTAACTTGACAATAATCCTAGTATTTTTCAAGAAAGACTCTTTCCATTTCTTCCCAAGAGTGAATAGAATTGGAATTTAATCCCATGAACCAATGTATGGATGATTTCGTCAGAGATGATGGAAATAACTTCAAATTTTTATTATCAAAAGTATAATTATAAGTTTGACATAATACTTTAAATTCAAACAAGAATTGATCAGGGTCCTCTAAGGTTTTCCCATGAAATGTAGGAAAAATAGAGGGTGAAATATTTTTCATTGGTGGTTCATTAACTTCCATGTTAAGAGCAATAGGAAAAGAAAATGTTCTATTATGAACCTATTCTTCTCTATCTCCTCCTCCTTGGTCTACCATATCTTTTGAATGGATGTAAACTACTCAATTTGAAGATGATGAACTCAAACAGTGAGATGGAGACCCTTCTGGAAAAGGTATCAGATCTCTTCTTATAAATCTTTCAAACTGGTCTCTTTGTCAATTCATCAACTAACAAAGAGATTCTTACCAACACTTAAGGCTTAAATTTTCTTTTTGAAGGCTGGATATTCCCTCACAACAGTGCCAAAAATGATTGATAGGGGTCCTTGCTATCACAATTCCCTAATCATTTAATCTTTTATTTGTCAACCTAGGGGTGTCTAAAGCTATTTGTGGTAAGAGTTGGATTAGTTTTGGGGGATTTTGTTGTGTTTTTTCCTTGTATGGAGTGATTAAGAGTGGTTTGGAGTTGTTTCTTCCTTATTGGAAGTGGCTCTTTTCTAGCTTCTGCTGTTCTTCTAACTTGCTCTTACTTAACTTATTCTAAAGCCTTGAATCATAATTACTTTAAAACAAAAAATGTACATAGATAGGTCATATTCCAAGCTAAATTGAATGGTGAGGATTAGATGATTAACTTAATCTAATTATAGGAAAATAAGAATCTAACATTTTCTCAAATCAAGATCTAGAATTTAAATCTAACTTTAAAGACAAACTACTCCAATCCTCATTCATTCAATTTCACAAGTAATAATTTTTGCTTTGCTCATATTCCATTAAAACATAATCATTCATCAATGTTGAACTTGTTATCTAAACTAAAATCTTAGTTAACTGGAAAGTAAAATGAAAGGAATCTATTTATTAAATTAACATAGTAATCAATCTAATATTTAATTAACATAGTAATTGATCTAAGATTTAATTAATACAATAATTGATCTAAAATTGCAATGAAAGATTGAGATCTATTCTAACATTCAATTTGTAAAACCATTCCAAGAACAAAGATGGTGTTTTAAATGAATGGACATCAATTAAAAATTTAAGAGAATCACCTTCCTTTAGTAGAGTGGGCCTTGCTCTACCTCTGGAGGGATCAAACATAGAATTTGGATCAACTTTTTATTTTCATGAAATGTGCCCAAAGAGGGGCGAACTACAAATTGTTTCTACGGGGAATTGAAAAGAAAAAAAAAATGGAAATTAAAACTAAGATAAAGAATAAAAAACTAACTTGAGACTGGATACATATATCCATCTCTTATTTGAAAATAGGGAAAAGTGAGAAAGTAAACAAGTTGCAGTCTATTAAATATATCTTGGAGGGCAGGGAAAACAATCGTGAAGATCTTGCAACTATCTTCAATTAATGTCGAACAAAACTTTAGAACTGGACATGTGCATAGTTGGAACTACTACTCAGTTGATAGGTAACTTGTTCAAGGATGTTGAGCTGTAAAAGTTTAGCTTCCAATCTCATTTTGAATGGGAAATAGTTAGCACTTGATTTGGATAAGTAAATGCTTCTTCTAGTTATGCATTAAATACAAACCATCATGAAACAATCACACATTAAATATCATTTTAATCATGCATTTAACATAAATAAGAATTCATACAAAACATTTATATTCTAAGTTATTATGCAGAATTTTCATATTTAAAGTATATAAAAGGTAATACCATAATTTCTTAAGCCAAACATAAAGTATCAAGTGTTAATATTGCAAAATATATGAATTCCTTAGAAGGCTTCATCATGCATAACTTGGAATGAATATAATTTGTTTAGAAGACTTTGAATGTGCAATAATAGATACTTGAAATGACACGAGTTTGAGTTACCATTCAAGATTGAAGACACCACCACCATGGAATCCCCTTCAATCTAAATCTGGGGAATGGATTATTTTATCACCCTTTCTGAAACAAGCCTAACTGCATCGAATTCAACAATACTGTTAGAACTATCTACGAGAGTAGAGCATATTGATCCAACATAATTACCTCGTCAATCCTCAAGGATTGATGTTGCACCTAATTTTCCTTGATTTCCCCTGGACGCTCCATCAAAATTTAGTTTAATAAAATCCCTAGGAGGAGGAAGCTATTTGATAGTTTTGTTAATTTTTCATCTAAAAATCAATCAAGAGGATATCCAAATAGTCACTTTCCTATTCTTTTAAGGATTAATATTTATTCAATTTAGAGTTAGTTATGTTTTAGCTTGGGTTTAGTTAGGTGTTAGTTTAGGGTTAGTTAGATTTTAATTTGGTTTTTCTATTCATCATTTTTTTTTTCTATTTTTGTGTTGTTGGTTTCTATCGAACTTTTTTTTTTCCTTTTTCCTTTCATCTCTTTCTTCTTCTTTGTGACTCTCTCTCTCTCTTTGAAGGTGAATATTATGTTGTTTTATGCAAGTTATGCTAAAAGGTGATTCTAGAGGTATTTTTCTATCTATGTTTACATTTTAAGATTGATTTGTCTAGTGGATGAAGAAGAAGATTTTAAAATTAGATGGAGTTAACTTGTGAGAGAAATTTGATATGCTCAATGAAGATTGAGTTAACTCATGATGGAAGAAAAATTTCACTCAAGATATGAAAATATAATTTATTTGAGTATGGATAATTAAATGGATAAATGAAGATTATTAATAAATGGTAAATTAATAATGATATGATACATGGATTAAATGGACATTATTAATTAATAAATGATAACGTTGTAAATGGTAATAAATTAATGATGATTAATAAAAATGAATGTGATTATTGTTAGATGCATTATATGATGAGGATTAGGGTGAGGTGGAATAATTTAGATGTCTACAATTCCAATTGTTTTAAGTCCGTAATCATCGTTCTTGCCTTTCTTCCCTCCTTGTTTATTTCAATTCTTCTCTTGTCATTTTGATCGCAAGACCAAAAGCTCATCCGAGTCTATCTTTATTCATAGATCTTAGATTTTAAAAGATCCTTAATAAATAAAAAATAAATATTTTGAAAAATATATATATATATATATAAAATAATTTAAAAAATTAAAAGTTGAAAATAAAATTTGGTTCTGAAAGAACTTTAGGACCAAGTCCAAAAGTCCTTTATTCACTTAAAATCCTGAATCCTGCAATAGAAAAGTGAAGCTGAGACATAAGGTCCTAAAAGCACTAAAAAATTCTACAAAGTTAAGACACCCACTACATAAAGAAGAAAAAGTCCAATTGACACTTATTTCCCCACAAATGATAAGTCCCTGAAATGAGTAAACTTACCACGTACAAATAAATTGTCCAGGATTCTCAAAAGGCTCAAGACACATAAATAAATGCATCCCTCGTCTCACGCCTGAGAACAAATTTTGAATCAAAATTTTGCATTGATATGATGCAAGAATCTGGGATCGAGCTCAAGGATCGAGTCATCCAAAAACTTTCCCCATAGTTTTTGATCTACTTTTTTATTATGAAGAATGAATAGAAACTACAACCAATCAATGAAGGCATGATTATGGTGCTTACAGTGAGCACACTGTTGGAAAATTTATTGCCCTTGAGCCTCTTTTGGTTGGCACCTACCTTTTAGGGGCATTTGTTGCTTGCAACTGAAAGTTTGTTTTGGGGATTGCCTTCCCCACTTGCTCTTGACATGCACCTGAAGACTGCAGAAGAAGTTAATGAAGTTAGGAATTTTTGAATTCCAAATTAATGCTAGTAGGTAATTTTGAATTTGAGAGGGAATGTTTTGAAAGACAAAAGGAATGAAGGTAGATTATTCTATAAGTTACAAATCTAGAGAAGTTGAATTCCTGAGCAACAACAGTTTGAAGGGAATGTTCTTTGTTCTTTGTGTGATTCAAAGAATTATTTCTATGTGAGCTTCTGAAAGCTCTTAAACAACAACTATTTGTTTTGTGTATGAGTAGAGATTGCTCCTGAAGAGCTCTACGTAGCTCATGCCAGTGAGCTCCTAGTAGCTTCTGAAGTTATCTATTTTTGGTTGAGCGGCTGATTGCTCCCAGTAGATTGTTAATTTGTAGCTTAGTGTATGTTTTTCAGTAGTTTATGCTTAATCCTTCAATGTATTTTAATTTCTAGCTCAATTAATACAAAAGGAAAATATTGGATGCCTATATTTGTTTTCTCCTTGCATTTTTGGTTATTCTGCATTTGTGTATTCCCCTATTTTGTGTTTTGGGGAAAAAAAGCAACACCTTTGTGTATTTTTGTGCATACATAAATTATGAAATGGTATCAGAGCCATAGGCCACATTTCCTTGTGAGTTAGGGAATTTGTTTTTTTGGTTATTAAGTTCTTGTGCAAGAGACATGGCTGGAGATAAAGGAAAGAGCTAGCAGTAGCCACCGTCCTTTAATGGAGAGAACTATGATGTTTGGTCTTGTAAAGAAGATGAAAACCATCATGGTCTCCAATGATTTGTGGGAGTTTGTGGTCAATGGTTTCAATGATGTGATTGACCCAACAACATATGTTGTGCTCACAAACAACCAGAAGAACCAGTTGAAGGAGTTGAGGAGGAAAGATGCTAAGGCATTAAGTTTGATAGAAGTAGCCTTGACAAAGGCCATTTTTCTTAGAATAACAGTAGCTAACCATGCAAAGGAAGCTTGGGAAATCCTCCAGACGAACTATAAAGGGACTAACAAGGTCAAATTGGTGAAGCTTCAGATGCTTTGAAGAGAGTTTGAGACTCTTGAAATGAAGGATAATGAGTCCATTTTTGTTTTTCACACAAGACTCTCAGGTTTAATAAACCAGTTGAGAGTGAATAATGAGATTATTGATGATCAGAGGATTGTAGAGAAAATCCTTAGGAGCTTACCCACAAAGTTTGATGTAGTGGTGATTTCCATTGAAGAGGAAAAATATCTGACAATGTTGTATGTTGATGAGTTGATGGGTTCTCTGCAAACCCATGAGAAATGCCTGCATAGGTCTGCAAGTTCCTCCCAAGAGAAAGTTTTTAAAGCTCAATCGAATGCAAGAGGTAGGGGGAGAGGAATAAATAGCTCCAGACATGGAAGAGGGATATTTATACATGATAATGTTGGAGAAGAAATTTTGGCATGAGAAAACAACCAAGAGGGAGTAAGCAGCTCTTAGACGAGCTCCCGAAGAGGAAAGAAGAACATCAGTTCAAACTAGAAGAATGACAAGAGAAATGTAGAATGCTACTACTATCATAAGTTCTGCCATTATCCAAGTGAATACTGGAAAAAGCAATGTGATTAGTCAAAACAAAGTGCAAATGTGGCTAAAGGAAATCAGTCCACAACCTTCATCATGTGCAACATTGGTGAAGAATCCAGCTCTGAAGTCTATTATTTGAACAACAGTTGCAGCAACCACATGAGTGGTAATGAAAGTCTTTTATTTTATTGATAAAAATGTTAAGTTTGAAATTAGAATGGGGAACAATGGAGTAGTTTGAGTTGTTGGAAGAGGATCTATATGGTCCACAATAGGCAAGGTGAAAAGAAGGAGATATAGAATGTATTTCTTGCTCTTGGGTTAAAGCATAACCTCATGAGTGTTGGTCAGCTGATCCAAAATGGATACAAAGTGCTGATGGAGAAGGGTCAATGCGTCATTTATGACAAGAATGAGAGGATGAAGGTGTTTGCAGCAGTTCAAATGACAAAGAAATAGATGTTCCCATTGAAGATTGAGACGTGTTTCTCATCTTAGTTCATTGCCGCACCTCTCATGAATGGAAAGTGTATAGTAGTACAACATGTAGCACTCAAGAGCACCATTCAAGACCCCTCCAAGCTATGGCATCTTAGGTATGGAAATTTTGGCTATGCTGGTTTGAGTTTTTTGTCCAAGAATAGAATGATTGATGGTTTTCCAAGGATAGTAGAGCCTAATGTTAGATGTGAGGCTTGCATTTTGGGTAAGCAACATAGGCAACACTTTCAATTGGGAAACTCTACAAGGGAAAGAGCACCATTGGAGCTAGTGCACATGGACTTGGTAGGCCCTATGCAAATAATTTCTATTGGTAAGAGCAGATATTTTATGACCTTTATTGATGATTACAGCCGTAAGACATGGGTCCATTTTTTGCAACATAAATCTGAATATTTTGATAATTTTTTGATGTTTAAGGCCTAGGTTGAAAAAGAGAGTAGAAACTTTATCAAAGTCCTAAGGTCAAATCATGGAGGAGAGTATACCTCTAATTTATTTGTAAATTTTTGCAAGAAAAATGGCATCAAGAAGGAGCTTATAACCAGTTATACTCCGTAGCAAAATGGAGTGGCTGAAAGACAGAATAGAACCATCGTGGAAATGGCAAGGAACATGATAAAAGAAAAAGGACTTCCAAATGAATATTGGGGAGAGGTTGTAGCAATAGTTGTTTATTTGAATAATAGAAGTCCAACAAAGGCAGTCTATGACAAGATCCCTCAAGAGGCATGGACAAGATGCAAGTGGATGGTTGAGCACTTGAGAGTGTTTGATTGTGTGGCATATGCACATGTGCCCAAGGAAAAGAGGCAAAAATTAGATGACAAGGGTGAAGTGTATTTTTATGGGCTATAGCAAAGAGTCCAAAGCCTATAGGCTATACAATCTGGTCACCAAGAAGATAGTGATTAGTAGGGACATGGAGTTCCTTAAAGATGAGTCATGGGATGGAGTGGTAGTTTCTGACACCTCTGAATCATCCTTGACAGCTCTTAAAGAAGCAAAAACATAATGGGAAGAAGAGTCTACAGAAGCTCCTGAAAGTGTTGATCAAGTTCTTGAAAGCTCTACAAGAGCTCTTAAAAGCTCTCGATGGCTCCTGATGACTCTTGAAGCAGAAAGATAGTTAGCAAGACAATCATAGTTAGCCAAAGGATTGGGTCTTGAAGGCACCGATCGAGCTCTTGAAAGCTCCCAATAGCTCCTAAAAGATCCTAAAGTGAGCAGACAAAAAGGAAAGTAGCCAGAGATAGCCAAAAGATTGGTTCCCAAAAGCTCCAAAAGATTGGCTCCTCAAGAGCTCCTGAGAGCTCTTGAAAGCTCTGGAAGAGCTTTTGAAATCACCGATAGAGCTCCTGAAAGCTCCCAACAACTCTTGAACCTTCCTATTTAGTAGAGCAGCAATAGTAGTGAAAGTTCAGATCCACCTCTTGCCTCCCTAATGCCTAATAAGACCAAGAGTCTAAGAGAGATCTACCAGAATGAAAGGTATGATGAATAATTTGATAAGAGTGTGAATTTTTCATTGTTTTCTCATAGTGATCTGATTTATTTTGAGGATGCTATGAAAGAGGAGAAATGGTGTGAGGCCATGGATGAGGAGACAGATGTAATAGAGAGGAACAACACATGGTAGTCAACTGATTTGCCTCCCAACAAGCAAGTTATTAGGGTGAAATGGGTCTACAATACCAAATGTAATGTCAAAGGAAGAATAAAAAGGCATAAGGCAAGATTAGTTGTCAAGGGGTACAAACAACAATTTGGGAGAGATTATAATGAGACATTTTCCCCTTTTTCAAGAATGGAAACTATGCGGGCAGTCATAGCAATCGCAGACCAACACATGTGGAAGGTATTTCAAATGGATGTGAAGTCCGCCTTCCTTAATGGAGTGTTGAAAGAGGACGTTTATGTGGAGTAGTCTTTCAAATATGAAGTTTTAAGTCAAGAACACAAAGTGTATAGGCTAAATAAAGCTCTTTATGGGCTGAAGCAAGCTCCATGGGAATGGTACAACATGATTGATTGATATTTGATGAGCAATGGCTTTAGCAAAAGTGATGGTGAGCCCACTCTTTACATCAAGGTAGCAAATGGTAAAATTTTGATTTTTGTCTTGTATGTTGATGATTTAGTTTTCACTAGGGATGATGATTTCCTCATTGCTAATTTTGAAGAGGCCATGAAAAGAGAGTTTGAAATGACAGATTTAGGTCTCTTAATATATTTTCTAGGCATAGAAGTAAAACAAATGCATGATGGTATATTCATCTCAAGAAAAATATGCAAATGAGATCTTGAAGATATTTAGGATGCTTGAAAGCAAGCCTACCCCAACACCAACAACCATAGGTCTAAATTTGAGCAAGGAAGATTGCAGTAGCAATGTGGATCCGACAATTTTTAAGAGTTTGGTTGGAAGCTTAATGTATTTAACAACAACTAGGCCCGATATAATGCATAGTGTGAGTCTTATTTCTAGATTTATGGAGACTCCAATGGACACCCATTAGCAAGCAGGTAAAAGAATCCCAAGGTATGTGAATGGCACCAAAGGATATAGAATTTTGTACATAGCAACAAATGAGTTTGGGCTCAGTAGAACACAAAAAGTGATTGGGCAAGAAGTTTGGATGATAAGAAGAGCACATCAAGCTATGTGTTTCATTTGGGTTTGGGAGCTATCTCATGGGCTTCCACAAAGCAACCCATAGTTTCCCTATCTACAACAGAGGTTGAATATATAACAGCAAATGTAGCAACATGTCAAACTATTTGGCTAAAAAGAATTCTAGCAGATTTGAAGGAAGAATAAGATGATGAAATGGTAATATTTTGTGACAATGTTTCATCGATAGTTTTGACAAAAAGTTCTGTGTTTCATGGAAGAAGCAAGCACATTAAAATTGGGTATTATTTTATTAGAGAATTGGTTGAGAATGGTGAAATTAAAATGACATTTTGTAGGTTTGAGCAACAACTAGCAGACATATTCACCAAGCCTTTAAGCAAGGATAGTTTCGAGCACTTGAGAACCAAATTGGGCGATGTTGATTTGGATCAGGATTGATCCTATTTGTCGGCTCAGGACAAAGAGGGAGTGCTAGAAAATTTATTTCCTTTGAGCCTCTTCCCATTGGCACTTCCCTATCAGGGGCATTTGTTGCTTGCAGCTGGGTATGTGTAGGATCATCATGGAAAAAATAGGCCCTTAAGTGGCAAAAAATGTAAAAAAATCAAAGTTAGGAAACTTGACGTAAAAATTTGAATAAGTTATCTATATTATTTCAAAAATATGTAAGAATAAAATCTATAGAAAATTGAATGTAGTTTTTAAACTACTAGGTTTGTTGTTTTTAAAAAGAATCTATTTGGTGAAAATTTAAAATTTCAATGCAATAGTACTTAAATTTTAGGAAAAATAGAAATGGAGTGCATAGAGCCACCTAACCACAATAAAATGATAATATTTTTATAATGTTTTAGATATAGTGGAGCAACTCATCAGGATGTGATTAATATTTTTTTTTTAATTTTTTTCCAAGTAAATAATTAATTATAAAATTTTTTATTACAACTTTTAAAAATATAAAAACTAGGTATGTCGACCACCTTGCTTGGTGAACATGAAATTCATTTTCTTTTTTAATCCTATAGTATCTTGAATCATAGAATGACCCATGTTTGGATTCAAAAAATGTGATACCATTTGAAGCTATAGATGTTTTCAATCAACCTATCATCGGGACTTTAATCACTAATTCAAATAGAAATGAATAATAATTATTTATTAAGAGTTTCAAAGTAAAAGCTTCAATCTATATTGGTGGAAAGTTGAGAATCTCATTTAAAAACACTTTTCATTTCATCAATTTTGGGTAAAAAAAAATGTCGTCAGCCACATACCCATTATATTGCCACTTTTTGGCCCATCATGATCCTGTACATACCCAGCTAAAAGTTTGTTTTTAGGATTGCCTTCCCCACTTGCTCCTGATGTGCACCTGAAGACTGTAGAAGAAGTTAATGAAGTTAGGAATTTTTGAATTCCAAATTAATACAAGTAGGTAATTTTGAATTTGAGAGGGAATGCATTGAAAGAAAAAATGAATGAAGATAGATTATTTTGTAAGTTGTAAATCTTGAGAAGTTGAATTCCTGAGCAGCAACAGTCTAAAGGGAATGTTCTTTGTTCTTTATGTGATTCAAAGAATATTTTCTGTGTGAGCTTCTAAAAGCTCCTGAATAGCAGTAGCTCTTTGTTTTGTGTGTGAACATAGATTTCTCCTGAAGAGCTCGGTGTAGCTCATGCCAGTGAGCTCCTAGTAGCTCTTGAAGTTATTTTTTTTTGGTTAAGTAGTTGATTGCTTCTAATAGATTGTTAATTCATAGCTTAGTGTATGTTTTTCAGTAGTTTATGTTTAATCCTTCAATGTATTTCCATTTCTAGCTTAGTTAATACAAAAGGGTAATATTGCATGCCTAGATTTGTTGTCTCCTTGCATTTTTGGTTATTCCGCATTTTTGTATTCCCTTGTTTTGTGTTTTGGGGAAACAAAGCAACACCTCTGTGTATTTCTGTGCATACAAAAATTTTGACACACACATGATTTATCTTGTAGGATGGTTTTGAGCACTAAGGTAGGCGAAATTATGATATTCTAAATTATGGGAACATTATATGTAATTGAATCAGAGGCACACTTTGAAGTTGAGTGAACTTGTAGGCAATATCTTGTTTTTATTTTTTAAATCAAGAATCATATATGGTAGTGTTAGAAGAAAGTTTTTGTGTTCTTTGGAATAAAAACTTTTTCATATTACTCTTTCCAAGCTCTTGGAAGGTATTCAAACCAGTGGAGAGCCTAATTGGTAAGAAATGTGCAGGAATCTTTTAAGTATGAACTGGAATCATCATAGAAGTAATTTTAGAAGAGGTTGAACAATGATGAAAATCCATCCATTCTCATTTAAAGAGCCTTCCCTAGAAGACAATGATAGGAAACACATATTAGAAATATTATATGCACTCCATCACAAATGTTGTTGATAAGAATCGATAGATAAATGAGTCTATCATAGTAGTGATTATTGATGTTTGTTTTTCCATTATCGCGAAGCAAATTGAGCTGAATTATTGACAATAGGGTAAACAGAGTTATTCCTCTCATGCAGGCCCAACATGGACTTGGGATTTGGGTCCCAATTGATCCACATTCATTCTCGATTCCCACGTACAACAAATAGAGATGGTGGATAAAAAAGAGAGAATGAAAGTTCCATACGGGAAGGCAGGCCCGATGTGGACCTTGGGACTTAGGGCCTCAATCTACGTTTGTCCCAGATTCCCACGCCATGTAGACAAGATAATGTGAATGTAAATTTTCCTATCCGGTATTCACACTCTCTAGCGAAGCATTATATGATATTTCAGTTAGATTTCAAACTCTCGGAGGAATTCATTAATTGATCCCTCACATAAGATGCAGTTGAGAAGCAATGAACAAAATGTATATTCACTCTAAAAATAGATTTCTGAATATAATTATAACCCATATCTTCTCTGTTCCACTCTCATTTCCATAATCTAAGATAAGATGCCAAAAAAATTCAAGTTCAACATCGAAAGTGTCTATGAAAAGGATCATGACGGAGATGAAATAAACAAAAAATGAACCTAATGATGATTAATGATCCTTTAGTTTGAAGGAATATGCATTTGATGGCGGTTTTCCATTGGAGGGTCGCGCATTTAAGCAGGTTATGTTGTGATATTTTGAATTTAAATGAGTTTTTCTTTTAATTTCAAAACTTCATAAAGTTAACTTTTTTCTAAGTTGAAGCTTGCAGAATTTTAAAATTGATGGCATATTCATTTGTTTGGAATAACTTGAAAATATTTAAAATTTAAATGAATTTATTAGCTCTATGAATTAATTATGGTCTCATGTGATCAACAAGTACTTCAAAGGCTGAAAAGGTGAACAAGCACAAATGAAAATGAATATTTAAACAAGAAATTATTTTCTCAATAGAAGTTTTCTACATTTGTTGCATGGCAAAAAAGATAAGGACATGGGCAGTCCCACTTGTTAAGATTGCCTAAAAGGGAAATTTGAAGAAAATTAGGAATCCAATTGAAAATTTCTTATTAGAGTTTTAAATGGTTAATTAGAGTTGAATTGCTGCTGAAAATAGAATATTTCTCTATGGAATAATTGGATGCAAGTAAAGCTTCAATTGCACATGTATTCTTTCGGGAGAAAAAATTTGTTTCTTGGTCTATATAATGTTAAAAAAATTCTCATTTGAAGGGGTTAGAAGATTAGATAGTGGATAAATTGAAGAATTTGGCCTCTGACCATTCTTAATTTCTAGATTAGTTTTGCATTTCATTTTGTATCATTTTAGTATAGTTGAAGACAATTGTGGGTAGAGAAAATAAAAAAATTTAGTGTGTGCATCTACTAGATTGTCTTTGAGTCAAAGAAGAATGAAAATGTTATAAACATGGTTTCCATTTCTCTAGATTTATCTTCATGCATATGGTGTCATGGTCAAACTTGAATATTTATTCATTGATTGCTTAGGAGATGTATGTGAAAAATTAAATTTATCAGTTTATTAATGATTTTCGCATGGAATACAGTAATTATAAATGATTTGTATTTTAGTCTTAACAAATTTATTGGAATACTAGATTGTTGGCATGAAGGATTGTGTTTAATCTGATCTTAATCTTAAAGTTAATGAATCTTTTATGCTTTCAATTGAATGAAGATTCAGGTTGAGTATTCACATCATCCTCTTGCATTACATTTATGTTTTGATATTTCTTTACCTTTGGTTATAATAGCTTGGTTTAGGTTAAAGTCCCACTTAATCAAGAAACACTACCAAGCCCCTTTAATAAACAACGAATATTGACCACTTAGCTATACAGTATGGTTGTAACCCAAGTCTTAGGACCTTGAAAGACAATTAATTTTAAACTAAATTATCTTTTTGTGGTCTCAAAAATTTCACCATAGGTCAATTTCACAATTACACATGGCACCTGGTACATTTATGAAAAAATCCATCAAAATTTCTTGATTTTGACTTCATGGATAGTAATGATGAAACATTCATAGCTTGTTTTTTGAATTTCAAAGGAAATTGGTTGAACTATAGCACAACATGCAAACATCCCATTAAAATGTAATATTCAAATGAGAATATTCCTTATGGACCATTTTCGATGCATGTCCCAATGCTGAAACATGATTGAAATGGCTATTCCCACATATTCTATGAACAAAGCTCTCTTTTCCCTCACATTTTTCACAAGATTTTTGTCAAATGAAACTGCACCCTACCAAGCATAGGTTTTAGCATTCCAATGACACAATAGAAATGACTTCAAGGTGTGGGACCTTACACAGGGAGGTTGAATCTCTAGAGAAGGTTGACTTCCTCTTAAAAACTAGATGTGAAAAGACTAGCCCAACCTAGTAGTGAAAAACTCTACACTAACCCTAAAATATGAACTGAAGGACGAAAAGGGAGGAGGATGCTAAAATAGTGAAAGCAATGATGCACCTAACTTTAAAGTGTTTCTTCTTGGTTCCTATTTCATAAGGTATCAACAAAACCATTTAGGAAATTCACATAGTTCTCTATTTCACCAAATCTATAAGCAAGAATGAAGGGCTAGGAGTCTAAAAGATCAAATGGGTAGAGATTACCCACAATCAACACTCATAGTCAGTTAGCACAAACAAGCAACCTATAGAAATGATGAAATTTCATGCATGTATAGAGGCACCAAGTGTTACACAAGATACAAGCATTGAGAAGAGGAAAACTATTGATTGATTTTATTGACATAGAGGGATGAAAGCCAATTTTGTAGTATCAAATATGTAGAATTCATAAGTCTTCCAAAGAAAATATTGGGTATAACCCAAAGGAAGAACCCTTTGGAATGATTACAATTTTTTCTTTTAAAGTGCAAGCATAATTGAAAACCACAAATGAAACCCTAATCCTAACTTGGGTTAGTAAGGCTCGATAAGGGAAGATTGAGGAGATCCATCCATGAAATCTAAATTAGAGAGAAGCCCTCATTTTGCACACCATACCCAACAATAAAATTTGTACCAAAAAATCCTCAAAATAATGCCCATGTGAAATCAATGATTTGGGCATAGAGTAAGTCAAGAAGGATAATAATCAACAATAAACGAGCATAAGATAATCTATAGGATTTAAGGAGAAGCAATAAATGATTTCCTTGAAGCCCTAGAATTGAAATAAGCCATTGAGAAGGTAGTTGGAGCATTAGTGGCGTTGACCCCAAAAACATGTCAAGACCATTGAATTGTCAAGGTGTCATGCTTGAATGAATACCTTTACTATCCATTAAACAATATGGAGGGCCAAAATAGGCAGCCTTGGTCAAGGATAAGGATTCACACCTACTTCATACTTTATTTTTCAATGGCGTAAGACCATTAGAGATCAGGATTCAGGCATACTACTTACCGCATGATTAGAAGAAGAAAGAAGGAAGAAAGCAACAAGAGAAAACCACAAATTTTGAAAAGGTCACCCCTTTCGAGTTTCAAAGGTCAAGAAGGAGGCATATGACTTATTGCAAAAGTGCAAAAGGGCTAAAGGGAAGACCGAAGGCTAAAGTCTAAAGGGATAAATTAGGGTTTTGAGGGAAGAGTTATCTCTTACCAAAGAAATATAAGAGGTAAAGGAAAAGGTCAAAGCCCGACATCTAAAAATCCAACACTTAGCTAATTTTTTTAAGGAAGGAGTGAAGTGAGAACGAAGTAAGGTGGAAGATGAAATTCTAATGCTTGAATGCTAGAGATGAGATTTCATGGATTGGGGGTCGAGAGGAAGCTCTACTTCCTATGATGATAAGATGGAATGAAATAATATGGAAGACCGATCCTTGAAGTTTGACAAGTCAAGACAAAAAGTATTGAAAAGCATTTTTGGAACTTTAGTGATCAAGGGTAAGGCTTAAGTATTACCAAAGAGAAGCGTTAAGGGTGAAAGGGTAAGGCTGAAGGCTGAAACCTGAAAGATAGTAGAAAAATGGAAGGCAGGGAAGAGGAATATTAGAAGGAGAAAGAGTGATGGAGAAACCATGCGAGTATGAAAGGAAGGGAAAACCCAAAATCTTGAAACTTCAACACTTTGCCAATTTTTGGACCCTTCAAGGAGAATTCATGCAAGATAGCCCATGTAAGATCTCTTAGATCAGTTATCAATGATAGGTCATCTAAGGGTGGCATGAAATTTCAACATTTATGTTGAATTTTCTAGGATGATTTCCTTATACTCATAGAATTCAGTATCCTTGCATATCAATTGGACATGGAGTCATGAGAATTCTTCAACAACTAGGCCTCCCAAGATTAACACTTGGAGGAAAATAGAAAACTAGGGACATGAGTTCCCTTAAGAAGAATACAAGGTGTGTAAATGAACTTCTTGGAAAGTAAAAAAACTAACTAATATGTACAAAAGACAAAGAATGAGGTTGAGGTTTTCTCAAACAAGACCATTGATTGTTTCTTTGCAATAGCTTCCCTTTCTCATTATCTGACAATGCTCCACATGCTTTTGAGCACCTAAGGGAAGGTGAAGGTTGAACACATGCTTAACCAGTTGCTACAATAACCCTTGGAGAAAGAATTTCAACCAACTTACCTCCTCATGTAGGTCATACATACTATTGAGCTTTGAAATATATAAGTAGGTTGAATGCATTCCTCCTTAGTTGGAACCTCATGCTTTCCTAATAGAATGGCTTGTGATACTTTAACTTGGCCTCCATCCAAACAAATTCCTGATTTCACCCTCCTAAAAGGAAAAACTCTTAGCTCTCCCCACTGGCTTCTTGATGTGCTTTGCTTCCTTATCATTTTCCAGACCTATGAAAAACACCTCTTATGATTGTTTTGGAAAAAGAAAAAAGAGTTATGCCTTATGCTCATCCTACTCATGATGAAAAGATACATTTTCTTCATTTTCAACAAAGCATGGAATCTTATCAAATAAATCAATAAGAGCCTCATCCTCAACACCCACTTGTCCTTAAAACTATTGTCACAATTGGTCCTGCTCATCAACCTTTGATGACATGTCAACCTTTTTCTTCTCCTCATGTTGAAAACTATCAACAAAAAAAGATACCTCTTGCCCCTCCTCAAAAACCTCCTCCTCTTGTGTAATAAAATAGTTATCCTAGTAGACAATGGGCCCATCTTTGCAAAGAGGGATGATACTAGGATGAGAAGGTTGATTATAGGAAGCTTGTTGAGTTTCTTGAGGAGAAATAGGATTTTGAGGAGGCTTCCTTGAGGAACAAAGGGGGAAACATGTACAATCACAACCTCTTGCAAAGGATGAATGTCTCTAAAACTTGGAATCTCAAGCTCAATAGACTTGCCTAAAGACAGAAGAGGCTTACCTTGTTTGAATCTTGGAAAATTATACTTCAAAGGATCCTCCTTCATAGGTTGATTTGGGATGCAGAGAAAAGATTGACCTTCCAACCTTTGCACCTGAGCAAGAAAAAGCCTCATCTTTCTTGTTGTTGGTGTAATTAATATCTAATTACACTATAATAAGTTTACTTAGGAATATTATTTAATTGATTCCTAGGTTGCATTTACTAGGCAATTAGTTGTAATGGGTTCATGCCCCTTCACATGTATTTAGGATAAAAGATTCCTTCTAGAAGGATGCGTTATCTTTTCTAGAATCCTTATACTATGTTCAAATCATTCTAGGTAGTTAGTTAGGGTTCACATGTTGTTAGATCTTGAGACACATGTCAGCATCCTATCTCATACTACATCTCTCTCTTGCCCATATATACAAGGAATTTGTACATTTGTAAATTATTCTAGATCAATGACATAATAGAATATCAATTTGCAAGCCTAAGTTGTAACACTTTCTTTGTGGGTGAATTTCTTCTTGAAAAAGATCCTTTGGAGGCTACAGCTTCATAAGATGATTGTGCATCCATAATTTCTACACTTTTTCTGTAGAAAAATATCTTGTAAGAGACTCTTCATATTGTTTCCTTTGTATTTCCATCTCTTTCTATTGTTGGTAGGCCAAGCGAGCCAACTCCTATTGAAAGTCATGTTCTTCGACACCTTCAATTTCCTTTATTTTCCTTTGGAAGTATAATAGTATTTGTTTGATGCTCAAGTTATTAACATTAGAAGGTTGTCTATGGGAAAATCAAGGTTGGTTGGAGACAAAAGGGTCTTTTTGTGGTTGGGTTTGAGATTATAACTACCATGATGAGCCTTGAGAAAGGGTTGGTGGGTGGAAGTCTTACTGGGAATGCTAGTTTGCTTGTGTAGCAAAGGTGTTTGGCTAAAAATGAGTTGCATGCTCATTATGATATGACTGAGGAGGAAAAAGAGCAACATTATCATGGTAAGGAGGATGATATAACATATCTCCATGAAATGAAGACATGATGTGAAATTAAATAGGATGGGAATTCATGAAAAAATTTAAAACCAAAAAATGAAGACTGATTTCTTTATAAAAAATGACACCATGCTATCACTTACTCTTCTTGAAACCGTAAGATTGAACTCAAAGTTTCTAGTTGTATGAAGATCTTACCTCCAAAGGAAGATATCACTTACATAGACACCAAATATTTGCAATGATAAGAAATTTGCGTCCCACCAGGCATGCTAGAAACTATTGTCACATGAAATTACAGCCTACCAAACATAAGGTTCAACATTCTAATGCTACAATGGAAATGACCTCAAGGTGTGGGGACATTGCACAGTGGGGTAAAATCTCTGGAGAAGGATGAATTCCTCTTCAAAACTAGATGTGACAATATTGGTCCAACCTAGCATTGGAAAATGCTACACTAGCCCTAAACTATGCACTACATGAGGAAAAGGGAGAAGGAGGATGCTGAAATAGGGAAAGAAGTGATGCACCTAGCTTTAAAGTTTTTCTTCCTACTTGTTGTACACGGTATCAATAAAACCATTCGAGAAACTCACTTAGTTCTCTATTTCACCAGATCAATAAGAGATAATGAAGGGACAGGAGTTTGAAATATTAGTGTAATTAATTATTTATGACACTAGCATAAGTTAACTTGGGTCTTTTATTTAATTAATTAAGTCCTAAGTTGCATTATTAGATAAATTATAAATATGGGGGTAATTACCCTTTCCATGTTTGTAGGAGATAAGATTCCTTCTAGAAGATGATTTTTCCTTCTAGAACTTATCTCAATCTTTTATCATTTCCTATGTAGGGTTCACATGTTGGCACATGTTGTTAGATCATGACACATGTCAACATCGTATTGCATCTTGCATCTCTCTTATGCCTATATATTCAGGGAATTTGTACATTTGTAATCGTATATTCTAGATATCAATAGCAATCTCCATTTGCATGCCATTAATTGCAAAACTTTATGTGTGGTTGGATTTCTTCTTGGAAAAAGTCATTTAAGTGTGCGCAGCTTCATTGGATGATTCAACATCCATTGTTTCAACATTGTATCAGAGTCATTCCATTGAAAATTCATCCCATGATCAAGAAAGTTGGGCTAGAGAGATTCTTGCAAGCTTGAAGGTTTCTATTGCAGGCTTCTTGACTCCACTTGGGGACCAACCTAATTTCTGGAGCAAATTGAGTTAGATCCAAGCTCTCCATTGTCTTCAAAAGGCCTCAAAACCCTAGGATCACCTTTTCATTCATCAAAATCAGATTCATCAACCTGAGAGCCATTAGAGGTATTTTAGGGTTTGCAAAATCAATCGTACTATCTGTACAATTTGTAGTAAAAAATCCTCCTTTCTAGTTGTTCTCTGAGGAAAAAAAAATTTAGTCGTAGGAATTTTCTATTTTAGAAAAATTGGCCTTTTTTTCTATATAGTTTGGAAAGATATATATATTCAAGCAAATTTATATAGTTGTAGAAAAAATAAATATAATCAACCTTCATTTTTATATCGTGTCGACATACATATTTTCCTTCGACATTGGGGTTTGATTTATTTTCATTAGCATTTTATTAAAATATTTGGGATTTGATTTGTTAAATCTCCATCAGGCTTTAATTTTTGATGGTCGGCATCATAAAGTTTATAATATGTACAGATATATATTAAGTTAGCATCAAATATTTCAACAAGCCTATGTTATCTATGGTTGTCTTGGAAATTTGCATTTGAATCATCTATATATATTTTGATTTCAATTGTAAATTGCAATATTTAAATGAATCACCATCCGACTTGCCAAATTTTTTTGTCCAAGTTTTTTTTGCAGAGTCTATATTTTTGTAGAAGAGTGGTACGCGTTTTGGGGGGCCCATCACTGACCACCGTCATCAGCTTCCCTATCAACTTCCGATCACTGGAGTTACTACTATCCATTCACCACCGGTGCCTTTGTCAGACTGTGCACTCATCGACCACCATGAATTCTTTACTGATGAATGGGCTTCCATTGACATTGAATCCCTACTGCCCTCACTCAACCTCAACCTTGCTTCTATCCATGAATGGGAGGAGTGCTATGCCAAGTGATGCCACCATGCCTAGCCCACCACTAAAAATCACCACTCCACCCAAGAAGCTCAGCGCCGACGCCATCCTATCTAGAGGAATATTTTTTTGCCACTTTTTCCACCTAGGTCATATTAGTGACCATGTGCTAGTGCCCGCAGGCTAGAATTTTTCCCCTATTTAGCCTACAAATTGCCTAATATAGGCCTTTTTTCACTTTTTCATAACTTTCACCAAGGGTATCAAAATTCAACACACGAGATACCATTAGAAAGAGGATTTTCTCTACTTTCCAGTGGTGACATCTATTCTACAAAATTTTTTTGGTAGAAAAATATACACTCAACAGAATTCAAAACCCTAGCTTGGACATAAAGGCTCATATCTTTTCATCAGATTGTCAGATTTTATTGATTCGAGCGGCATCAGGAAGGTAATTCAGAGTTTTTTTTCAATCCAGTTACTTTAATTAGTTTTAGCTCTAGGTACTCTTTCATTGGTTTTGTTGAATTTGGTGCATTTTTTCAATAACTTAGATATCCTAAAGCTTGGGAAAAGGATTGTTGATTTGGGTAGCATCACTTCAGTTGCATATCATATTTGGAAGTTTCCATTTTTTGTTGAAGGTCATTGTCTTTATTTTTTGAGAAATTTGATAGTACATTATGGGGCTTGCATGTATTCCTTCTATGACTATGTTGCATAAGGGAAACTATAAAAAATGGCGATATGGGATCATCCACCATCTCCAATCACTTGATTTATTACCACATCTATATGGTATAGTTCCCCATCCAGGTGAAGGTATTCATGAACTTTCTTGGAGTTGCAACAGATACATTGTCTTAGAGATCATTAGAATGCAAGTTGATTGTGATGTTTTGAATACTATTGATCCTTGTGATTGTCCTCATGTTATTTGGAATAATCTTTGGGAGCTATATGGAGATTTAGAAACTCCACCCTTCCTTGATGGTCATGATTCATAATTTCATTCCTCAGATCAGGTATCCCATGATGATACTATTGTGCAGGAGGTTGTTTGTTTGGATTTCCTTGAATCTTTTGAAGAGGTTGACAAGGTTTAGTTAGATGTTTCTTCTTCTCTAGCAGAGACAGTTGGTATCCCTTCACGTTTTGTGATTCCTTGTCCAGAGTCATTGGATGAGGCTTACATCATCATTCATTAGGACACATTCAGTTTTCCAGACTTGACATCACAAGATGGCTTTGTTTTAGGGATTGCTGACTTAGCTACTTCTACAGGTTTGGAGGACATTCTTGAGGGGATATCAATCATGTATTCAAATCCTACTTTGGATAGTTCTCTTGAGTCTCCTCATTCCTTTGTATCAATCTTGATTGGGGATCTTGAGACTATCTTGGAGGAGCTTGTTTTCTCTTTAGATATTTCATGTATGAGACTTCTTCCCTCTCATTATATTTAGGAGTTGGAGTTTCCACATCTACCATTGGATCTGCTTCTTCATCATGGGAGACATTTGGTTTGGACACCTTTGTTGATTTAGACTTATTTTAGTGGTTTTGAGGACACTTCATTATGGGGGGGCAATCTAGTCTCCATCACATTCATTGTATTACTGTCTTTGGATTTTTTTCAGCATCAGTTTCTGCTTTGTCCTAGTTTTTCACCTTCTTCATTGATTGTGGCATCTTCCTCTTCATTAAGAAAGGAGACACATGAGAATTTTTTAGAGACACCATTATCCATATTCATCGCTCCTTCCTTCAATTACTATCTGAAATGGGAAGCATCTCAACACTTGCACTTGGTTTTATTTCTTGCAAAAGCGAGACAAGTTTTTTGTCGACATTGGATCTTGTTTTGTCTTCAAAAACTTACCATTTTTGTAGGTGATCACATATTCTAGGGGTCTATATAGTCTCTCTCTTTCCCTCCTATGGGGGGGCTATAGATTGTATTGTATCCATCTGATGGATGGTGTACTTGAGGGGTATTTGGGGGTCCTCCATCCTTCCCATCCTTTCTCATTTTTTTGTATTTCATCTTCTTTTTGGAGAGGGGTTTTCTTACCAATAGGTTTTCCCCTTTTCTCTAGTTGTGGGAGATTAGTTGCATTTCATTCGCATTTGTAAATGGATACCTAAAATGGCCATCATGTAGCTGGGACCCATCATATCATCATCATCATTGCATAATCATTGCATTTCCTCCCTAGCTTTCACTTATGGGGGGGTGTTAGTGTAATTAATTATTTATTACACTAGCATAAGTTAACTTAGGTATTTTATTTAATTAATTAATTCCTAGGTTTCATTATTAGATAAATCATAAATAAAGGGGGTAATTACCCTTTCCATGTTTTTAGGAGACAAGATTCCTTCTAGAAAATGAGTTTTCCTTCTAAAACTTATCTCAATCTTTTATCATTTCCTAGGTAGGGTTCACATGTTGTCACATGTTGTTAGATCATGACACATGGAAACATAATTTTGCATCTTGCATCTCTCTCATGCCTATATATTTAGGGCATTTGTACATTTGTAATCATATATTCTAAATATCAATAACAATCTCCATTTGCATGACTTTAGTTGCAACACTTTTTGTGTGGTTGAATTTCTTCTTGGAAAAGGTTCTTTCAAGTGTGTGAAGCTTCATTGGATGATTCAAAATCCATTATTTCAATAGATCAAAGGGGTGGAGATTACCCATAATCAACTCTTATAGTTAGTTAGAAAAAACAAGCAACCTACAAAAATGATGAACTTCCATGCATGCATAAAGGATCCAAGTGTTACACAAGATACAAGAATTGAGAAGAGGAAAACTATTGACTGATTTTATCGACACAAAGGCATGAAAACTAGTCTTACAATAGCAGAAATGTAGAATGCATAAGTCTACCAAAGAAAATCTTGGGTAGAACTCATTGGAAGAACCCCATGGAATGATTAAAAGTGTTCCTTTTAAAGTGAAAGCATAATTGAAAACCACAAACTAAACCCTAACCCTAACTCAGGTTAAAAAGGTATGATAAGGGAAGATTAGAAAGATCTATCCATGAAATCCATTCTAGAGAGGAGCCTTAGTCATGCACACCATAGCCAACAATAAATTTTATACTGAAAATAATCCCAAAAATTCTCTTGTGAAATCAACAATCTCGGCATGGAGCAAGTCGAGAAGGATAATAATCAACAATAAATGAGAATGGAACCCATAAGATCATCTACATTAGTCAAGGAGAATCAATAAATGATGTCCTTGAATCCCTAGAACTGAAACAAGTTGTTGAGAAGGCCAATAGAGCATTAATGATGTCAACCAAAAAACACATCCAATCTACTAAATTATTGGGGCATTAGGCATGAAAGAATACCTTTACTATGCATTAAATTATCTGGAGGGTCAAAAAAGGTAGCCTTGGTCAGGGATCAGGCTTCAGGATTGCTTCATACTTTATTATTCATTGGTGTTAAACTATCAGAGATCAGGTTTTGGGTGTACCAGTTATCACATGCTTAGAAGAAGCAAGAAGGAAGAAAGCAGCAAGAGAGAACCCTCAAGTTTGAAAAGGTCACCCTTTTCAAACTTTGGAAGTTGAAAAAGAGGCTTACACCTTATCGCAAAAATGTTAAAGGGGTAAAGAGGAAAACTGAAGGCCGAAGTATGAAGGGAGTAATCGAGGTTCAAAGGGAAGAGTTACCTCTTATCAAATAAAGGTAAGAGGTAAAGCAAAATGAAAAAGTGTGAAGTCAAAAAACTTGACACTTAGTTGAAGTTTCAAAGGAAGGAATGGAAGTGAGAAGGAAGAAAGGTGAAAGATGAAAGTTGGATGCCTGAAAGTAAGAGACAATATTTCAGGGATCGAGGCCCAGGAGGAAGCTACTTCCTACAATAAAAAAATGGAAAGCGATAAGATGGAAGCCCAATCCTCAAAGTTTCACAAGTCAAGACTTTAGAAAAATATTGAAAATAATCCTTGGAACTTTGGTGATCGGGGTTATGGTTTAAGGCTTACAAAAGAAAAGTGATAAGGGTTAAAGGGTAAGGATGAAGGTCAAAACTTGAAACATAGTAGAAAAATGGAAGGTAGGGAAGAGTAAGAGAAGGAGCAAGAGTGATGAAGAAAGCATTGAGTATGAAGGGAATCAAAAACCTGAAAGCTCAAAACTTTAGGATTTAGCCAATTTTAGGACCCTTCAAGGAGAATTTTTGCAAGATAGCCCATGTAGGATTTCTTAGATTGAGTATTGATGATGGGTCATCTAAGGGTGGCATAAAATGTCAAAAAATCTCTTGTAAGTTTTTGGACTTAGAGCTATCTCCATCTCATTCCTACCAACACTTTGTCAAAGTCATCTCATAATAGAAAGGACTGCTTTTATGCACAATCTTGTTACCTCTATCATCAAAAGAGAGGGGTCGGATTTACTGGTAATACTCTCTTTCTTATCATTTATTGATGTCATCTTTTAATGTACTTAATTTGATCTTTTCTAGTCTATTGTATTAATGATAAGGGTTCTCCTTCACAATGGGGTTTCTTTCTATCACATGTCTACTTTAGCTTATGTGATCCAATCTTGTTTGGCTATCCATGGAGGTGGAAACAACAAGTGGGGGTTTGACTAAGGAAAACCCTTGTACAATACCAATTTTTTCCTTATCTCCATGTTTACAGGTGTCGAATAGTGTTTCATATGAAGATAGGGTTCACCAAAATGAATCAACAAGATGATGAACCATTATATTTTTCTATGAAGCATGCAATTGTGTCTAGTATATGATGTAAATAACAATAAAAAATCACTCCTAACTATTATAACAATAATAAGAGAGGTTTTGAAAGGATGAAAAAGCATGTACCTTGTTGAAAAATTGTTGTTTTGAGGTCACTGAAGACTCATTCAACCAATGTGGCAAATGGATCCCTCTTAGGGTTTCTAAAAACTGACTTTTGGGTTTTGTTCTTCAATGTTTGCACTTCTATCTCATAGGTGACTAGCTCCTAAAAGTCTGAAATAAATTTTATAAACAACTTTCCATGATCTTGCAATGTAGATGACAACTTTTCAACTTCTCAACTTTGAAAACCTTGTTTTATTCTTGTTCTCTTCTTGATATTCAACCTTAAAAATCTACAAACACACATCAAAGAGGAGAAAAAATTGTTGATTGTTAGAGAATAGGGGTTTTCCTTGGTCAAACCCTCTTTGGGTAATTAAACCTTGTGATGAAATAGTGAAATATGAAAATGAAACATGAAACATGAAACAATGATACATTGGATGATGTATTGTAATGTAAATCTATAAACTAACATGAAGTGGCCATGTAGAATGTAGATATTTATCTTGAATTGGATGTGAAACAATTCTTGTGAATGAATCTTCAATACTACATCAACACACTAGCTCAACAACATGCTTGATGCACTATGCCTTTGACACGATGATATGATCTTTAATTTTTGCAATGAAACTTCAATAATATACCCTTGAATTTCCTTAAAATTCTTGTGAAAATGCTCTATAATGCTCTTGTTAAAGTTCCCTAATGATAACGTGAACAAGTTGCTAGGATGTCTTAGATGAAACTATGTGAATTATCCTTGTATTTATACTAAACCTAAGGTTTAACCCTGAAATTCAAATAATCCAAGCTGGCATCAGATCTAGGATTCAAAATCATTAAAATCCTACCACAAATAAGTTCAAAAAGGATTGTCCTATGTAAGGAGGACCCATTCGCCCAAAGTGGTGAATGTGTCCTACCACAATTTTCTAGGACCAAGTTTCATGGTGATGAAATATTACTAAAATCTCACCACAAATATGCTAAAAAAAGGTGTCCTAGGTAAGTAGGACCCATTCACCCAATGGGTCCTAGCACAATTTTATAGGACTCAAACCTTTCCAAATTAAATGTTATGCAATATTATTAATGATTGTTGCAATAAATCCTTCAAAAAATGTAATAATTAAGGCTTGGATTTGAATTAATGGGGCCAATTAAACTCTAATTAATCTCAATTAATTAATAAAGCCCTATATTAGTGTGAAAGTGTAAGAAAATAGTTTACAACACCCTAAATAATGCATAATTAAGTACATTTTATCATTAATTGATCATTCCCAAAGTAAGCATGAAAAAGGGTTACTTTTTTTTATGCTACCTTTCTCCCCCACTTTAGTGAGACTTTCCCCCATGCCAAACTCACACTAAAGTAGACATTTAGGATGCTTAATTATGCATCAATAACAAATATACATAATCATACCCTATCAAATATCAAGAAAAACTAAAGAAAATAAAGGATAAAGCTTCAATCGTTCGAAGAAAATGTGGAACATGGTTGTTTGTCAAAGAAAAAGGGATCAAGCTTCGATGGTCTTGTGCCATAGAAAAAAAGGACCTCTTGCTTGATATGGGAATAATTCATGATAAATTGGACTTAATGGGGCCATGATTCATGTGTTGTGAGAAATTTTATGCATCCACACTAGGTCTTGGACCCTTACAAATTGAATAACATGCTTTTATCAATATCTTGCAAAGGTGTTGTAAAGTGTTATAAGATACTTTCACACTTTTCTAGACTTAATGAACTTATTTCTCCCTAATTAAATATTATAAAATATGTTTAATGACATCCTCACATCAATCTAGAAGGCTTGTAAAATAAACTTAATGATAAACTAGTGTTGTAATGTGTCTTGCACATTCACATTGGTTCTTGTGTCTTTCTAGGCTATGTGGACCTCCTTTTAGTGTTGGAAAGTATATTTAATCACATTTTCACATTGAATTCTATGTTCCAATTGCTAATTACTCTTTACATCATGACTAATAGGCCCCTATTAACCCATATTGTGCATCCTAAGACAATATTTGATAAAATACCCAACAAAGTTGCAATTTAAACCTTATTTCCTTCTCCTAGCATCCTAGCTATCAAAATGGCCCCTATGGAACCCATTCACCATCCATGGTGAATCAGTCCCATCTAGATGGGACCCATTCACCATGGGTGGCGAATGAGTCCCATTTGGCCCAATTTTGACCTTTGAGTAGGAAAGAAGTGAAATTTAAGTTTAATCTTACTTCATGTCGGCCTATGATGAGGTATTCACAAGTAAAATAGGTGAATTTCTTGTAAATATAAGTCTTGTAACCCTAATTCACATCTCTTATCATTCATTCATCCACCAATCTTCCATCTCAAGTCAACCAACTTAGGGTTTCATCATTTGAAGCCACCAAAATATCAATTTTTAGACATTCAAGGGAAGATTCTTCATGTTTTGTTGCAAACATTCAAGATAAAAAATCATGGAAAGGTAATCAACTATATTATTACATGTTTCATTCCACTCTTTCATCATTTTGGTTTAATTTCCTAAAAGGGGTTTGACCAAGGCAAACTCCCATGCCCTAACATTCAACATTTATTTCTCTCTTCTTGTGTGTATGTAGATTTAGGCCTCTTGGAAGCTTAAAAATCATTCAAGATTGCATTAAAAGGTTGTTCAAGTCCTCTCTTCATTCAACAAGTCAAAATATCAACAAAAACTCATTTTCAAGTTCATAAATCAAACTTTCAAAAGCAAACACCTATAGAGAATCAAAGTGTAGATCAGAACCTTTAGATTCCAATTTTGAATATTGAAAAATTTAAAAGTGGAATCATTCACCATGGGTGGCGAATGAGTCCTACTTCAAGGTCAATTTTGAATTTTCTACATTTTTAGATACCCTTTTGTCTGAAACACATTTTGGCATAGTTTTGCAAAATTGGGACTAATTCACCCAAAATGGAAAATGAGTCCCACTTGGCCTAAAAATCAGCATCAACAACATTCCAAAATCCATTTCTAGTCTCCATCCATATTGCTGGTGCACATTTTTAGTTTTGTCAAGATCTGTTACAATTTGCATCATTTCTAAGTGTTTGTGCATTACATAATGTGTTTTCAAACAAGTTGTTTCCCTTTAGTTTCCATTCAATAATCAATCAATATTATTATTTTCTTGCATTCAAGAATCGTGTCTAGGTATATTGCATCCATATTCCATCCATATTGCATTAACTTTGAATGTAGACAAGCATTTTGGCCCTTCTTTCTCCTTTTAGGTGAAAAAACCTAGAAGCATTAGAAAGGATTAGGGTGCCAAAAATCTATGTTACATTTTGGTGAACCTGCTTTTCCAAATACCTTCTTGTTTGATTTGGAGTCATTCATCATACATCTAGCTTGCATTGATATATCATTAGAACTTGAATGAATTCATTTGCATGCTAGGTTTCAAATTTGGCATTCATATAGAAGTGCATTTAGGTTGCATTTTTGGCATCTAAATTCATTTAAATTTTCTGAAATTCTGCATTTTTAACTTAGGTGTGCATCATAGCACTCAAAAAACATCCAAATCCATCAAAAATTTCTAAAATTTCTAAAAAAAATCCATATTGGGACTCATTCGCGACCTTGGGCGAATCAATCCCTTTTCACCCCTAAAACTGCCGTTTATAGAACTAAAAACCCTATTTTCAAGATTTTTTTTGGTTCCATTACCTACCTGTATTATTTAGTTGAGTTTTTGTATCATGCATTTCATTAGATATAGCTTAAAATAGCTCATTTCATGCATTGTTTAATTTCACTTTTGAATTCACAACATTTCATTTTGAGATTGTTGCATTATGTACACAGAAAATTAGCTTACTTAAAAACTGAAAAATTGCATTTCCTTTTAAGTCATTGCATTGCACATTCTTTCCTTTTTCATCATAGCATATTTTCTTTCAAAATATGTGGCTTTGATTTCGTTAATAGTGGATTGTATAAGTACAACATTCCCTCTTATGAGTTCAATTTTGATTACCACAATGAGGACGTTAAGAAACATGATCAAACCATTGACACAATACTTAATCTTACATTTCCTATTGGTTAGAATGGTAATGTAGACAATTATAACCATCATACTTGTTCTCCTCCCAATATCTCTCCTATTAGTGATGAAGGTATCTTGGTGAAGGAAGTTACAAGTCTTGAGTGTCTTGATCATCCATCTCCTCATTCCCCTTTGGAAGATGTTAGACAACAAAAACATGAGATCATAGAGATATTTCTAACTATCACCTTACCTAGTCTCCATAAGCATGACAATCAAACTTTTCCATCTCCTAATATCCCTCCTCGATGTAAAGAGGATAGGTTGGTGTTAGAAGAAATCCCTATTACAAATCACATGAAACCCTTGATTCTCCCTTCTCTAATTCTCCTCCCATTTGGGATAATCTATTTGACAACCATATTGGTCCTTCACTTGATGCATCCCCCACTGGTGATGAAGCTACTTTACAAACCTCAAACTTGGATGAACATATTACAAGGTCTCCTAGTAGGGTAGATAACATGAAACAAGAAAATGAGCCCTTAAAGACAATGGAAACTCACCTAACACCTTCTCATAATCATCCCCCTCTTGATAATTCCATCATTGATCATTCCCCTATTGGTGATGAAGTTATTATGGAAGAACCAAACCTTACTTTTCAAGTAGATTTGACTTGTTGTTCTCCTAAAAACTCTCCTTCTAGGGAGAATATCATGATGCTAGAAAATGAAAACAATAATAATGTGTCTTCCTTCACTAAACAAGTGGTTCTTGATTTCCCTTCATTTGCGAAACATCAAACCAAGACTGTTCAGGTTATGAATGCACAAGTTTTCATTAGACCCCCCTTGATCAATGGACCTCATACATAGCCCGTGGGACATCCTAACAACCCTCTAATTCTCTACCCACCTTCACACAAACAAAACACTCAAAATAAACCTGAACTTATCCTTTACCCTCCTCAAACTAATGTCTCATAGCAACTGAGTTATAATAGCATTTATCATACATATAACACTCAAAATAACCCACAACCACCGCAGCCAAACCCAACACCCTTACCTTTGCCTAGAATCCTATCCCTCTAGACCTTTCTTACCAGGTCTTCCTACTGGAAATGAGTACAATCTTGTCGAACAACTAAAGAAAACTCCTACTAAGATATCATTGTGGGATTTTATTCAAGCCTCCCCTCACTATCACAACATGATCCAAACAACCTTACAACAAGTTCTTGTCCCTTATCATGTGCAACTAACTAACATAGTAGCCATGATCTAAGGAATAAATGTCGACATTGTTTTCCACCAAAGTGAACTCCCCTCTTTGGATGTACAACAACATAACGATGCTTTCATGATCATCGCTCAATACAAAAAAAAAGGAATAAAGAGAACTCTTGTCAATACTGGTTCTACTCTTAATGTGTGTAGTGTGATCCTTTTGGATAGGCTTGGCATTGATCAATCAACCATTCAACCTGATTCTTTTGCTATTAAGGGATTTGACAATGTTGAAAAGAAACCACTAGGGGTGATCATTATGCCTCTTACTCTTGGAGTGGCCACAATGAATACACCAATCCATGTTATGCCTTATAAAATTTTATGTAATCTTATCTTAGGTAGACCATGGATTCATGCAATGAATGGGGTGCCCTCTACTCTTCATCGTAAAATGAAATACATAAACAACAACAAAGTATACACCCTTGATGTTGACCCTAAACCTTATAGTGTCTTACAACTTGAGAAAAAAAATCCAATTCCTTAAACACAACAACACCAAATACACTAGTGGAACCTGCACAACAAAAGGACAAACAACAACATAGTGAACAAGCCATGAAGCTATTAGACAATGATTGGGGTTACTTGGATTTTGAACATGATTTCATGGGAAAGCATAAGATCATACACAAAGATTCAACTAGGGACAACAAAAAAGTAGACAACCCTTTGAAAGCATCCACCTCAACCACTTTAGATAAAAACACACACTACACAACAACCTTTGACGAACACAATAATGAACAACCACCTAATTCCAAATCAATGAAGAAGCTTTATGGAAAAGGTTATGACCTCATGAAACAAATTTTCTATAGGGGAAAATGATGTGGTGCTAGCGAATAAGGTATCTGTGTCCTCATCAATCCTCACACACAACAAAAAACTCATGGTCTTGGTTATTTCCCTTTGACAGAAATCTCCAAGCCTTCCCTCAAAATCACTACTCTCACACAACATACTCCTAAATCAACCTTAACCATTGTCCATCCTTAACTCCTCAACACTAGTGGTCTTGAACCTCATCCTTTTCCAAACATAAAACAAGGAACTAAACCTTCACTTAATGTCAATGCCATCTTACAAATTGTTCATGATTTGAATTTGTTAGATTTTAAACCCTCCTATAATGGAGAGAATAAAATTTGACAATCTAAAGAGTCTTGCGAATATATGACAACCACTACTAAGCAAGATGTATCTTTGTCACAAACCATAAGACCACCTTCTACCATTGATCAAGAGGGTATCTTGTTGAGACTCCTCCAAGATCACTTGATCACTCTTCCCCCTAGAACTAGAAAGAAAATCTCTTACAAGACTTCATTTTGTGCATATCATAGATTTCATGGTCACTCCACTAATGAATGTAAAGCTTTGAGTTGTAAAATCCAAAAAATTTAGGAGTTTGGTATGCTTACCTCTATGGAGGCACTTACTTCCTCTAATTGATACTGATTTTCACTCTCACCTACATTTTATCAATCATTTTGGCTCACCCTTCTCCTGCACTAAGTGGGGGCATGGGGTTATGTAGCCTTGTCCTCGTATGTCTTTTTTGGTTGCCTCTTTTGGCTATTTGTTAACCTTTCATGAATACTTAAGAGCAAGCTTGGGATGTGGACTCAATTCCTTAAGTTGGATCGCATATGACATACTTCTCTTTTTCATTACAAAGCTTCTCAAAAATATATGACTTGGCATAGGGATTTCCAAGTAAGCTATCATGTTCTCTTCTTCTACATTAAAGAAATTGCTCATAGTACTAGTGTTTGCAACCACTTTAAAGTGGGGGAATACGTCACCACTTACATTTCATTGTGTGATTTTATTTTTCTTGTGATTCCCTCTCTTGTAAGCATTAGGTAAAATGTTACCCAAGATGAGACCTTGCACTTGTCCTCTCTTGGAAACAAGATGAGACCATTTCTCCTTATCCTCTCTTGGAGAAATTTGGTACAATGTTCCCTAAGATGAGATATTGTACGAACTAAGGAAAAACTCTTTGAAAATTCCTTACTTTATTTTGCACTTACAATGTCTATGAGTGTCAAGCATACAAATTTTTGCTTACCTCATAGAGCTCAAAAATCATTTTTTATTGTGGCACCTTATTAAAGTTATCAAGAGGTATAACTTTGATATGGTTGAGTGGGGAGCCCATTCTAAGGCACAACTTTCTGCATAGCCACCTATGTGTTTGTGAGTACATACCAACTAGCATATGTACTTCTCATTTTTGGGTCTTCTCACCCAATGGATCGCCAAGAGTTTTGTTTCCCTAGAGTGAGTATACATTTTCTTCTTGAAACAAAAAAGCCTAGATCTAATCCACAACTAGCTAGACAGACGATCAAAGCTTGATCCCCCTTTTTAATTTTTTAATTTTTCTTCTTTCCATTGCATGATTATGTATCTTGATGGATTGAAATACGATCTTGGATCCGGGGGGCTCGATTTCCTTCATCTTTTTCATTCTTTGTCATCTAAATCTGAACATTCAAATCTCTCTTGAATGACTACTTTATTGTGAGTTTGAAGCAAATACATCCTCTCACTAAAGTGGGGGCTAAATGTGTAATAGAAAAAAAGGACCTCTTGCTTGACATGGGAATAATTCATGATAAATTGGACTTAATGAGGCCCTGAGTCAGGTGTTGTGAGGCATTTTATGCATCCACACTAGGTCTTTGACCCTTACAAATTGAATAACACACTTTTATCAATGTCTTGTAAAGGTGTTGTAAAGTGTTGTAAGATACTTTCACTCTTTTCTAGACTTAATGAACTCATTTCTCCCTAATTCAACATTATAAAATGTATTTAATGACATCCTCACATCAATCTTGAAGTCTTGTAAAATAAACTTAATGATAAACTAGTGTTGTAATATGTCTTGCACATTCACATTGGTTCTTATGCCTTTCTAGGTTATGTGGACCTCATTTAAGTGTTGTAAAGTGTATTTAATCACACTTTCACATTGAATTATGTGTCCCAAGCCCTAATTAATCTTTAAATCATCACTAATATGCCCCTATTAACCCATAGTGTCCATCTCAAGATAATATTTGATAAAATACCCAACAAAGTTGCAATTTAAACCTTATTTCCTGATCTCCTAACATCCTAGCTATCAAAATGGCCCCTATGAGAGCCATTCACCATCCATGGTGAATCAGTCCCATCCAGGTGGGATCCCTTCACCATGGATGTAAAATGAGTCCCATTTGGGCCAATTTTGACCTTTGAGTGGGAAAAAAGTGAAATTTAAGTTTACTCTTACTTCATGTCGGCCTATGATGGGGTATTAAAGGGTAAAATAGGTAAGTTTCCTATAAATATAATTCTTGTAACCCTAATTCACATCTCTTATCCTTCATTCGTGCATCTTCCATATCAATTCAATCAACTTAGGGTTTCATCATTTCAAGCCACCGAGATATCAATTAATTTCAAAAATTCAAGGTAAGATTTTCATGGTTTTTTGCATACATAAAAGATCAAACATTATGGAAAGGTAATAGACTCTATTATTACATGTTTCATTCCATTCTTTCATCATTTTGGTTTAATTATCTAAAAGGAGTTTGACCAAGGCAAATCCCCAACACTAACATTCAACATTTCTTCCTCTCTTCTTGTGTGTATGTAGATTTAGGCCTCATGGAAGCTTAGAAATCATTGAATATTGCATTACAAGGTTGTTCAAGTCTTCTCTTCATTCAACAAGTCAAAATATGAACAAAAACTCATTTTTTAGGTTCCAAAATTAGAGTTTCGAAAGCAGACACCTATAGAGAATCAAAGTGTAGATCAGAAGCTTTAGATTCCCCTTTTGAATATTTAGAAATTAAAAAGTGTAATCATTCACCATGGGTGGTGAATGAGTCCTACTTCCAGTTCAATTTTGTGTTTTCTGCATTTTTAGATACCCTTTTGTTTGAAACAGGTTTTGGCAGAGTTTTGCAAATTTGGTACTAATTCGCCCAGAATGGCGAATGAGTCCCACCAAGCTTGAAAATCAGCATCAACAACATTCCAAAATCCATTTCTAGTCTCCATCCATATTCTAGGTGCACACTTTCAATTTCATCAAGATCTGTTACAATTTGCATTTGTTTCTACGTGTTTGTGCATTACACAATGTGTTTTCAAACAAGTTGTTTTCCTTTAGTTTCCATTCAATAATCAATTAATATTATTAGTTTCTTGAATTCAATAATTGCATCTAGGTATATTTCATCCATATTGCATTAAATTTGAATGTAGACATAAGCATTTTGGCCCTTCTTTCTCCTTTTATGTAAAAAACCCTAGAAGCATTAGAAAGGATTAGGGTGCCAAAATCTATGTTACAGGTCCAACACGATGTGGAACACAAATATGTTTTTTTTCCATGATGTGTTTTCTCACTCTAGAGTAATGGAGCCTTTGGCCATCCACTAGGTGAGTTATCCCAATGAGGTGGAAAATGAGAGAATCATATTAGCCTCCCGTACCATACCAAAATTTTTCTCCAAACAACTTTGATAAGTCACCAGAATGCTACGATTTTATGAATTATTTTGAACGTTATGTCTATAAGTTTTTGTTAAAGGGTTTTTTTCTATGTTCATGTAAGTTCTTCTTAGGGAACACTGTGCCTAATGTCTCCAAGAGAGGACAAGTCAAGAATATCATATTGCTACTTATGGGATGCCTCATTCACATCATGCCACTAATGGAAATTATATGTTTAGAAATATCATGGCCTTGGAGGATATCAAACCTAGTGACACCACCAAGAAAAGGACATGTCACAAGAAAAAATAAAATCACACCATGGAATGTGTAAAATGTCAAAAGATGTCATCGATGTATTCCCCAACTTTCAAGTGGTTGCTAATGCCATTGCTATGAGCAACTGCTTCAAAGTAGCTAATGTTTAATCCTAAGACATTAGATCTTTCCTCAAAAAACCCTATACCAAGTCAAATGTTTCCAAAATAAAGCTATGACATGAATAAGGAGGGAGGGGTTTCCCCCAAAAAAGCAATGCTAAACAGGTATGTGTAGGATCATGATGGGCCAAATAGTGGCGATATGATGGGTATGTGTAGGGTATGTGGCTGATGAATTTTTCTTTACCCAAAATTGATGAAACAAAAAAGGGTTTTTAAAGGAGATTCTCAGCTTTCCAACAATATAAATTATGATTTACTTTGAATTTAATAAATAATTATTATTCATTTTCTATTTGAATTATGACTAAAGTCCTACTTGATAGGCTGATTGAAAAACATCTATAGCTTTCAAACACTATCACATTTTTTGAATCCAAAATATGTGTCACATTGCTTCGATACTATAGGATTAAAAATAAATAAAAAAATCATGAAGTTTTGGCCAAGTTAAGGTGGTCAGACATAATAGTTTTTATATTTTTTAAATTTGTACTTAAAACTTCATAATTAATTATTTACTTGGAAAAAATTACCAAAATATATGCATCACATCGGGACATGAGTCCTCTAGTTATATCTAAAATCTTATAAAAAAATATTATCATTTTATTGTGGTTAGGGTGGTCAGACAGACACCTACTTCTTATTTTTTGCCTAAAATTTAAGTACTACTGCATTGAAATTTCAAATTTTCACCAAATAGATTAAAAAAAAAAAAAACCTAGTAGTTTAGAAATTACATTAAATTTGCTACAGATTCTATTCTTACATATTTTTGAAATAATATAGACAACATATTAAATTTTTACGTCAAGTTTCCTAACTCTGATTTTTTCTGAATTTTTTGCTACTTAAGGGTTTGTTTTTTCCATGATGATACTATGCATACCCAAGCCTAGAAACAAAAGTATGTGACATGCAATCCAAATTAAGGCATGTCGTCCACATCCCAAGCTTGCTATTATATATTCATGGAGGGTGTTCAACTAGTCACAAGAGACAATGAAAAGTGACATATAAGGGAAAAGCTACCTAACCCCTTTCCCCCATTGAGTTCGAGACAAGGGTGAGCCAAGGATGGATGATGGTATACCACTCCTAGTGATAATGAGATGCTTTTCAATGAATATAAAATATGCAATAGTGAGTATCCTATGATCCTACAAGTATTACATGGAAAGGAGTAGCAACTATTGTTATTAATTATAATGTGTAGAGAAAGTATCAATTGTATGCATATCTAATGAATTATTTCCACATGTAGTATCTATCAATTCATGATGGACCAAAGTTAAACTTGTCTTGGAAGAATATTTTGTAAGGCTATTGATATTAAGCGAATTCCTTTTTTACACTTTTATTTCTATCAAAGGACAATAACCAAGACTGTGAATTATTTCTTGCATGCTACGATCTATACGAACACAGATACCTTATTGTCTAGCACCATATCCTTTTCCACTATAACCAAGTTGTTTCACAAGTTTATAACCTCTTCCATAATGATTTTGCATTTCTTTTGGATTTAATGGTTTCTCATGATTAGGTTCATCAAAGGTTTTTGTTTAATTTATTTTTTCTAAAGTGGTTGAGGTGGATGCTTTCAAATTTTGTGTTGACTTTATTGCATTTTCTTTTTCCTTTTCAGACTCTTTGTTTATGATCTTGTATTTTCCCATGAATGTAGGTGTGAAATCTAAGGAACCCCATTCATCTTCCAATAGCTAAGTGAATTCATCAATTTTCTTGGTGTGTTCCTCTTCCTTTGTGATTTTCACATTTGCTTCTTGTTTGAATACTTCCAAAGGATTGTGTCCTTGTCTCTCAACAATCAAACAACTTCCAGGTTGAGGAACAACCTTAAGTGAGTAATTTTTATTTTTTAAGAACATAATTCATTCTACAATGAAGATTTGAAGGCACTGCATGCATCTCATGAATCCATGGTCTTCCTAATACGAGGTTGTATGAAATATCATGAGGCATAACATATATAGGAGTTTGTAATTTTTCTCTCCCAATTCTAATAGGTAATGTGATGACTCCAAGCAGTTGTTTTCCTATGTTATCAAATCCATGGATAGATAAAGAATCAAGTTGAATTTGGATTTTTTCTATGTCAATATCATAAAGAAGGTTTATTCTACACATGTTAAGGGTTGAGCCACTTTCAACAAGAGTTATCTTTATCACTATTCAATTAACATGAACTTTTATCATGAAAGCTTCATTTTTTTTTGCTCTTCTAATGAAGGTAACTCATCTTGACAAGAATTAATGTCTAAGTTGACTAGAGTCACGACTTGAATTTGGGATATCAAAACATTTTTTTGCACATTAGAAGGGATAGGAACTTGTTGTAAAGCACTTTGAAGTATGTTATGATAAATGGGTGAGGCTTGAATAAGGTCCCATAAGGATATCTTAACAAAAGTATACTTAAGTTGTTCAACAAGATATACTCCTTTCCACTTTTTAAAGGAAAAAAAGGAGGACTAGGTAAGATAGGGTTAGGAAATGGGATGGATGTTTGAGTTGTTTGTCTTGGTTGCAAATTGTTCCTAGTGTTATATGTATGAGCAATAGTATTGAAAATTAGTTGTTGTGAAACATTATCATTATCCAGTTTCCTTTTATGTGGTTCTAAGATAAGCATAGGCTTATTTTGAACTTGCAGTTGTTGTGAGTGTGGATAAATGATTAGTTTATCTTTAGGAGGTGCAATAATTAAAGGATCTCTAGGACATCTCAAAGGTGTTATAATGTTCAGGACCTCACCGAACTTATCCTTATTTTCATGATCTCCTAGTGAAGGGGAGTCTATTTTTTTCTCTTCATCATCTTCATCTAAGGGAGCCTCACCAATATTGTTTGAAAGACATATGTCAATGTTCTCATTTTCATCTTCCATGATATCCTCTCTAATAGGAGAGTTTTTAGGAGAGCTACAAACTAGATTTTCATGACATTAAATGTTTGGTTCTTCTAAAATAACTTCATCACATGTAGGGGAGTCATCAATGGTTGGATTGTCTTGCTTATCAATTATGGTATCCTCTTATTCAATAATTTTTTTCTTAGTAGGGGAAGAGAACCAAGTAGGACTCTCATGGTGCTCAATGATTAGATCTTCTAATGCCAAAATATATTCATCACAAATAGGAGAGATATTAGGAGAAGACCAAACTTGATTTTCATGTTTGTCCACCATTGTATTCTCTTTTAGTAAAGCATTCTCATTAGGGGGAAGATGAACTTCCTCTTAGAATTCTTAGAAAGGTAGGATACTAATATTGTTTGACCAAAAATAAAAAGTACTTCTAACCATCTTATGAAATGCTTTAAAAATATAAATAATGTGTATCCAAAAATGAAAATCACTTTTATCAAACTTATGCAAAGATTCATGAATGTAAACATTGTGTATTCAAAAGTGAAAAGTACTTTTATCCATATTATGCAAAGTTTTAGAAATGTAAACATTTTTAGATCTAATGATTTTTTCTAGTGAAATTATTTTGTAATGATTAAAAAACGACTACGCTAAATGGATGATTTTTACTTAGATGCATAAAAAAAAATTCTTGAAACTTTCCAGAATGATACTATAGTTTACCAGAAATCCTAGGAAGTACAAAAAACCACCAAAAAGCTCATAAAAAGTGCTTTAGGTAGGCCTCCAAGGACTAATTTTCCCAAGGTGGAAAATGAGTCTTGGTATGCTTTTATGGGAAAGTTTGAATTTGGAAATGAAGCTTGCAAACTATGAGAAGTTGCTATATATATAACCCTATTAGGGACTCATTTGCCACTGTGGGTGAATGGGTCCTAGATTAGGGTTTTTGAACTGGGTTTTATTGATTTTTAAGCTTTTTTCAATGAGTTTTAATTTCAGGTCTATAATAATAATTTCAATTTCAGATTTCTACAAATGTATTATGAAATGCAAGTTGAATAGGTGATGAAATGATGAATTACAAAACCTAGTTTGATATGCAATTTTTTTTTAATTTTCAAATGAAAATTTATGAGATCTATATGATATGCAAGATCAATTTATTTGTTTTTTTATTTTTTAGATTTAAAGAATATAAAATAATGCAATTCTAAAACCCTAGATGAGATGAAAACTTTAATGCAAGCTATGAAACCCTAAATGAGATATAATTAAATAAAAATTAATGCAAGTGAATGTAAGATCAAACCTAGGATGCAAGGAAAGACTCCAAAATCAAAAAACTATAATGTTCAATAAGTTGGGTTCACCATTATGTTTCATATGAAAATAGGGTTCACCAAAATGAATCAACAAGATGATGAACCACTAATTTTTTGTATGAAACAACAATTGTGTGTAGTATATGATGTAAATATCAATCATAAATCACTCCTAACTGTTATAACAACAATAAGAGAGGTTTTGAAAGGCTAAAACAATGTGTACCTTGTTGAAAAAGTTCTTTTTTGAGGTCACTGAGGACTCGTTCGCCTAAAGTGGTGAATGGGTCCCTATTAGGGTTTATAAAAATTAACTTCTAGGTTTTTTTCTTCAATGTCAGCACTTCTAGCTCCCAGGTGACAAGCTCCAAAAAGTCTAAAATAAATTATGTAAACAACTTTCTATGAGCTTGCAATGTAGATGACAACTTTGCAACTTTTTAACTTTGACAACTTTTCTTAAATCTTGTTATGCACTTGATCTTCAACCTGAAAATATGAAAAAACACATCAAAAAGGAGAAAAAAATGTTGATTGTTAGAGAATAGGGTTTTTCCTTGGTCAAACCATATTTAGGTAACTAAACCTTGTGATGAAATAATGAAATATTGTGGACACTAATTTTGGGTGTCCAAGATCTTGCTCTTCTAGGTTTTTCACCTAAAAGGAGAGACATGGGCCCAAATGTTAATTTCCACATATAAGATTAATGTTATGAGGGGATGTAATGTATTTAAATATGATTTCTAATGCAACTAACTGAAAGAAAGAAAGATGATTATTGATGCTAAACCCAAGAAATGAAAAGTGCTGGAAAATATAGTGATGTATGCAAGAACACCTAAGAATGCAAGTAAATGATAAAAAATTAAACAGAACTTGAGAGGTACACCTAGAATCTAAAGTATGATTTAAAGAGTCTTTGAAATTATATAGAGTTGAATAGAAATGTTGACTGGGACATTTACACCAAGTTGGGTGACTTAGTCCAATTTCAGAGAAAATCTATCAAAACAAGAATCTTCCACATGGGTACTCAAAAATGTAAAAATCAAAATTTCAAGCCTAGAAGTGGGACTAATTCACCATAGATGGAAACTTATTCTACTTGGGATTTTTTAAAATTTCAAAACAGGATTCTATAGCTTTTGCTCTACTCTTTCGTTCCTGATGGGTGTCCAATCCAGATTATGCAGAAAAAAGGGTGAAATTTGTCTCCAAGCTTCAACTAGGGCTTCATTGACTTTGATAACTTTCATGGATTAAAAACACCTTTTTGACACCTTACTCTTTGATAAATCTACATCCAATACCTGCAAACACACATGGAAAGAGGGGAAAGGGGGTTAAGGGTTAGAGTATAGAGGTTTGCCTTGCTCAAACCCCACTTTGGTAATCAAACACTAGATGATGAAATGAAATGAGAAGAGAATGATAAATAAACAACATGCAATGTCATAAAATTACCAAATCCTTGATGTATAAGTCTGAAGATATGCAGTGAAGTGCTCCAATGGATGACTTGATGATGCTTAGAGTGCTTGAATGCTTGAATGAATTAGGTGCTTGAGAATGAATATATTCTTAGGTGTTAAAATGAGAGGAAAAACACTTATTTATACTTTATTTTTTATTATTTCTTAAAAATAACACATGACATACTGACCTTAAGGGTAAGAATAAAATATTTACAAGAAATTAAAATTATTTTCATTTTTGTGCCCAATGGGACTAAGTTACCCCAGGTGGTGACTTGCTCCCACTAGGGAAATTTCATTGGGTGTCAGAAATTAAAGTGCATTAAATAAGGTTTAACGTAAATATCCTCAAAAATACACTTAAGTATGGTTGAAAAGTGCATTGAGAGGTCATTTAAACATAAGAAAGGGTAAAATTATTGATGAGAAGCCTAGAAAAGCATGAAATTTTTTTGGAACTCTTTACAACACTTTGAAATAAGACTTGGCAAGTGATAAAAATAGATGGGTATGTGCAAGATCATGATGGGCCAAAAAGTGGCAATATGATGGGTATTTGTAGGGTATGTGGCTGATGACTTTTTTAACCCAAAATTCATGAAACGAAAAGGGTTTTAAAGGAGATTCTTAGCTTTCCACCAATATAAATTATGCTTTACTTTGAATTTGATAAATAATTATTATTCATTTTCTATTTGAACTACGACTAAAAGCCCGATAGGTTGTTTGAAAACATCTATAGCTTTTAAATGGTATCACATTTATTGAATCTGAAACATTCTATACTTCTCATACTACTAGGATTAAAAAATTGAATTTCATGAAGTTTTGACCAAGTTATGTGGTTGGTTTTTATATTTTTTAAAAGTTGTAATAAAAAAATCATAATTAATTATTTACCTAGAAAAAAAATACAAAAATATGCATCACATCCGGACATGAGTCCTATACTTATATATTAAATATTATAAAAAATACTATCATTTTATTGTAGTTAGGGTGGTTAGACAGACACCTACTTCTTATTTTTCCCCAAAATTTAAGTACTACTGCATTGAAATTTTAAATTTTCACCAAATATATTTTTTTCTTTTTAAAATAAACCTAGTAGTTTAGAAACCACATTAAATTTGCTACAAATTCTATTCTTACATATTTTTGAAATAATATAGATAATTTATTCAATTTTTTATGTGAAGTTTCCTAGCTCTGATTTTTTTGAATTTTTTACCACTTAAGGGCCTATTTTTTCCATGATGATCCTACACATACCGAGATATTTAAATGAATTATAATGAAAGGTTCCTAGAAAAGTGTGAAAGTGGGTTACAACACTTCACAACACCTTTGCAAGAAATCCTAGAAGTCTTAATGATTCTCAAAGGTCCAAGACCTATTGTGAATGTGTTGGCCACATTAACACATTAAATCTAGAAAAAATCAAGCCAAATTCCATAATAAAGACTCAAGTGAGTGTAAAAATGTTGAACTATACATTTTTGGTGACACATTATGCCCCCACTTTAGCAAGAGGATGAACTTGCTTCAAACTCACACTAAAGTAGCCCAACATGCACATTAAGAGGGATCCAAATGCACTCATGCTTGTAAGATGAGACAACAATAATCAAGAGGGATGATCAAGGCCCCAAGATCATGATCCGATGGAAAAATAAACATAAAAACAAAGGAACACACATGAAAATGATGAAAAATAATGAAAGAAAGATTCATTCATTTTTTCAGCCCATTGTGGATCAGATCTAGGCTGTTTGTTTGGAACAAGAAATGTGTTTTCACTCTAGGGAGACAAAACTCATGGTTGTCCATTGGGTGAGAAGGCCCAAGTATACTAACTCTAGGGCCATGAAACTTTTGGTTGTCTGCAGTGTGAGAAATACACAACATACTCAATCTGGGGCCACAAAAATTCTGGTTGTCCACGGGGTGAAATCCACAAGGTAGCTATGGGGAAAATTCATGCCTTGGAATCAATTTTCCACTCAACCATACTAAATTTATACCTCCTTATAACTTTAATAAGGTGCCACAAAGGACAATTTCATTTCACGCTTCATGAGACAAGCAAATCTTCATCTACTTAGGACTCATGAACAAATGCTACGGAACCATAGTGTTGCAAGTTTTGTTATGCAAGGTGGCCGTATAAATGAAAAATGCAACATGCGAAATAATGTTCAAAGGATTCTTGCTTAGTTCATGCAATTTTTTTCACTTATGGAACATTGTGTCTAATTTCTCCAAGAGAGGACCAATCAAAGAATAGAATATTTGCAACTTAGGGGATGCAGTGCATCGCATCAGGCCACCAAGAGGAATGTAATATGCTAAGATAGATCACACTCATGAAAGACATCACATCCAAAGTCATCCAAAAAGTGACAAAATGCATCATATGAAGTAACAAGGATGCACTAAGAACAAAGAAAAGGAAAAAATTAAAATGAATAATGACAATGTATGCCCCCACTTTAAATGAATTTCTACACACTGTTCTATGAGCAATTACTTTAAAGTAGCAAATAAAAAATTCAAAAAGAAACAAGACATGACAGCCAACTTGGAAAGCCCCTATGCCAAGTCATACATTTTTTAGTAAGGCTACATCATGTGAAGGAAAAAGGAACAAAAGGAAAAAGGGTTTCCCCCAAGAAGGAACAAACCAAACACATAAGGGATCTGTGGGTTAGTATGTTCTTTTTTGCAATGTTTTGATTAGAGAGCTAGGAACTATCATCATTCCCCAAATACACATAGAACTGGAAGAATGACACAAAGAGAGTGAAAGCAAAAAAAAAAAAAAGAGTCATTTGGGTCAAGATGGAAGAGACATAGTATGTATTGATACTTTTCATTGTCCCCAAGTGGAAACATAAGCAAAATGAAAACAAAAAGGTGAAAGAAAATGAAAAATCCTTTGGGTCAAGATGAGAGAGACATTTCAGTTTTAGTGCCTTGCATCATCCCCAAAAGGAAAACACAAGCCAAAAAATAAAATGGCAAGCGAAAAAGAAAAAGAGGTCTTTTGGGTCAACATGGAAGAGACATAGGGCATCTCAACGCTTTGCGTCATCCCCTAAAGGAAAACACAAAAGCGAAAAAGAAGATAAAAAGACCTAGTGGGTGAACATGGAAGAGACATAGGGTGTCTCAATGCTTTGTGTTATCCCCAAAAGGAAAAAAAAAAAAACAAAAGAAATGTATGACATATAGAAAAATGAAGATACAAATAGAAGAATTGCACAAAGAGAGGAGAACATCAAATGTCACGTAATAGGGGAATACGATACACACATACAAAAGAAAGGAAAAATACTAGTAATGCAAATGCAATTCAACTATCACACAAGTCATCCACCTTCCAATCTCAATTGGTATAAGTGGAAGGTGAATAATGCAGCTAAGTCTAGATAATGAAAAATTTATTACTAGGACAAGGCTATCTACTTCCTTCCCCCACTGAGTGCAAGGAAAGAATGAGCCGAGATAGGTGATGGGAAAGGGGTCATGTAATAGTGAGAAGAGGATGTTCTACAACTATTACATGATGAGGTGTGTGGGAATGGTGGTTTATGGATTGATCGAATAGCAATTATCACCATCAAAATGATACTTGCTCAGTATTTCTTTCAATTGGTGACACTCATCACTTCTATGTCCAAGAATGTGATGATATGCACAATTTGGAACATTAGCATCTTAAGGATAGATTACCAACCTATTCATAAGTGGTAATAAAATGAGATCTTTATTTAGAAGGATTTTCAATTTCCTTTCACATTCAGGTGGTTGATGGAGAGGAAACTTTAGTTTTTTCAACTTGTAAGGTCATTTGCGTTTACTAGATTCACCCTTTTCATGGATTGAAGGAGGAAGAGGACCCATGGGGATCTTATCATCCTTGTCATTGGTATCATGTAAGGGTTATTTAGGAGGAAGAAAGACATTCATATTGGGATGGGAATCAAAGATCATTGTGGCATCATCACAAAGTCTCCAATATTCTAAAGGAGGCTTGTTTTCATGAGGAGAATCTTGATAGCCTAACCCTGTTGTGTTTTCATCTGTTGGTATCTATTCTAAGAGTTGATGAATGCCATGTTCATTTGTTGTGTCACAACCTTGTTTTCTTAATATTGTAAAAACTTTTCCATAAGTGTCTTCAAGGTTGATTGGTGTGTTTGTCACTTTTTTATCATACAATGGTAATGGTTGAGGAATTTATGGTTTAGAGGAACTAGGTCCACCTGTTGGAGGGAACTTAGGTCCTTCATTTGTTTCAAGATGTAAGTAATCAAATGTATTAGGAGATGAGACTGTAGGAAGGTCTTGTTGTTTCATGAATGGGTAAAAGGATACATTAGCTTCAAGGTTGTCAAGGAATTCATTTAAGAACTTATTCATGCTATCATCATCTTCTCCTATGATGTCAACATCATGAGGAGGACATTCATGAGGGGTTGAAGGAGCATGAGTAAGCTCAAGGTCACTTGGATCAGTTTCAAAGGTATAATTTGACATGTCCACTAAATATTTTAGTGGCATCTAAAACATATTAAAGCAAAAAATCCATGATGGAAGAAAACTATATGCAAGAAATAAAAGAAAACAACAAATCTGGAAATTATGACAGAATGTAATAATAGGAAACAAAAATGTAAAAAATGCCAGAAATTACAATGCAAAATGTGTAGAAGGACTAAGTTTCCTACTGTGGCGAATTAGTCCCAGTGATGATTTTTTGTTTTTTTTCTAAAATTTTAAATGCAACTTGATGTTTTTTAGGTGCATAGATGGAGCTATAGTATGAAAATGTAGAATTTTATTGTTTTCCAATGAAATATGATGTAAAAATGCAAGCTATATGAGCTTTTCACTAATGCAATTTTTGAAACCTTAGGATGTCATTTAAACAATGCAACTCCTAATGCAATGTTGATGCAAGTTAAACTTATGATGCATTTGAATTTAGAAGAAAAAATGTTCAAATTTTGGGTTCAGCAAAATATGGACACTGATTTTGGGTGTTCAAGATGCTCTTACTCTTCTAAGTTTTTCACCTAAAAGGAGAGAAATTGGCCCAAAATGCTAATTTCTACACTCAAGATTAATGTTATGATGGATGAAATGTATCTAAATATGATCTCTAATGCAACTAACTAAAAAAGAAAGGTGATTATTGATGTTGAATCTAAGAAATGCAAAGTGCTAGAAAACACAGTGATGTATGCTAAAACACCTAAGAATGCAACTAAGTGATGATAGAATTAAATAGAACTAGAGAGGTACACCTAGAGGGTATGTGCAGGATCATCATGGAAAAAATAGGCCCTTAAGTGGCAAGAAATTCAGAAAAATCAAAGTTAGGCAACTTGACATAAAAATTTGAATAAGTTATCTATATTATTTCAAAAATATGTAAGAATAGAATCTGTAGAAAATTGAATGTAGTTTCTAAACTACTAGGTTTTTTTTTTAAAATCTATTTGGTGAAAATTTTAAATTTCAATGCAGTAGTGATTAAATTTTAGGGGGAAAATAAGTAGGTGTCTGTCTGACCCCCTAACCACAATAAAATGATAATATTTTTTTATAAGATTTTAGATATAAGTAGAGGACTCATCTCTCGATGTTATGCATTTTTTTTGTAATTTTTTTCTAAGTAAATAATTAATTATGATTTTTTTTATTACAACTTTTAAAAAATATAAAAAAATTGTATGTCTAACCACCTTAGCTTGGTGAAAACTTCATGAAATTCATTTTTTTTTTAATCCTATAGTATGTGAAGAATAGAATGTGATGCATGTTTCGGATTTAAAAAATGTGATACCATTTGAAAGTTATAGATGTTTTTCAATCAGCCTATCAATTAGGACTTTAGTCGTAATTCAAATAGAAAATGAATAGTAATTATTTATTAAATTCAAAGTAAAGCATAATTTATATTGGTGGAAAGCTGAGAATCTCCTTTAAAAACCCTTTTTGTTTCATCAAATTTGGATAAAAACAATTTGTCAGCCACATATCCTAAAAATACCCATCATATTGCAACTTTTTGGCCCATCATAATCCTACACATACCCTAGAATTTGATTTTTGATGCAAAGAGGCTCCAGAATCTTGTAGAGTTGAATGGAAATACTGAATAGGACACTAACACCAAGTTGGGCGATTTAGTCCAGTATCGAGGAAAATCTGCTAGAACAAGAATTTTCCAAATAGGTACTTAGAAATGTAAAAAACTAATTTTTTAGGTCTAGCAGTGGGACTAATTCACCACAGATGGTGACTTAGTCTACTTGGGAATTTCTAGAATTTCAAAAGAGGATTCTATAGCTTTTGGTTTGATAAATTTCTTTCCTGACAGGTGTTCAGTCTAGTTTTTGTAGAAAATGGGCTGAAATTGGTCTCCAAGCTTCAACTAGGGCTTCATTGACTTCAATGAATTTGATGGATTGAAAAAACCTTTTTGACACCTTATTCTTTGATAAATATGTATACAAGACCTGCAAACACACATGCAAAGAGGGGAAAAGGGGTTAAGGGTTAGAGTATAGGGGTTTTCCTTGGTCAAACCCCACTTTTGTAATCAAACCCTAGATAATGAAATGTAATGGGAAGAGAATGATAAATAAAAAACATGGAATGTCATAGACCTACCAAACCTTGATGTATAAGTCTAAAGATATGCAATGAAGTGCTCCAATGGATGACTTGATGATGCTTGGAGTGCTTGAATGCTTGAATGAATTAGGTTCTCAAGAATGAATAGATTGGTAGGTGATGCAACCATGGTCGGAGGGTCATCAAAGAGAACAATCTGGACCATGCAACAAGAGTCGCACAATGGAAGAAACACATAAAATGGAAGAAAAAATAGATCCAAACTTTCTTATTATCAAAGAATTCAATTACAAATAGCCGACAATATCTGGGCTTACAGATTCGGTTCACAACCCTTATTACAACATGCTCAAAATATCCTCCTCTTACATACTCCTTAATGCAAGAGAAAATATTTCTTCCTCTAATCTCTAACTCTACTTCCACTACCCCCCTTCTAATGATCAATTAATATGCTTTTATATACACTCACAGATCCAGAAACATCTGCGTCGGCCCAAAAGATCATTAAAACATCCGATTAAAGAAAATGTAATGTGTGCATGCACATGTTAGCCTCAAATTTTAATTACTCCTTGGTGAATGCATAAGATGAAGTGTGGACCTAAATTAAGGTCAGGGGCACTCCATAGAACATTTCAAATTACACCATCAAGATCTGCAAGGTACAAAAATGGTCCACAAGCAATCAAACTAGCCGTTAGATAAGAACATTACTCTGGTGATGGTTCAAAAAACTACCACATAATCTGGAAGCGATAACTTGCCATAAAATCAACCAATCACACTCAAATTTTGGAATAAGGAAAATGAACATGTCAATAATGTAAAAATAGATCCACAAGGTCTAGTGAGAAAAGATGAAGAATCATTGGATCTACCAAATTGAACTGAACTAAAACTGAAACAAAGAGAAACTATAATGAAAATATTTTTGGGTGATGCAAGATTGCCACGACCCAAGGATGCTCTTGCATCAGACACCCCTGGTGAGAAAATATGTTCCATGAGAGGAACTCATGAACATCAAACTAGGTTTGGGATATAGATCCCATGCTCATTCTTGATCCAAATGTCTTCTCTGTCTGTACTTCTCTTCCTCCTAACCTCCATTCTTTCCTCTACCAGATCCTACAACTTATTCTTCTCTTTTCCTTCCTTTTCTTGCCTCATACCTGCACAAGGTAGTAAGGGAATTTTACCACCAATCACCTTCTTCCACCCATTTGATCTATCTCTTCTACAAGACTTCACCTTATCTGCTATCTTTTTTGCAACCAAAGTTTTCTACCACATAACTTTTCCTATACACTCTTCCAGTTGCATCTCTCTTCCATATTTAGCCACAAGGTTCTTCTTCAAGCCCATACCATCTTTCAATACAACCTCTACATATTACTTCTGAACTATACAACTCTTCACAAGACTCAAGTTCCTCACTTCCTCTTGCTTATTCTTCAAGGAATCCAAAGTAAACTTCTATCCATTATTCTCTACAGTAATCAGATTCCTTTTGCAATCATAGATAGCTACTCTATCAAACTGCCAAGGTATACCCAACAAAACATGACAATCACTCATAGAAAAAACATCACACAAGACTTCATCTCTGAAGGGTCCAATATTAAAGTTCACCCAACACTGTTATTTCACCTCCTTTGCATGATCATCTTGTAACCAAATTATCCTATAAGGACAAGGATGTGGAATCCTCTTCAAACCAAGCTTCTCCACCATCTCCTCAGATACCAAGTTATCAGTTTTTCTAGTATCCATAATAACCTTGCAACACTTACCTTCTGATTTGCACATAACCCAGAAAAAGTTCTTCCTTTGTGAAGTGTCAACCTCTTCCCTTCTCCACCTCATCAAGAATCTCCTAAGCATAAGGGATTCTCCCTGCTTTGGTTCTATCCCATCTTCAACTACCTGCTCTTCATGCACCATACAATTCTTTTTACTTGCTCCTTTACTTGATCTCTCAGGACACTCAAAAGATCAATGTCCAATTTCTCCACACTTGAAACATTTTCCCAAGAACTCTCTACTTCCATTTCCTCTCCTTTGTAACCTTTGTTTCGATTATTGACTCCACTTAGGTCTTGATTCTTCTTCACTTGCCTGCTTCTCCCTATTGCTATTTATCTACTTTTCTTTCCCTCTAGGATTATTCTGTTGTCTTTTCTTCACTTTGTCTTCTGCCTTCAGAGCATATTGGTAGGCATATTCAATTATAGAAATCCTCAACATACTCATCTCATTCTGAATGTTAAATCTAAGGCCATTTATTTACCTTGCCACCTTCTCCCTAGTCTTCTCTCAGTGCCTAGATCTGATTGTCATCTTGTAGAATTCCTCAATATACTCGTTCACACACATGCCCTTCTACTTTAGGTTCTACAAAATTTTTAACAATTGCAACTCATAGTCTTCTGAAATAAACTTAGCCTTCAGCCTTGTAACCATTTGTCTCCACTGAGTGATTCTTGTTTCACCATTTTCCACTCTATCCTTTTGCAACTCTTTCCACCATAAAGCAGCATGTCCTTTCAACTTAGTTTGTGACAATCTAACCCTCAATGGGTCTCTAATATCTTCAAGCTCATAACAGTCTTCCAACTCTCCTATCTAGTCTATCAAGTCTTCTGGATTCAATGTACTAGAGAAGTTAGAAAATTCCACTCTATGAATTTTACTTACATGTGCTACTGCTCTCAACAATCTCTCTTCTCTCTCATCGGTCATCCCTTCAGCCTCTTTAGCCTCAATTTCTTCTATAGCTTCTTCATATTTATCATCTAGTTCAGGGTTTGTCCTCAAACCATCCAAGATGTTCTGGATCTCATTCCTCATCTCATTTCTAAATTCCTCCATCATCTGCTCCATTCTTCTAGGGTTCATCCTTCTCGAAGGAATCTCTCTGCCTACTTGGTGCAATTTCCTTAGCTCGACGATCTGACTACAAGGTTTCCATTGCCTCTCTCTCCACAATATATTGAACACACTTATAACCTGCCTCAAATCAGTGATTTTTTCACCCAAGGAATACCACAAGGACCGCAACCCACTCAAGCTTCACAATCTCATGATTCACAAGTTCACAACCTAGCTCTAATACCATATGATGTAGCCATGGTTGGAGGGTCCTCAAAGAGAACACTTTGAACTATGCAGCAAGAGTTGCACAATGGAAGCAACAAAGAAAATGGAATCAAAAATATATCCAAACTGTCTTATTATCAAAGAATTCAATTACAAACAACTAACAACATTCGGGCTTACAGATTCAGCTTGCAAGCCTCATTACAACATGTTCAAAATACCCTCCTCTCACATGCTCCTTAATGCAAGAGAAACTCTTTCTTCCTCTAATCTCTTACTCTACTTCCACTAACCCCCTTATAATGATCAATTACAATGCTTTTTATATACATTCACAGATCCATAAACATGCACGTTGGCCCAAAAGATCATTACAACCTCTGATTAAAGAAAATTTAATGTGTGCATGCACATGTCAGCCTCAATTTTGAATTACTCCTTGGTGAATGCATAAGACGAAGTGTGGACCTAAATTAAGGTCGAGGGAACTCCATAGAAAATTTTGAATCACACCATCAAGATCTGAAATGTACGAAAATGGCCCACAAGTGATCAAACTATCCATTACATAAGAACATTATTTTGATTTTGGTTCAAGAAATTGCCACATAATCTGAAAGTGATAACTTTTCAGAAAATGAACCAATCACGCTCAAATTTTGGAATAAGGAAAATGAACATGTCAACAATGTAAACATAGATCCACAAGGTCTAGCGAACAAAGACCAACTTGAAATGAACATAAACCAAAACAAAGAAAAAATAGAATGAAAATATTGTTGGGTGATGCAAGATTTCCATGACCCAAGGATGCTCTTGCATCACTAGGTGCTAAAATGAGAGGAAAAACCCTTATTTATACTTGATTTTTTATTATTTCTTGAAAATAACACATCACAGGATGACCTCAAGGGTAAGAGAATAAAATCCCACCAAGAAATTAAAATTATTTTGATTTTTGTGCCCAGTGCGACTAAGTCGTCCCATGTGGTGACTTGGTCCCACCAGGGCAATTTCATTGGGCGTCAAAAAGTAAAGTACATTAAATAAGGTTTAATGGGAATATCCTCAAAAATACACTTAAGTATGACCAAAGAGTGCATTGAGGGGTCATTTATACATAATAAAGGGTCAAATTATTGATGACAAGCCTATAAAAGTGTGAAATTTTGTTACAACTCTTTACAAAACTTTGAAATAAGACTTGATAGTAGATAAAAAGAGATATTTAAATGAGTTATATGAAATGATCCTAGAAAAGTGTGAAAGTGGGTTACAACACTTCACAACACCTTTGCAAGAAATCCTAGAAGTCTTAATGATTCTCAAGGGTTGAAGACCTAATGTGAATGTGTTGGCCATATTACAACATTAAATCTAGGCAAAATCAAGCCAAATTCCATAAGAACGACTCAAGTAGGTGTAAAAATGTCAAACTATACATTTTTTGGCAACACAAATATGAACATGAAACATGAAACATGAAACATGAAATAATGATACCTTGGATGATGTATTGGAATGTAAATATGTAAACTAACATGAAGTGACCTTGTAGAATGTAGATCTTGTACTTGAATTGGATGTGAAATAATGCTTGCAAATGGATCTTCAATACTACATCAATACACTACCTCAACAACATTCTTGATACACTATGCCTTTGACATGATGATATGATCTTGAATTTCTACAATGAAACTTCAATAATCTACCCTTGAATATTCTTAAAATGCTCTTAAAAATTCTCTATGATTCTCTTGTGAAAGTTCTCTAATGATAACTTGAACTTTCTAAGATGTCTTAGATGAAACTATGTGAATTAGCCTTGTATTTATACTAAAACCTAAGGTTTAACCTAGAAATTCAAATAATCCAAGATGAATCAAATCTAGGATTCAAAATAATCTACGTTTCCTATGTAATGAGGACCCATTCGTCCAAAGTGGTGAATGGGTCCTGACACAATTTTCTAGGACCAAGTTTTGGGGAAGTAAAATATTACTAAAATACCAACACAAATATGTTAAAGAAAACGTGTCCTAGGTAAGCAAGACCCATTCACCAAAACTAGTGAATGGGTCCTAACATAGGTTTATAAGACTCAAACCTTGCCAAATTAAATACTATGCTATATTATTAATGAGTGTTGGGATAAATCCTTCAAAAAATGCAATAATTAAGGCTTGGATTTGAATTAAAGGGGCCAATTAAGCTCTAACTAGCATTAATTATTTAATAAATACCTATATTAGTGTGAAATTATAAAAAACAATTTACAACACCTTAAATAAGGCACAGTTAAGTACATTTTATCATTAATTGTTTATTCCCAAACTAAGCGTGAAAAAGGGTTATTTCTTTTGAAACTACATATAGGTTGGTGTAATAAAAGACCTCATTCTAGTAGCTTTTGGGCTTGATCTATATAAAAAATAATGTGGATGTGTAGATGTTGTAGCAACACACTAGCATCTAAGGCTGAGGCTCTCTGACTGGTACCACATTTTGTAAATTGCACACTTTCGTTTCCCATAGTCTAAATATTTGTATTATTTTGTTTATGCAAGTTATTTGAGATTCTTCATTGTATTCATTTTTAAACTTAGACTGGATTTTAGTTTTAAATTAGTTTTATTTCCAATTCACTTGAGCTAGATAAATTAAGGTAATTTAGAAATATTTTTTCTCATTGAGATCTTGTTGTCTTGAGGATGGAAAATTTTGTCCTCTACATTTTTGTGGACCCAACATGAACTCCCATGTCATATTTTTTTGTTCCATTTTAATTCATTTGATAATGTCTTCTTAGAGCAATATTTTGACATATTAAAAGATTCCCTAGATGATTTCTTAGAGCCATCTCCACCTATTGGAAGACCAATTATATAAAATTCACCCTTAGAATCTCCTTCCTTACAAGATGAGAAGCAAATAAATGTGATTGTAGTATCCATTGCCCCTAGAAAGGCCTAAGGGATAGATCATTTATGTGACTCCAACTAGTCCTTCTTTGAGGAAATTCCATTCCATTTGTGGTGTTCTATTTAAAAATAATTCTTCATATCTTTACACAAAGTTTACACAGGTTAAAGCTTCTTTCTTCATATCTTTATAAAAAATTTACTCAAGTTAAAGCTTCTTTATACAATGCAATAGTACACACTTATAATACTAGGGTGAGTGCAAAATGATGGGGGTCCAAATTGTGGCCAAAATTTCAAAAAACATGCTAGTGTGTTATAACACAAGTGTGTTATAACACAATCATGTTACATATGGATTGGTGCAACCAAGCCAAAGGCTTGGCCACATCAATCCTATAATGCACTTGTGTTATAATGTGCTCATGTTATAGGTTATTAAAACAAAAAAGAGAAAAAAAAAATCATTTATATTGTGACTATTGTTTTTGCTACCTTCGGCCAAAAACCCTTCTCTTGCGTGCTCACATTCTAGAAGGAGGTTTTTTTGCATTTTCCCCATCAATTTGTTGCAATTTCATCACCATGATGTTTCCACATCGATAGGGAGGTCAAATAAGTAAGCATTGTTTGTTTTTTGTTGTGAATTTGTTGTGATTTTTTTAGTTTTAGGTTGTTTTTTATAATCATTTTTTTAATTTGTGGGAAATGATAATGATCCTAAAAACCCTCTTGAAAACCCTCCTAAAAATATTCAACAACCAAAGCAACAAGAACATGAACAAAAATCCTCAAGAACCACAACAACAGTCTCCACCAATTCCTCAATATCATCCTATCACTCAATAAAATTTAATGGGGGTAATTGAAAATAATTAAAAATAGATTGAGGAGTTAATCACAAGGTTGAACGATCCAGTAATTTCAACCATGGAAAGAAGAAAAATTGCTAGTTCACTTAAAGAAATGTTAAAATATGTAGATGCAATCAACAAACAATTAGGTGGTTGGAAAGATAGGAGGAAGGTGCAACTAAGAGTTTTATGTAGATAAATTGTCATATAAAGAAGTAAAAGATGAAAAAATTACAAAATATCATTTGTGGTCATTATTCATCAACCCACACACAAACTAAAATATTGACCTTAATTCCAAGAGGTTTCCTATCCATTGATTCCACCACCAAGGGATCAGGAACAATTTTTGGGATAGGTGGTACATGGCTTTTGACTACCCACCATGCAACAATTGCGAAGGCTCACAATATTTCTTGAGGAAACTCTACTATGAGTTCATCCTGAATAAAATGTCCAATGATTTTGATATGAGGTACTTCAAGGGAAGAGTTGGGGGTTGACACAAGATAGACCCAGTGCATGATAGTATCCTAGGCTCCAAGCAAGATGAGCTCTCACTAGTATGTATCATGAGTGCATTGTTATCCCTTCCATCACGAAGGAGAGTGTTGAGGTAGAAACTTTGCACTTTATCAGATCTTTGACCCAGAATATCATCCAACATGATAGTCCTATAGTACAACACCATCCAGGGGAGTCTGTGAGTGGTAATTCATGTTAGGTTTGTGGGGTGACTTGTACATATGACCCCATAGACACTCAGGAGGATGTTATGCAAGATACATCTACAACTAAGGAAATGGTGAGGGTAGCTGACATTTTGAATGAGGCTTATGGCATCAATACTCAGGAAAATGTTAGCATTTTAATTGAATTGAATTTATTAAATTTCATTTTTAAAATGCAATATTAACTAATTTAGTTTTATGATTGTAATTAAATCTCAGGGTCACAGTGTTGATACTAGATACACTGGCCCTACACCTATTTATTACTCCACTACATCTACTGTTGAGGTATGTAACTAGTAAAAAATTATAAACATATTACATGTGAATAGCATTGTTATATGGATGGAATTCTAATATCTGATTTTTGATGTTGAATAGGCTAAAATTAGAGGTTTCTTCAAAACACCTCCCAATGCCAGTGGAGTTAGAAAAACCTACATGTAGGTAATAGAATAAAGAGATTAACTAATGAATTGTACTTAATAAATTTGTATAGTTTATATTCATATTGTTGATTACATTGCATTGCACATATTTCAAATTCAAAGCATTACTTCACATTCTATAACTAATAACTAGATGTTGATAGATGATAAAATTTCAACTACAATATAGTTGGTTAGAAATTCAACATAAGTAGTGATGCAATTACTTCACATAGCAAAAGTAATAATTAGGAGCAACTACCAATTGCATTTTATTTTCATGGAATTCCATGAGAGCACTTTTTACTAAGGAATCTTTTCAAAAAAATTACTTCCTTGTCTATGTTATGGATGCTTGGAAGAAATATATGAAAGATTAATAGTAAGCAATAGCATAGACAAGGAAATTAGTTGTTTGAAAAAATTCCTCAAAGAAATGTGGTCTCATGGTGATGTCCATCACCATGAGAATCAATTTCTTTCATTTATTTTTTCAAATAGCTCATCACTTTTTCTATGCTAACACATTTTCCATACATGTCTACCAAATAATTTTATCAAACATTTCACTTCCTTGATGCTAAGGCTAAAAGCCTAAAAAAGGTGCTTTCCAACAAACTATGGATTCTTTGAAAAAAATCTATCAAAGAATAATAGTAAGCAATGTCATAAACAAGGTAGTGACTAGTTTGAAAAAATTCCTCAATGAAATTTGGTCTCATGGTTATGGAATTACATTCCATCACCACGAGACCACATTTCTTAGAGGCATTCTTTCAAAAAACTCACCACCTTTTCTATGCTACCACATTTTCCATACATGTCTACCAAAGACTTTTATCAAACACTTCATTTCCTTGTTGATATGGCTAAAAGCCTAAAAAGGGTGCTTTCCAACAAACTATGGATGCTTGGAAAAAATCTATCAAAGCATAATAGTAAGCAATAGCCTATTCAAGGCAGTGAATAGTTTGGAAAAATTCCTTGAAGAAATGCAATCTCTTGGTGATGGAATTTCATTGCATCACCATGAGACCACATTTCTTTGAGGCATTTTTTTAAATATCTCACCACCTTTTCTATGCTACCACATTTTCCATACATTTCTACCAATTTTTTTTATCAAACTACTCACTTCCTTACTACTATGGCTAAAAGCCTAAAAAAGGTGGTTTCCAACAAACAATGGATTCTTGGAAAAAACATATCAAAGCATAATAGTAAGCAATATCATAGTAAGGAAAAGAGTAGTTTGAAAAAATTCCTTAAAGAAATGTGGTCTCATGGTGATGGAATGTCATTCCATCACCATGAGACCACATTTCTTTGAGGCATTTTTTAAAATAGCTCATTGCCCAACGAATCTAGAAACCAAGCCTTTAGCCAAAATTCCCCTCCAAATTCTTTTCAAGGTCCTCATCCTCATCCTCAATTTACCAATTTATGGAACCTGTCACCTTTTATTCCACTTTTTCATGTCCCCACCCCTCCCTCTTCATGTCATGATCACCCTCCATCTCATAACCAAGATCACACTATACCATCCACCCCATCCCACCATAGTACCATAGAAAAGGCAATGAACTATTTGAAAAAATTCCTCAAAGAAATGTGGTCTCATGGTGATGGAATTCCATGTCCATGGGACTGCATTTCTTTAAGGAATTTTTTCAAATAGTTCACTATCATCTCTATCCTACAATAGTTTTCGCACATGTCTACCAAAGAATTTTATCAAATGGTTCACGGCCTTGTGCTATGAATAAAAGCCTAAAATATGTTCTTTCAAACAAGATATGGATAGGAAAAATAGTAAGCATGATAGTTAGAAATATATATTTTAATAAGTACTCAAAATTTTGTTCATTATCTCATCCATTATAATCCATGACATGCATCACTATTGTAGTTTTTGTGATTGATTTTTTTTTTGTTTTATTTTCATATGTTGGAAGAAAGTATACCTACAAATGTTCATAGGGAAATGGAGCTTGGTGTTTCTTCTATTGTAGACTACTCGATGCCTCTCACAGAGGTATGAGGCATATTACTAAATTTCAATTTACATTCATTGTTATAGATGTTAGTTAGTGAAAAATCAAACCATTATTGATTCATATTTTAATTTTATTTGCTTGGTTTCTATAGGGATTCAACATGCCACAACATGGGAATGCAAATATTTCCCTCAAGGAGAGATCAAATCGTCTACTGGTGGTAAGTGATTATTTTGTTAAATATATCATTTTTTATAATGTAATTTATATATATTAATGTCCTTACTTCTTATTGTAATAGATAAATCTTGACCAGGAACTAAACCCTAGGAGGAGCACTAGGAGCACTCCTTGACCTTAGAATAAACAAGTGATAGACTTATCACCATCTATCTGACAATAAAAGGGAAAGAATTTATTTCAATAGCATGGAGATCAATGACTTTTGATTCCAGAGCCCTTTATTGTATGCCTGTATGGCAATTTTTTACATATTTTGTATTGGATATATTTGAAATTTTATGCCTATATGGCATTCTTATAAGCCTATATGGATATTTTGTATATATTCTATACTTATATTCACATATATTGATGTATTCCTACATGTCTATTTGGTTAATACACATATTTCTTATCGATGGTGTCCATATTTGTATTATAAATCCACGGTTCAATAGATATGAGCTACGTGTATTTAAGTGTATGATTTAAAACTTATGTGTATACTTTGTGACTTACATGTTTTCATGTGTATACTATGTATTCATCTATATAATTCAAGGCTTACGTGTATTTGAGTACTTGTGCTTCACTTAATCACATGTATGCTTGACTTATTCACCTATATACTTATTAATTAGTTAGCCTTAACATTGCTCATTTTTTTCCTTCATGTTTTTTCTTGAATATTTATTGATTGATACTAGAAAACTTTATTATTTGATGCTAAACAACTTCAATATTCGTAGGAATACTAGTAGAGTTATAAATTACAAAATTGCACAAAATGAAAAGAAAAGATTAACTATAAATAAATGCACTGATTATTAACTTGATAATTACTTTAAAATGAGTATAATATATATATCAAGATATGAACCTTCTAGTATGGAAACTTCCAACTAGAAAAGTGTATGTGTAGGATCATGATGGACCAAAAAGTGGTGATATGATGGGTATGTGTAGGGTATGTGGCTGGTGACTTTCTTTTACCCAAAATTGATGAAATGAAAAGGGCATTTAAAGGAGATTCTAAAATTTCCACCAATATAAATTATACTTTACTTTAAATTTAATAAATAATTATTATTCATTTTCTATTTGAATTATGACTAAAGTCTTAATTGATAGGTTGATTGAAAAAAATCTATAGCTTTCAAATGCTATCACATTTTTTGAATCTAAAACATGCCTCACATTCTATGATTTGCATACTATATGATAAAAAGAAAATGAATTTCATGATGTTTTGACCAATTTAAGGTGATCAGACATACGAGTTTTTATATTTTTAAAAATTTATAATAAAAAAATCATAATTAATTATTTACTAGGAAAAAAATTACAAAAAAATATGCATCCCATCCGGACATGAGTCCTCTACTTATATCTAAAATATTATAGAAAAATATTATCATTTTATTGTGGTTATGGTGTTAGACAGACACCTACTTCTTAATTTTTCCCTGAAATTTAAGTGCTACTGCATTAAAATTTTAAATTTTCACCAAATAGATTTTAAAAAATAAAATTAATCCTAGTAGTTTAGAAATTACATTTAATTTTCTACAGATTCTATTCTTACATATTTTTGAAATAATATAGATAACTTATTCAAATTTTTATGTCAAGTTTCCTAACTTTTATTTTTTTGAATTTTATCACCACATAAGGGCCTATTTTTTCCATGATGATCCATCACATACCCAAAATAGGAATGAAAATCCATGCAAGATTGCATAATTAAGCAATCATTATCCTAAAATCTAACAACTAACAAACTTATCTAAAGGAATATTTTAGGTAGAATATTCTAAACTAATACTTTCATATTCAATGGCTTGTTTATATGCTCACTCCCCAACTATCAAAAAAAATTTGTCAAGAAACCCCTTTGATATATTTCTATGTCGATCAGATCAATGGATATAAATCTACCCAAAGCATTCCCAATACTTTGAAAGCAATAATCCACCCAAAATTACAATGGCAGATAAGGAAAATGAACCCACATAGGCATAACTAAATAAAGAACAATTTTCCCTTCACAACTTAGTGAAACCATTACCAAAGTTAGAAGATCTTAAAGATAGAGAAGAATTATGATCTATATAATATATAATTATTACCCACTTTGATTAGTACAAAATTTTCAACCATGGGATTATCATGCTTTTTTGTGTGGAAAACTCAGACTTCCCAACCCTTGTGTGAATGTTTCATGTTTTGATTGTTTTGCATGCCATCGTAAGGGATGGAGCCGGTTGAATGTAGATCAGAGTGAATCAGAGTGTTTGGGTGTGAAAGAGGACCATTCCTAGTGTAAACGTACCCATATAAATGCACTAGAATAGTTCATTTGGTCACATGAGTTGTCGAAAAAAAGTTGCACCACTTTGCAACTTTACACTACTTGCATTTGACACTTTTTCCATCAATTGAAAACTAGACACCAAGAGAAAAAAACTTTGACATAAAAAAAATTGAGAGAAGTATTTGTAGAGGGTCCCAACGAAACCTTGTAGGCTTAGATGGAGAGTTCATAAGCATCATAGATTCTTATTAATAGCCCGTCAAATATTGCAACCATTTTGCACTTTGGACCCATAAGGGATCAAGCCAATTGAACGTAGCTCAAAGTGATTCGACATGTTTGGTTAAAAAATAGGACCATTCCTAGTGTAAATGTACCCATATGAATATGTTGGAATAGTTCATTTGGTCACACAAGTTGCAGAACGTAAGTTGCACCACTTTGTAATATTACACTGCTTGCACTTGACACTTTTTTCATCAAGTGAAAACTGGACACCACGAGAAAACAAATCCAAGATAACAAAAACCAAGAGATCTTATTTTAGAGGGGCCCAAAGAAATCCAGTAGGCTTAGACATAGAGTTCTTAAGCATCACAATTTCTGAGTAATAGCCTGTCAAAGTTTGTAGCCATTTTGCACTTTGGACCCTTAAGAGATCGAGCTAGTTAAACATAGCTCAGAGTGATTCAACATGTTTGGGTGCAAAATAGGACAATTCCTAGCACAAATGTACCAATAAAAACACATTGGAATAGTTTTTTAGGTCACATGAGTTGTAGAATGAAAGTTACACCACTTTGTAGCTTCACACTGCTTGCATTTGACACTTTTTCCATCAAGTAAAAATTGGATACCACAGGAAAAAGACTCCAAGATAACAAAAACCAAGAGAGGTTACTATAGATGGGCCCAACGTGATCATGTAGGCTTAGAAAGAGAGTTCATAAGCTTCACATTTTTTGATTAACAACCGATCAAAGATTGTATCCATTTTGCACTTTGGGCCCTTAAGGGATCGAGCTGGTTAAATGTAACTTAGAATGATTCGGCCTGTTTTGGTGAAAAAGAGTATCATTCCTAGTGTAAATGTACCCATTCAGATGTGTTAGAATATTTTATTTGATCACATGAGTTGTAGAACAAAAGTTGTACCATTTTGCAACTTTACATTGCTTGCATTTGACACTTTTTCCATCAAGTGAAAATTGGACACCACAGGAAAATGGCTCTGAGATAACAAAAACTGAGAGAGGTTATTGTAGAGGAGCCCAATGTGATCCCCTAGGCTCACATGGAGATTTTATGAGAATTACAATTTTTGAGTAATAGCCCGTCAAAGATTACAACCATTTTGCACTTTAGACTTTGAAGGGATCTAGTCGGTTGAACATAGCTCAAAGTGATTTGACATGTTTGGTTGTGAAAGAGAACCATGTCTAGTGTAAATTTACCCATCTACTATTTGGTCACATGAGTTGCAGAACAAACATTGAACCACTTTGCAACTTTACATTGCTTGCATTTGATACATTTTTTATCCAGTGAAAACTGGACAACATGGGAAAATGACTCTGAGATAAAAAAAACTAAGAGAGTTTATTGTAGAGGGGCCCAACGCAATCCCATAGGCTTAGAAAAAGATTTTGTATATGTCATGGTTTCCTAGTAATAGCTCATTAAAGATTGCAACCATTTTTCACTTTGGACTCTTAAGGGATCAAGTTGGTTGAACATAGTTCAAAGTGATTCGGCATGTTTGGGTGTGAAGGATGACCATACCTAGCATAAATATAAGTATCTAGACATGTTGGAATATTCCATTTGGTCACACGAGTTGCAGAATGGAAGTTGCAACACTTTGTAACTTTACACTACTTGCATTTGACACTTTTTCCATCAAGTGAAAAACTTGTCACCATAGGAAAATGACTCCAAGATAACAAAAACTGAGGGATTTTACTGTAGAGGTTCTGTTGATTGTGTTTTCTGCACAACAACAACTCAAATAGAAAATGATATTCTATGTCTCTTGAAAGATAATCTTCAACAATAAATTGCTGAAAATCACCCCAAGGTCTCTCAGGTGTCAGGTCATGACAATGCATAAACAACTCAGATAATATGTGAAAATGTTGGTAATCACAAGGGGCCTTACAAATAAACAATGCTAGAAGTGAATTTTCATTAGATGCAATGATATGGTGATGCTTTTAATCCTAAAACTAACCCAGATTTAAAATAAACAGCAAAAGAGATAAGGGTTTAGAGAGATTCTATTTATTCTAATTCCTAAGATCAATCACAGTAATGATGAAAGCTGCAAATGGACAAATCTCCAATAAAACCGATCTCTGCTTGATCAAGGACAAACCTACAACTACATAGAAATGGTGCGATCTTCTGGGGAAATCTAAATATTTTCAGACTTTGAACATTTATTCACATACCCAACTACTGGCACAATGTAAAAAAGCATTCACAGTTGAACTTAGCACAGAAGTGAGGCCCAGACCAACTTTACATAGCAATCTACAATCAACAAATTGCTAAAAGTATGGACTGGAAATCAATCAACATCATTAATATTTCACCATCATTGTAAAGAGCTAAAATCTAACATCTAACATCTAATATATGAGAATCAAGAACAAGAAACCATAAAAACTGTTGAAAATAAATACAAAGTTTGCCAAACCAACAATCCAATTGCATTAATTCTCTAGCATTACATAACAATTTCAAGTCTCTCATCTCCTACAACTAATTTTGAAAACTACTTGCCAATCTAGCCTTCTAACTTAGAAAAATTTTGGTCTAGTCAAACTCTTGAAATCTCCCCCCTTACAAATGAGGCACAAATGCCATTTATAGAGAACCCCCCAAACATGTTGGCCTAATTAGATTTTACAATAATAACTGGCCTCAAAATAGGTCGGCCTAAGGAGAAATTCAAAAGAGGACAAGATTTGAATTAAATGCATGAATATTATCCATGTCAGCCCACCATCTCTAGCAAGATCAGATTCATGTGCCCTCCAGAAAGTACTCCAGCTGTAGACAGTTTTGGCACGGATTCTTAGGCAGGTCCCACTTTTGAAAATTTAAATTGAATATTTCAAGATTTCCCTCTTTTGGCACAAATCCATATGAAAGTCCCCATTTTAATATTTGTTTAGTCCTAAAAAATAGATATTATCATTAATAGCCCACATGTCCAAATTAAATTTGAATAAAATCTTGACCTTTTCTAAAAAACTTACATTTTTATAAGGAAACTTTCCATTTTCAGATTTTTTTCTATTTTTGGAAATTTTATTTTCAACATCTTTTCAAGAAATTTTCATTTTCAGGAACATTTTAAAAAAAATCCATTTTTGGAAAAAATAAATAAATAATTATTTTCAGAAAAATTTCCATTTTGGAAAATTTTGGGATTTGGGCCCTTCTGGGGAAATCAGACCAAGGGGAAAATCTGGAAAAATCTAGGCCAGGCGGACTCCAGACTAGAATCTAGGAAAATCCAGGTGGATAGGAATCTGGGAAAATCAAGGCGGACAGGAATCCAGGAAATTCCAGGCGGACAGGATTATGGGAAATTCCAGCCAGACAGGATTATGGGAAATTCCAGTTGGACAGGATTATGGGAAATTCTAGCCAGACAGGATTATGGGAAATTTCAGCCAGACAGAATTATGGGAAATTCCAGCCAGACCGAAAAATCCTGGATTTTGTTCAGAACTTAGTTTTTTCGAAGCACAACTCGGGGGAAGGACTTGGACAAGCAAGATGAACATCTAAGGACCTCCAAAGGAAATGAAATAAATAAAATTAAGGGGCCAAAAGACACCAAAAGCCAAGGCAAAAAGAGGGTCCCCACTTTTAGTGGGGCGTGTGTGCAAAACTACACAACAGGTTCCCTATGTGATCTTGATGCATTAGACATAATTCCTATAACTAACACAATCTCCAGGTAACAGACCATCAAATATTGTTGCCCTTTTGTAATTTGGACTATTAAAGGATTGCACTAGATGAATTACAAATGTTTGAGGGCAACAATAAATTTCAAAATTTGAGTAAATATCATTTCAAATGTTTATGTAAATAGATTTTATGCTATATTGATATTGATTTATAATAATTAGGTTGATTTATTTTAATAAATGAAGTATTTATTATAAGTTAGTTAGTTGGTGCTAGTTATAATAGGGAGAGAATAAAAGAAAAAAAAGAATGATTGTTAACCATCAATGTTTATTACACTCACTATATTAATAATATTATGTTTACAATAAAATGAGATTTATTTGGCAGTCCTAATTCTTATGTTTGTGCTATAATTTTATAATATGCTTCATACACCATTCTGAAACCCAAGTTTTTGTACTTGTATGCACAATGCTTTCTCAAAACTATCAAGTGGTAATACAAAATCATGAGAAAAAAATCAACCTATATGAATTCCAACACCCCACTTAAATCAAATATTGAATCAATGTGCCCTATTTTCATGCATACAAACTAAACTTATAATACTCTCTCATAATAACCAAAAATATGATTCAAGGATGCCTTAGGTACTCTGTTCTCATAGATCCTTTACAATGTCACTCATACATTTGAGATGCTCTTATAATGTCTATATCATAGGTGTTCATGATGAGTTTAACTTCAAATGAGTAACTTGAAATTCCCTCACTAAGCTTCACACACACTTTTATAATGGCTTAAAATTAGAATTGAGATTTTTTAAGATCATCAAAATAAGGATGTTGCAATTCTTTTTTGGCTGAGATTCTCTTTGATGGATTATAAATCAACACTTTCTACAAGGAAACACCAATCAATTTTTAGTAGTTTACTTATAAATAGGAAAAGTTAAAGAAGAAAAATAAATAACATACAAAATAGAAATGAAATGAAAATACATGGAAGGCACTTATAGACAACAAATCCATACCATTTGGTTCCAAGTCAAGAACACCAAGGATTAAATCTTGATGCTTCCATTATGGATAGGCATGCTAGTCTTTCAACTTAGTCACTCATGGCCATACATCTTCATTGGGAGTTCCAAGATACCTATTGCACACAACATCCTCTCATGAATAGAATAACTTGGAATTTGATATGCTCCTATAATGTCTACATCATAGGTGCTAATGATGAGGTTAAATTCAAATGAATAACTTGAAATTCCCTCGCTAAGCTTCACACACACTTTTATAATGGCTTAAAATCATAATTGATATTTATTAAGATCATGAAAATAAGGATGTTGCATTTCTTTTTTGGCTAAGATTCTCTTGGATGGCTCATAAATCAACATTTTCTACGAGGAGACACCAATCAATTTTTAGTAGTTTACTTACAAATATGAAAAGTAAAAGAATAAAAATAAAGAGCATCCAGAATGTAAAAGAAATGAAAATAGATGGAAGGCACCTACAGAAAAAAAATAAATCCACACCATTTGGTTCCAAGTCAGGAACAACAAGGTTTAAATATTGATGCTTCCATTGAGGATAGGCATGCCAGTCTCTCAACTTAGTCACTCATGGGCATACATCTTCAATGGGAGTTCCAAGATACATATTGTACACAATAGCTTCTCATGAATAAAACATGAATAGAACATAACTAAACTATTACTTTTCAACCTTTTGGAAACTTGTAACTTATTATAAAAAAAACATAGTTTAATCTCCCACTTAATTTACTAGTCTATGTAGAATACCCTACATCATTTTTTTTACATAATTTTCAAAAAAAAAAAAAAAACTTTTGAACTCTATATCCTTTTCCATAGTTCTAAACATAAAGTGTGCTACATTTTCAAGCCTAAAAAATTCATCAGTCACCTACATACATGATATAAACATTATATGATAGCATTGGCATCATACAAATTAATGTGTATACCTAAAAATTAATAAGAACTAATGTGCATACTTACAAATTAATCCAACAAACCATTTGGGTCTGCTCTACTCTTTATTGTGTCAAGTATTACCTCATGGTCAAACTCATGCACCTTTCACAAGGTCTTGTTCAAAGGTCTACCCCCATATTTGATCAAATGAACATTGGATGCCAGGACAAGGTTTGAGTATTGAAGAATCTTCTGATGCGTGTTTAACTCTTGAAACAACCAAACATTAACACTCTTATTTGGGTACCTTCTAAGCCACGTTCCAGTAACAAGAATTGAGCCTGTAGGGTATTCGATGTTTTCTCCATCTATAACTGGGGCCTCCAATTTCGTTTTGGCTTCAACACAACGACAAAAATAATAATCCATTCCCTCTTCATTGTCTTCATTTGCAATAACTACATAAAAATGCCCTACATTGATATTTGCAGCAAATTAGATAAAATTAGTCAACATTACAAATACATTACAAAGTAAGATATCAATAGGAATTTCAAAAACTATGCAAGTAGATATATTACCTAGTTGAACCAGATCTGATATGTGGTCAAAGTCAATAGATGATTCCATATTTGTTAGTTCCAATTTCGTCAAAGGGAAATATGTGCGAAGTAGGCTAAGATAATTTAACGACCATTTTTCAACCCACTCCTTTAACTTGCAATTGTCCCAAGCTTGCATTGTACATGAAGAACAAAAGCATTCCATCTTTCGTGTATGGATACTCCATGAACCTACATTTGAGCTAAGGAAAGACTGTAGCTCACTCGTTCTTGTTAGTGTACAACAATACTCATGTTGTGCAATATTAGTATCATCCATCAACCAAAAAAATATGAACTTAATACGTACCTTCATTACCTAGACCCATCGAAGCATTACACCACTCGATGATTAACTTTGCATCTATCAACTTTGCATTGTATTTATACTTTAACTCTTCTTGTGCTAACGCTCTTTTTCCACATGCTCTTGCACCATCATGCTCCTCCTTTCCATGCTCAACCTCACAAAATTTCCACATATGTTGAACACCTATAATGAAATGCATCTTTCCCAACCAGTAGAACATGCACGAGTTCTTGAACTATGTTGTATAGTTATCTAACCATATAATATGCTAGTCATATGCTATGCCCCTTTGAGCCAAATAACTGTAGATCAAATAGAAGCAACCTTGCATGAACTCTCAAGAATGTGTGTGATCACTAATATAAAAGTGATACTCCCTCAATACCTTTCTTCGGTCCTCTGTACTATTAGCTGCATGAATGAATGCTATATACACAAATATCGAAACCTGTTTGGAGATGTAATATTGTGATTGCACCTCACGTTGTGGCTATAGAGTGTATTTATCTACAAAATTGACCACTAAAACTATGTTTCCAATTGGAAAGGTTTCATTTTCATAACTTGAATTGCAAGTCCAACCATCATGCTCTATGGGTATGCCTTGCATACTCATACACTATATTGTCATGAAATATAGACATGAACTAATACAATAGAATCTTCTGAATAACCAAATCACACTGTTTTACTTGATTACCATATTTTGTAATCTATTCCACTATTTTATACTTTTCAAACTCTACTAGTTGCTTTCCCAGCTCATTTGTTTTTTCCATATGTTGACAGACTAGCATACATTGCAAGCCACCACAACACTAACATGAACCATCCAAGCATAGTTTCTTATCGAATATTTGTCCATCCTCTATATTCACATAAATTTTTGGATAAGAACTCTTTTGAACATGTTGGTGGAGCGTGTATGCCACAATCCTATAAAACATCACTAGTATGCAAATCTAAACATATAGAATGATAAATGTCATAATGGTTAGAGAATTCAATATGTAGTCTACAACAACAAGTAGTGCATTTGTGATTTATCTTGACATAAAAGGGTTTAAGCATTTCAAAATATCTTTGAAAAATTTGAATTTGAGGATAATCTTGTTGAAATTTATTTAAAAAATGGGTTTGAGTCATATCCAAAAAATGCTTTGGATGTGGCTCACGGTTCTAACTACCAATTAATCTTCTTACCACATCCCTTTGATTCAGAGATGGCCTTATTTTATTCTTACACTATTTTTCAATTAGTGTTCTCAATGCTTCAACAACCAGTTTATCTTTTCATGGGAGTCTCCTTGATAATGCCCATAATTCATTTGAATCAGTGTCCTTAATTCTTTACCGCCTTGAATGGCTCCTTATAAAGTTTTTCTATTAATTCTTAATTGTTCACTCATCATTCTAATGAGACTATATCTCCTTGTTTGACTACTTACCAAAGTCAATGTAATGACACATCGGGTGACATTACTATCCTTTGAGTGTGAGCTCTTACCCACACTCTCATAAGTATCCATTAGATTTCTCACAATAGTGTTTTCACTTGAAGCATTTGATGTTCTCAACCCACTTGAGAATCTCCATGATGTTTCTATACTTTATACCTCAGATCATTTCAACAAATAGTTGACATATTTTAGTCTCATTTAGCCTTTCAAAGAAAAATTTCCAAGTCTTATCAACACATCTTCTACAAGTGTGTGCTATAATATTACCTTCCATGTGCTGCAAAATATCCTCATCAATATTAATAAAATACTTTGTCTTTATATGCAAAATTCTAGGTGGAATTCTCCTAGGTACATACATATCAACATTAGGAATTTCATCAACATTTAAGTGAGGTGGGCTAGATCACATACCTTCAATTGAGGGTGGAATAGATGATATACCTTGAGTTTGACATGGGGATGATGGTGTACCTTCTTTGTTAAATCCGAGTGAGGATGTACTCTCAACTTGAGATGTGGTGGATGGTGTCCCTTCATATTCACATGTGGTAGATGGTGTCCTTCCATATTTAGTTATGGTAGGTGGTGTCCCTCAATATTCACTTATGGTAGATGGTGTCCCTCCATATTCAATTATGATTAATGGTGTCCCTTTTTATTCACTTGCGGTAGAGAGCGTGTCTCCAACTACAATATTTGAATCTATCTTAGCACAGTAGTTTTGCATTCGTTCCCTTTTTGGCACCAATTCCCTTTCTCTTTTTTATGGTTGAGGTTCCTCGTCAATTGGCTTTTTTTTCAATCATATCTGATTTCTTCTTCTGATGATATTCCCTCATCCATTCTTTATTTTTTACTTTATTAGTTTCATACTCTTCATCTATTGGTTTATTCCTTCTTTATTTCCTCAGTATGGTGGATAATTTTATGTATAGCATGGTAATGAGACAAATATTGGTTCCTAAAAAGTGATTCCATACAAATAAATGAAATATATGTCATTCAAGGCTTCATACAAAATACTTATAAGCATCCTATAGAAGAGTATTTCTAGCATAGACAAAGGTCAAATTAACTTTTTGGAAGGAATTCCTTAAAGAAATGTGGTCATGTGGCATGCCATGATTGCAATATAGGCTCAAAATAGAAGCATGGACAAGGCATGTGAAATTTTTAACAATAATTTTTTTGTAGACATGTATGGAAAATGTGGTAGAATTAGCAAGCTAGTTAGCTTAGTAGCTTGTCAATGCAGTAAGGTTGACATGGTAGGGGTAGCATGAAAAAATGCCTCATAGAAATGGGGGCTCATGGTGATGTAGGGGAAACATGAAAAAATGCCTCATAGAAATGGGGTCTCATGGTGATGTACATTGTCGTGAGACCCTATTTCTATTATGCATTTTTTCATGTTGCCCTTACCTTTTCAAACCTACCAAATTGAGAGGCTAGTGAGCTCAGTAGCTTGTCAATTCAGTAGGGTTGAAAAGTTAGGGGGACCATGAAAAAATGCCTCATAGAAATGGGGTCTCATGGTTATGTACATCACCATGAGACCCCATTTCTATGAGGCATTTTTTTTACTCTACCCTTACATTTTCAACCCTAATGCATTGGAAAGCTAGTGAGCTCACTATCTTGTCAATGTGATAGGGTTGAAAAGTTAGGGGTAGCATGAAAAAATTCCTCATAGAAATGGGGTCTCACAGTGATGTGAGCTCACTAGCTTGTCAATGTGATAGGTTTGACAAGGTATGGGCAGTGTGAAAATTTTCCTAATAAAAATGTGGTTTGAAGGTGATGTACATAACTATGAGACCCAATTTCTATGAGGCATTTTTTCACACTGCCTCTAGCTTGTCAACCCTACCACATTGACAAGCTAGTGAGTGCACTAGCTTTCCATTGGTACCATATTTTTCATACATGCCTACAAAAACATTACTATCAAATAATTCACATGCCTTTTCCATGCTTACATTTCGAGCCTACCTTGCAATCAAGGTATGCCACATGACCACATTTCTTTAATGAATTCCATCAAAAAAGCATGTGAACATAGGAAACCTAGTGAGATCACTAGCTTTCCAATGTAGTAAGGTTGAAAAGGTAGGGGCATCATGGAAAAATTCCTCATATAAATGGGGTCTTATGGTGATGGGTTGAAAAGGCAGGGGCGCAATGAAAGAATGCCTCATGGAAATGGGATCTCACAGTGATGTACATCACTGTGAGACCCCATTTCCATGAGGAATTTTTTCACAGGGTCTCATGGTGATGTAAATCATTGTGAGAACCCATTTCCATGAGGCATTTTTTCATGTTGCCCCTACCTTGTCAACCCTACCGCATTGGCAAGCTAGTGAGCTCACTAGCTTGTCAATGCTACCAAATTTTGCATGCATGTCTACAAAAAAATTATTGTAAAAAAATTCACATTCCTTTTCCATGCTTCCATTTGAGCCTATCTTTCAATCAAGGCATGCCACATGACCACATTTCTTTAAGGCATTCCATTCAAAAAATCATATGAGCATTGGCAAGCTAGTGAGCTCACTAGCTTGTCAATGCAGTAGGGTTGATAAGGTAGGGGAAACATGAGAAAATTACTCATAGAAATGGGATTTTATGGTGATGTAAATCATTATGAGACCCCATTTATGTGAGGCATTTTTTCGCACTGCCCCTACCTTGTCAACCCTACTGCATTGACAAGCTAGTAAGCTCACTAGCTTTTCAATGCTACCACATTTTTATACATGTCTACGAAAACATTATTGTCAAAAAAATCACATGCCTTGTCCATGCTTCCATTTTGAGCCTATCTTGTAATCAAGGCATGAGACATGAGAACATTTTTGTAAAGCATTCCATCCAAAAAATCATGTGAGCATTGCCAAACTAGTGAGCTCACTAGCTTGTCAATGTGGTAGGGTTGACAAGGTAGGGGCAGCGTGAAAATATGCCTCATAGAAATGGGGTCTCATGGCGATTGTAATCACCATGAGACCCCATTTCACCATCAGAACCAATTTCTATGAGGCAATTTTTTACGCTTCCCTTACCTTGTCAACCCTACCACATTGAAAAGTTAGTGAGCTCACTAGCTTTCCAATGCTACCACATTTTTCATATATGTCTACAAAAAAATTATTGTCAAACAATTCACATGCCTTGTCCATGCTTCCATTTTGAGCCTATCTTGAAATCAAAGCATGACACATGATCACATTTATTTAAGTAATTCCATGCAAAAAATCATGTGAGCATTGGAAAGCTAGTGAGCTCACTAGCTTTTCAATGTGGTAGGGTTGACAAGGTAGGGGCAACATGAAAAAATGCCTCATAGAAATGGGGACTCACAGTGATTTACTAGAGGTAGCGTGAAAAATTACATAATAGAAATGGGGACTCACAATAATTTATGGGAAGCATGAAAAATACTCATAGAAATGGGGACTCACAGTGATGTAAATCATCATGAGTCCCCATTTCTATGAGGCATTTTTTCACGTTGCTACTTCCTTGTCAACCCTATTGCATTGACAAGCTAGTGAGCTCACTAGCTTGCCAATTTGATAGGGTTCACAAGGTAGGGGCAATGTGAAAAAATGCCTCATACAAATGGGGTCTCATGGTGATTACAATGTGAAAAGATGCCTCATAAAAATGGGGTCTCACGGTGATTATAAATCACCGTGAGACCCCATTTGTATGAGGAATTTTTTCATGCCACCCCTACCTTATCAACCCTATTGCACTGACAAGATTGTATTTTTTCAAACACTAGCTTGCCAATTCAGTAGGGTTGAAAAGGTAGGGGCAACATGAAAAAATGCCTCATAGAAATTGGGGCTCATGGGGTTTACTAGCTTTTCAATGCTCACATGAATTTTTGGATCCAATGCCTTAAAGAAATGTGGTCATGTGGCATGTCATGATTTCAAGATAGGTTGCACCTTTCCCCATATTGCTAACTTAGCCTGGAATAAAGAGTCTTGAAACAACAAAGAAAAGGGTTAGAATCCCATCTAGGTAAACTAATGAAGGAAATATTTAAAATATATCACAACATTAGTGATGAGGTAAATTTAGAAATAGAGATGAAAACCAAAATAGATTCAAAAATCTATCAATGTGGGAGGATTATATTCCAATTTTGTAGAGACATGTATGGAAAGTTTGGTACCATAGACAATGTAATCAGCTATTTGATAAAATGCACATCACCATGAGACCCCATTTCTTTGAGGCATTTCTTCAAACAACTGATTTCCTTGTCTATGTTGTTTGATAAAATGCTTTGGTAGACATGTATGTAAAATTTGGTACCATAGACAAGGCAATCAGCTGCTTGGTATAATTATTTGACAAACTACCTCAATGAGATATGTCCTTGTGGAATAGAATGATTGCAGGACATGCATCAAATATATTTTCAAGCATATGCAATTTGTAGGTTTAAAACCAAATTTAACTACATTTTCCAACATCCCCCATGCATATACCAAAATGAAAGCTTTGGAGAGTGGTATGCACATCCATAGTAAAGGATTGAGAAATGATGTATTATTTTACTTACTTATAACTTCTATCATATATATGTGTATACAAAATGTGGAAGGATACATAAGGTAAGTCAATTGTTTAAAAAAATGCCTCAAAAGTTTATGTAGACACGTAAAATGTACCAATTGACATTGTGCATATGATCCTGACCTACTAACATCATTTCTTCCTGAATCATCCCTCAGTTTAACCATTTAATCAAATCTCCTCATCTGATTAAATTCATCAACTTTCATCCCTTAATTAAATAAATCATTTTGTCTAATTAAGTCACTCCCTTTTGTTAATTAAATCAATTCATCTGATATAATTATCCCTATTTAATTAAATAATCAATTTATTTGATTAAATCTCCAAAGTCTATCCATTAAATTAAATAAATTAAAACCTTATTTGATTTAGTCTAACACCATCTCTTTTAATTAAATAAATCAAAATCCTTATTTAATTAATCTCTTGTCATATTCCTTTCTTATTTGATTTAAATAAATCCATAAATTTGAGTCAAATAGGTCACATCATCTAACCTCTCTCATTAAATTAATTAACCCTTAATTATTTTAATCTCATCTCATGTTCCATCCTCTAGATAATGCAAGTTGCACTTGAAAATAGATTTAATTCATTTATTAAATCTCTATTTTCCTCACAAGGCATCTTTTGGAATATTCTCTCAATTTGAATTCAAAAATTCCAAGTCAACATGTACATCCAACAAAGCAATAACTTCATCTTACATGTCCCTTGATTTGAGCCAAATGGCATTTATTGCATTTTTCCCTTCCCTCTTACATGTCATTTCAACAAATTTGAAATTCAAAATTATGCATTTATTAGCACAATCCCCAAATCTTGCACATCCTTCATCCATTCATAGCTTGACAAGTGGCATTATACCATTAGATGAATGTTAGTCCCACATTGCTCAAGTTTGGACATTCATCCATTTTTGAATTCTATAAATAAAGAGAAAATATCTTCATTTCATCATTGACAATTTATGCAAAGTTACCATGCTCAAATATCTCTCAAATTTCATCCATTATCCTTGAGTTCATAGCTAGGTTTTTTGCAGATTTTTGGCTTGGAGCACTCATCTCTCACCAACAAAGTGGATCAATCATCTTCAACACATCAAGTTTGCATCTTAGGAATTGGGAAAGGGCCAATTTTCACATCAAATTGGCACCAATTCCCCCATGGGATCATGAGTTTGCACATTTAAACTAGGATTCAAATCTATTTTGTTCTTTCTATCATTCTTTTCATTGTTTTCTTTCCTACTTTGAGTTTGTAAATGGATTTCATGGGGAATCCTTGTTTTGGCTTGCAATATCTTGTCTAACTTGTTTATTCTTGTTGTTTTGTAGGTACCAAGGTTGGGGTTCACACATTTGGCACTAGAGGGAGGGGTGGACATCATTCTTTTTCATCTTTTTCCAAAATTTCCATGTTTTTCCTCACACACAAAAAATTTTAACACTGGGAGCTCAGCGTCGGTTTTTTGGCACCGTTGTCTCTTCAGCATCGCTATATAGCACTGCGGGAGACTCAAAGTGTGATGCTAGACTCGTCCCACCAAGAAAATTTGAATTTTTAACTCCACTGCTAGGCTCGCTGACTCACAGTCATTTTCAAAAAATAATCAAACTGTGATGCTTAAAGGAAATTGTGATGCTGGGTGAAAAGTGTGACGCAATTGAGCTATCTGTCCCAACACAGAGCGACGTTGACTGGCAAGTGGTGCTATGAGAGCACCACTGGGAAATCAAACTGTGACACAATTGTGAGTTGCGACGCTGGAAGGGAGTAAAAGGGGAAAAATTTAATTTTAGCACGTGGTCTTTGATTAATGATTTATTTGTTCTTTGTTTTCTGCTTTTTTGTCTCTGTATTTTCCAAAATCCGACAAGTTTTTCTTTCTTGTAGGTTGGAAATCGAAATCGAAAGAAGGAGAAGCATGGGAAGGATGTTTGTCAAATCAAAGTGTTTTAAAACACTATAGTGTTTGCTTAACACTTTTTCACAAAATTGTTATCTTTTTCTTCCTTAAGGCACTAGTTTTCATTTGGATTTAAAAATAATCTTTCCATGTCTTGCAAAAGGCTAAAAAGAACATTAGAACCACAACACACTAGATTTTGTTTCTTGGATTAACAATTAAACAAAGTATCTTTCACTCGTCTTTTGATGTTTAAAAATAACTCACATTTTGCTTTGTGGATTTAAAAAGAATAAGTGTAACTTTGTTTTCCGTGGGGGCTTACTTAAACTAAAGCCATTGAAAAAGGACGTATGTGCTTCTCTCATGCTTTATAGCGATCTTGAGAATCAAAAGGCCTTTTTCATGACTTTAGGGTGAGACAAAGCAATCACCTCCACACTTTGATTTGGGTGTAAAATTGAACAAAATCTTGTGTGAGTGTGAGTGGGGGAATTTTCACTTATATTCTCTCTCTTTGTTTCCATCAAAGATTGGTTGAGTTACGGATTTTTCTTTTCACTCACTTTTGTTTATCCTAGGGGGCCTGCCTTGGGAAAAAAGTACTCACCCAAGGGAATGACTCAACCGATAACACTCTAAAGCCAAGAGTATTTCCAACCGGTATATAAATGTGGGTATTGGAGTAAACACCAATATCACATGGTTGATTCTAACAAGATGGATTCGAAAGGGGACTCTTGCTATATGGGTCAATCTCCATGAACAGAAAGTCCTTATTAAAACCCATGTGCTAGAATTTTCCAAAATCCTTTAATCTATTTGTTGGTGCAAGAACGGTCGTTTTGAAGCCACCCCGCACTTTTATAGTCTTTTAGTAGAAATGGAAAACATGCCATGGAAGTTTCATGGGTGTTGATGCTTGGCTGCCCCGTATAAGTGAGTGTTGTGGAGGGGAGCCAGTAGGGTCAAGCGTCTAACCATTCACTAAAGATAAGCATAGCTGGACTTGTCCAAGTGGGAATCCAACAAATATTGTCTTACACATCCATAGGGTTGTACTTATTCTTGGGTTACAAAACACATTGCTTAATCAAAAACATCTTGAAAACCGACACTTAACATCATCATCCAAATTTCAAACCCTTTTGGAGACAAATACAATTGACTCAATCCATATGTTATTGCTTGCCCTTGGGATTCACATCCTTAGAGGTTTCTAAACATTGGATTATATCTCGATTTGTCTCCTTAAGTAAATAGTAGAAAACCCTTGCCTTAAGTTCATTGAATTTCCACATAACATATCTTGTGGGGTTTGAAGAAATTAAGACATTGGACATCTTAGTTTGAAAACTTAATCGGAGAAAGTGTTTTTAGTAAAATAAAGACATTAAGCAAAGCTAAGCAAAATGAACTTTCATATGTGCTGAAGACTCACAATCCCAAAGTGAAAATCATTGGTTGTAAATCTGAAAATGAATGTTCAAATGAAATCATTGCTTGGTTACAAAGGTGTTTAGGAAGCATTTGCATGCTCTTCAATACCTAGGTCTAGGAAAACAAAGTGTCCTTTTTAGGTTCATCTTAGGATAAAAAAAAAGTCAAAAATATTTTTCCTCCATCCTTTAAAACATAAAAAAAAAAAACATCATCTCATCATCACCTTTTGGAAAATCTTGAAAATCATCCTTAATAATAGGCTTTTTGGCAAAATCAAAAATCATCAAAATCTTTGAGACTAAATCCTTGAAAAAAATAATCAAAAACACCTTTGGCTAGGTATGTGTAGATGCATCCTTTTGCATATGCTTAGTCAAATTTATTAGAATCATCTTGTCTAGCTTAGTATATGTAGATGAATCCTTCTTCATATACTTAGTGAAATGATCATCTTGTTTGAATAGGTGTGGGTAGATGTATCCTTCTCCTCGCACATATTCATATCATCATCCTTTGAGAAAATATATCCCTTAGATCATTATCCAACATCTTAGGGTCTTTTTGTTCAAAAAAAAAAAAAGAAAATCAAAATCAAAATCAAGGACAAAAATCCCAAATCCAAAATCAAATCAAGATCAAAATTTGCAAGTCCTAAAAAGCCTAGTATCTCATTCAAGATTTATAAAAAGCCAAAAACATCCATATCATCCATCCCTAACATCATCATCATATCATCACCTTTTGATCCTCAAGACATCCTAAAACTTTCTACTTTGGGCATAAAATAAAGATCGATCCAAAGAATCAAGAGATTCATCTCCCATACTCTCAAAAATTGATCCTTGTTTTATGGTTCTAACTAGATTTCAATACAAGAAGAGTATGGAAGCCAATAAAGAAACACCCGCTTCAAGCGATCTTAGCCAAAAAAATGTAGAAATGAATCTCGCCGAATCAAGTAATCCTTTGACCCTCTCATCATCACAAAATCCGCAAGAAGAAAACCAAGGAGAGGACCTTACCTTTGGAATGTGTCATGAGGAAATGACTGAAATGCTCCAAAATCCGGACAACCATAGAATCATCAACATCATGATGAGGCTCAACCCTTCATTATACATGCTTGAGCTAGCAAAACAAGGGGCCAAGTTACCTTCGGATTTTCATGTGAGTACTATAGTGGAGACATCTTTTCCTCCAATCTCATCCACCATTCCCATTTCATCTACACCCCCATCTCAAAACATCATGCAAAACATTCCACAAATCACATCTTTTTCTCCAACCCAACCTAATTTCAACAAGGGAAACACATTCCTCAATTCTCTTCAAGCACACCCCCTTGTTAATAATCAAAACTTGGATGCAAACACCACCTTGGAACAAAACATACCCCAAAACCAATTACACAAAAATGTTCCTCTCACCTTCCATCATGATCCATCATCATCATTTTTTCACGCAACACCTCAAACACCTCTTCTCACAAATTCACAAGAAGAGGGAGATATGTTCAAACCACGGGGCATATTCGACACCACGACATTTTCACAACAAGTAACACCCATTAAATTTCCACCTCTCCCACCATTGCCATTATCATCCACACCACTCCTTAGTTTAAGGCTTCCCCCTCTACCAATTATTGATCAAAACAATATCCCAAATATCAACCAAAATATTATGTCAAATGCTCAAAACTTATTGCTCACATCGCAACAACAAATGAAAAATGCACAAGCAATTGTAACATCATCAAACACCCCCTTAAAATCAAAAAGCATCGTGTCTCAAGTACCAATCACATCAACAACACCATCCATCACGCAAAACACCAACACCACCTTCACAAACACCATTCCAAATCCACCACCACCTCCACCACCACCAACTTCCACCACATCAAGCCAATACAATGTGACATTACAAGATGCTTTCCAAAGAAGATACCAACAAGTTAAGAAACAAAAATCTGAACAACTAGCTACTTAGCAAGCTGCTCAAGCTGTATAGGCTACCCTAGAAGCACAAGCCACATTACAAGCGCAACAAGCCCAAGAATTATTGCAACAACAACAACGAGCCACATTACAAGCACAACAAGCCCAAGCATTATTGCAACAACAAAAACAACAAGCCGCTCAAGCTACACAAGTCGTGCAAGCATTGCAAGTAAAAAAGGCTGCTCAATCACAACTTTTATTGCAACAAGCAGTAGTACAAGCACAAGAAGCACAAGTGCAAGCTCAAGCACAAGCTCAATACCAAGCACAACAAGCCCAATATCAAGCACAACTCCATGCACAAAGACAAGCAGCGCAATCATAGGCATATCAACAAGCATTAAAGCAATACCAAGAGTAGAAAGAAGTAGTAGAATTGGCAACCCAACAAAAAGTGTTGTTGGAACAACCAGCGCAACAACAAGCACAAATCTTAGCGTAGCAATAGCAAGATCAACAACAAGCGTTGTTCATACAAAAGTAGGTAGAAGCCTACCTTGCTCGACAAAACAAATAGATACCATTAAAGAACACACCGACCAACCCACCCATCCAACCCACGATTGAAACACCCCAAAATGATGTGATGACACAACTTAGGTTGCTCTCACAACAAGTACTCGACCTTCAATCAGGGCAAACAACCAAAAAACCAAGCAACTTGTGTCCCTATCCATTCAATAGGATCCTAGTAATGAAACCATTCCCCAAGGGATTTGAAATCCCCAAATTTGAAAAATATCAAGGGATGGGAAACCCTGAAGATCACATCAAGGAATTCCAGGTTCATTGCATGGAGGTTCCATATGACGATACTTATCTGATGTGGCTATTTCCTAGGAGTTTGGCAAGCCACTCTATGGAATGGTTCTCTCATTTACCTTCAGGCATTAGGTCATTCCAAGAAATTATAGACGCATTCATAAAAAACTATGCATGCAACATTGTAATGGATGTTAGTCTAGAAGAACTCTCAGCTCTGAAACAAGGAACGGGTGAATCTTTCGCTTCATTCCTTCAACAATGGTGATCCAAGTCCAATCTAAGCAAGTGGACCATGCCAGAAGAACAACAATTTTGCACCATCATAGCCAACCTTGAAGGCCACTTGGCATTTCATCTCAAGGTTCAGGGCATCACCACATATGATCAGTTGATCCCCAAGGTGCTTAGCGTCAAAAGAGACCTTATGACTCAACCCACAGAATCAACATCATACCACAAACAAAAAAATAACCACCCACCATCCAATTACAATGATAAACCTCGCACGTGGGTAAGGAACAAAAATGTTACTAATGATGGTATTGTCGATGCCAAGGTGGTCATTAGTTCCCCTCTCCAAAACACACTCACACCACAAATCTAAACACAACACCAAAACACTCATCACACAACACACCAACCCAACAACAATCCAACCATCAATAATCTCAATGACCAAAGGGGACCACCCCAATGCAAAAGCTATCCCAAACAAAAATACACTACTTTGGGGGAACCACTTGAGGATATAATGAAAAAGTTGATCGACGAAAAACTCATCAAGCCTCCTACATTAGAAAATTACCAAGAACCCGATGTCAAACCTCCTTGGTATAACAAGAATCAACTTTGTGAATTTCATAAAATCAAAGGCCATACCACAAACAGTTGCATGAGACTCAAAAACATCATCCAAGATCTCATCAATAAAAAAATCATAAACGTGGAACAACCTACAGGAAATCGGGATCTTAAGATATACACGAATCTGATGCCGAATCATGGAAACAAAGGGAATAAAAATGATAAAGTGAAGGGAATTATAAATCATGTGTATGAAATAGTCATTTCCTCCCTAAATGAAGACTACATGGTCATCACCATTAAGGGTTCCCATGCTGAAGATTATGGAGTCACCACAAGAGGCAGAAAAGTCACCATCACAGGATCATCCCAACCAAATAGAGTCCCTTTATCTAGATCTATTCCACATGGCTACAATGTCCTAGATCAACTCAAGAGAATGCCAACACACATCTCCATCATGGAGTTGTTAAAAATATCATCAGCTCATAAGAAGATCCTTGAGGAATCATTAGCCTCATCCACTATTCCCGCATATCTTGATGCGGAGCAATTCCAAGCTATGGTCAGAAATATCATTATGACTAATCTTCTTACATTCTCTGATCAGGATTTCCCCGCTCAACCATCTCACAACCGTGCACTTCACTTGGAAGCCATTGTACACAAGAGAAAAATCCAAATGGTCTTGGTGGATGGAGGTGTGGGATTGAACATATGTTCCCTAAGCCTCATCAAGCAGTTGAAAATATCATAAGATTCCATCAACAAAGGAAAGGGCATCAAGATAAGAGCATATGATGACCAAGAAAGATTTTCTCAAGGCATGATTAAACTCCCTATTCAAGTAGGGCCAACTCTCATGGAAACCACTTGTCAGGTCTTGGACCTTGACTTTCCGTATAATATCCTCCTAGGACGTCCATGGATCCATGCAATGAAAGAAATAGCATCAACTTTCCACCAATGTGTGAAATTTACACATAACAGACAAGAAGTTACTATCCATGGAGATCTTGAACCTTTCTCGCATTGAAAAAATATTGAAGAAAAGTATTACAAAATCCCCCAAGTACCAAAAAATGATGAGGGCCCATCCACACCATACATCGACCCTGCCACTCTCGCATCCACTTCCGCGACAGAGACACCCACCACTCCCACCATTCCCACCATCTTTGACATCAATCTCATCATCCAGGATGATGGTTGTGGAAGCTACAAGCTCCCTAAAAATACTTTTGTGGTAGGAGAGTTACCACAATCTCCTAGATCATGGGGATGTCCACAAGAAAACCAAACTTCCACATCACAAACGTCTCCTGAAGACTATCCAGAAATTCACAAGATGGGGAGACCTTGGCCAGGAGGTTATTGAAGTAGATTCATCTCACATGTTATATCAAGATGAAAGACTGACACCTGAATTACCAATGGATGAGAGAAGCAAGGGCTTGCAAATGATGCTCGCAATGGGCTATGACAAAAATCAAAGACTGGGATAAAATGACAATGGGATCATAATACCTATCATGCCAGAGATGCAACCCATAAAAAATCTTGGCCTTGGATGTACCCCTCCGAGTATAACCATATGTGGCTGAAGTCCTCCAGTTAGAATGATTAATATTTCTCCTCAGCCAATAGCAGCAAAAGTATGCTCACCAATATCCATAGGTAGAGACATACATAACTTTATAACTGAGATATATAATAGTAGCGATGATGAGGATACCATGAACAATCTACCTAGATTATTTGAGGACACCACCCAATGTATGATTAGTACCCTATCCTTTGAACCAAACCAACAAAATCATGAGATCCACTTAGTATATCCCCAACTCATCGACTACGACCAACGAGGACCACTAGTTCTTGATACATTCGAAAACAATGAGGTGCTCTCAGAATTCATGGGACTACGGGATAGCATTCCAAATGGGGATCACAAAGTAGGGTTTATAATGGAGTTGGACACACATGCCTATTATGGGGAAATGATTGAATCCTTTAGTTGCAAAAATGAGAAATTAAGAATAATATCCAAGTCCTTGAGTGAAAACCACACTGTGGCACTCTCTAATAAGAAAAAAGTAAAAAAAAAGGACATATCAAATGGTGAAAACCTCTCTGAGATGCCCGAGGATGAAGGATTCTTTCTTCCTTTAAAAGCTATTGATTAGGAAAAGTTTACAGTCTTGGAAGAAAAATGCAATCCGGTCAACCTAGGAACAAAGGAGACATTGCATATTACATTCTATGTGGAATCACTACTTTCAGAAGAGAGAGAACTTCTAGTAGCATTCCTAAAGGAAAGACAAGTAAAATTCACATGGAGTTATGCTGACATGCCAGGACTTGATCCAAAGACTATGGTTCATCACTTAGCAGTGTATCTAGAAGCAAAGCCGGTCAAACAAAAGCTTCGAAAAATGCATCCTCAAATTGCTCTATTAGTCAAAATGGAGCTAAAAAGCTATTGGACATAGGATTCATCCGACCAATAGATTATCCAGAATGGGTGTCAAATTTGGTACCTGTCTCAAAGCCTGACAGAGCCATTAGAATCTATACAGACTTCAGAGATTTGAACAAGGCATGTCCAAAAGATGACTTCCCACTTCCCAACATCGACATGATAGTAGATATGATAGCGGGACATGAGATGTTGTCACTAATGGACAGATTCTCGGGATACAATAAGATCATGATAGCTAAAGAGGATCAACATAAGACAACCTTCACTTGCCCATGGGGGACATACTGTTGGAACATGATGCTATTCAGCCTAAAGAATGCAGGAGCAACATACCAAACGACCATGACATTGATCTTCCATGACATGATCCATAAGATAGTTGAAGACTATGTTGATGACATCCTAGCTAAATCTAGAAAGAGAAAATATCACATAGCAACCCTAGGGGCCATCTTTGACAGACTGGAGGAGTACAAAATTAGACTAAACCCAAAGAAGTGCATCTTTGGTGTGCAATCAGGTAAATTGCTAGGATATATAGTGTCTGTGAGGGGTATCGAGGTATATCCAGCAAAGGTGAAAGAAATCCTTGAAATGGAGGCACCAAAAACATTAAAAAAATGGAGAGGCCTCCAAGGAAGACTTCAATCCATCTGATGATTCATAGCACAACTGGAAGACAAGCATAACCCATATTCTCACCTACTCCACAAGGGGGTAGCGTACAAATGGGATACAAAATGTGAAGAGGCATTCAACAAAATCAAGGAATACCTATTGACACCACTAGTATTAATGCCACCCATCCCAAGAAAGCTATTGATCTTATACGTGTCAGCAACAATAACATCCCTTGGAGCTCTCCTAGCTCACCATGATGAAAATAGAATGGAAAGGGCTATCTACTATATTAGTAGAAAAATGGTTGGTCATGAGCTAAACTACTCATTCATTGAGAAAGCATGCCTGACAATAGTGTTTTCATCACAAAAATTCAGACATTACATGTTGGGACACAAGATAAAGCTCATCACCAAAATTGACCCCCTCAAGTATCTAGTATCAAAGGCAATGCTCACAAGAAGAATGGAAAAATGGGTGATGATATTGTCAGAGTACAACATTGAGTATGTAGAGTGGAAAGTAATTAAGGGCCAAGTTATTGCAAATCAACTAGGAGAAGCACCTATTTATTCTGAGAAACCTCTTGTCTTAGAGCTTCCATATGAATCCATTTTTAACCTCAATGTAGGTAACCACTGGAACCTATACTTTGATGGCTCATACACACAACACGGATCAGGAGCTAGTGTCTTCTTCATTACCCCACAAGGGGATTGCATACCAAGGTCATACAAACTAACATTTCCTTGCACCACCAACATCATGAAATATGAGGCTTTGACTATAGGTCTCATGATAGCAGTGCAATGGAACATAATAGTTCTCAAAGTGTATGAAGACTCTCAGTTGATCATAAATCAAGTCAATAATGAATATTAGACCAAGGATGACAAGCTCACTCCATATAAGAAATTGGTGGAGACTCTCAAAGAATCTTTTATAGAAATAACATTTGAGCAGATTCCTAGAACCAACAACAAAGTAGCAGACGCCATGGAAAATATTGGATCCCTATTAGACATCCCTCACAACGTTCCAAAATATGAATTCTTGATTGAGCAGCTTCTCATTCCCACATTCGAGGTACCAGAATCATAATTCATGTGTGAAATCGTTGGTCTTGGTGATCCTTGGTATCATGACATTTACACATACCTTCGAATAGGAGTCATACCCGCTGACCTACCATCAAAACTAAAATGAACCTTTGTTAAAAAGGCATCCAGATTTGTCATCCTAGGTGATACCCTATACCGTAGAAGCATAGAAGGTGCCCTACTATGCTATTTAAATGTTGAGGAGGCATTAACTACTCTAACTGAAGTTCACAATGGTATCTGTGGTTCACACTCGAGTGGAATGACCATAGCCAAGAAATTGCTGAGGATGGGGTATTTTTGGCCCACAATGGAACGAGAAGCACATGATCATGCCAGAAAGTTTCTACAATGTCAGTAGCATGGGGACCTCATCCATGCTCCAACTCAAGAGCTTCACCCTATCATCACACCGTGGCCCTTTTCGTAGTGGGGACTCGATCTCATTGGAAAAATTATGCCCACCTCATCTAACAGCCATAAATTCATCATAATTGCAACTGAGTAATTTACTAAGTGGGTAGAAGCCATACCCATGATGTACATAACTGGGAAGTAGATTTCTAAGTTCTTCCTGAACTATCTCATTTTCCGCTATGGTATCCCACAAGCCATTATCTCAGATAATGGGACACCATTTAAGAATCAGGATGTTCATGACTTGTGCAAGAAATTCAAAATCCAACATCGCTTCTCCACCTCGTACTATCCCCAAGGAAATGGCCAAGCATAAGCTACAAAAAAAACCATTCTAAAAATCCTCAAGAAAATAGTCAATGATGCAAGTCATGACTGGTATTTGTAGCTTTATCCTGCCCTCTGGGCCTATCGAACTAGCATCCGCACACCCACTGGTGCCACCCCCTTCTCCTTGTTCTATAGATTAGAAGTCGTACTCCCCATTGAGATTGAGCTCCCATCCCTCAGGATATCACTACAAAATCTCATCATAGATGAAGAGTACCGGGTATCAAGACTAAATGAGCTAGAGCTATTAGATGAGAGATGTATAGATGCTTTAAATCACTTGCAAGTCTATCAGAATAGACTCAAAAGAAGCTACAATAAGAAAATTAGAAGCAGGACTTTCCAAGTCAGAGAACTGTTGTTAAAAGAGAATCAGAAGAATGTCCCAAACCCAAGTAGCAAAGGAAAATTTGAACCCAATTGGCTGGGAACATTCGTCATCACAACAAGTTACAAATCAGGGGCATATTAGTTATCAACACCCGAAGGGGAACCTCTACAAGAGCCCATGAATAGCTCTCATCTCAAAAAGTTTATGCCTAAATCTTTCAAGGTATAGAACCAAAAAATCCAAAAAATTAGAAATGTCCTAAAAATGGTTACTTTGGTAAAACGGCAAATAGGCGTCTTGGTAACAACAAAAAAATCAAAAAAGAAAAATATCCAAAAAAATTAGAAAAAGGATCAAAAAATAGTAAAAAGAAAAAATCGTCCTCTAGTGAAAACCATTCCGGTGACACTTTGGGCAAGTACCTTGGTGAAAACCTCGAAAATAGGTGCCTGGCATAAATAAGCACTTTCCATCCACCTAGATCTTTATTGTTTTTTTGGCATCATCCCTCCATTTCTCTTCCATCATCCATCGCATTCAGGTCTCCATCCATCACTCATCCACTCGTATCCGCACCATAGCTTGGTCCTATTTTTGTATCATGATCCCTCATACTACTTGACCCATCCCCAAGGTCAGTTTGACCTGCCATTATCAGAGTAGTCTATTACATCACGGTGGGGGCATGTTCTTATTGGATCGGATTTGTGTATGATCTTAAAGTCCTCAAATAAGAAAATCCAAAAATGTTAAAAACTCAGAAAATCCAAAAACATCAAAACATATCAAAATCCAAAAATAGGTCAAAAAGTCACTCAAAAAGTCAAAAACAGAGTCGTCTTGTCAAACTACGTCGTCACTGAGCTTGAACATAGGCAAGGTTGATCTTTGATCATCCCCCGAGACATTTAGGTCAATCCTTTAGGAGCTCGTCATAATAAATTAACATTTCATCATGTATATCGTCATCTGTAAATAAGTCATGTCATCAGTCTAACTACGTGGTCTCTACATGTATAACATAGATAAGGATAATATATTGATCAGCTCCCGAGGCCCCTAGGATCTAGGTCTTTAGGCTAGTCTCTTGGTCAAAATCTCAGAAAATCCCAAAAACATTGGAAAATCCAAAAAAATCCAAAAACATTTGAAAAACCTCAAAAAATACCAAAAATAGCCTCAAAACATTGCAAAACATCAAAAACATCCAAAATATTTGAAAAAAATCCATCCATCTCATCTCGCTTGCACCCGCAATAACACCATCCATAATAAATTGATCGTCATCATCAACCTTTGGTGGAACAGTTAGAAACAAGTCTAGCAACTTAAAAGTGAAAATTCAAAACGTTAAGTCTTAAGTCTAAGTTAGTGCATAAGCAAGTTGGTCATCTCTTCGTATTGGTAACTCATCATCTAAATTGGTACCATATCAATCATCCCTTAGAACACGTTAGATAAATGAAATGATGTGTTGCCATCCACTAACATGTCCTAGGATGACTCCTTCCTACAATGGGCATTATCTTTGGGGAATAAGTTTCAGTTATCACCCTTAGAAAACACATCCTCTTTCTGTTAGCGGTATTGAAGAGCATCAGTTTGTTTGTTTACTTGGTCTTTATCTTTTGACTTATCTTATTTGCACTCATTCCAAGGACGTCTCGATGATATCTGAAAATAGAGGATTTAGAGAAATAGGAATGGGGGCAACGATCATTATCTTTCGTCTACTATGCTTGTTGGACGTTCTTTTAATATAACATCAGTGAATACTTGCTTTGTTAGATATGTATGGAAGAGGTCTAGGGAAACTTTTTGACTATTGCATGGATAGGTTTACCTTTCTGTGTTTTGGTCTAAGATGTTTGAAACATCTGAAGTGCATCCTAGCAAGGTTTCTGTATGTCAGGTGTAAGCAAGAATACTCCTATCTATTTGTCGAGTCAAAGTCCATCACACTAAGTACCATGCCATCCTGGTTTTCTATTCCTTGATGCATCATACCACATGTGTTATCAAACATAAGAAAATTTGGCTCTTTGAAGATCCCAATTCCTCAGCAGGTAATCATCATCATCATCATCATCATTTTCATTTGCATCATCTTGTGTCTTGTTGAAATGAATTCTTCTTCTTTCTTGCTAACCACACTAACAAGGTACTATGACAGTTGATCATCACCATCGCTATCGCTATCATTAATCCTACATCCACAAAATCATTAGCATATCACATAAACGTATCATATAGGAAACATACACATCACATATCCATCATCATATAAACAAGTTATCATAGAAATTCTTCATAGATAGGTAAATCCATGTCATTGGCATTTAACCTATTACATTGCATCATATGGAATTATATCAATCATTGCATAAATATTCATTTGCATTTCATAACCATTTGATCTATCATATAAATCATCGCATAACATCTACGAAAGCATTCCATAATCATTTTTGCATAATCATAAACAATAGGTATATAAGCATTTAATTCATTGGCATACATACTTGCATAACATTAAAGACATCATCTCACCACTTTACGTTCACATTACATTACGCATCATCATATCACTTTGCATTTACATATCATTGCATCCTATTAAAATGAAGCACATACATTACATCATCATTAATACATTTAGGATTAACATGTGGTATTCTAAGCATCTCATAAAACCATCTCATTATGCATTAACACCATTTCATTTTCATCATATCATGACCATCGCATTCATATTTCATCATCCATATCATCTCATAAATAACATCATAAGACATTCATTGCATAAATCATTCCACATAGGCATAAATGTACAAAATTCATATATGCATCCATTCATTAACATTTCATAAGCATAATTTACATATCATTTCGCATGTGCACCATAGATCATATCATTATCATAAAAAGACCATCACATTTGCATTATCATAAATAGATCATCACATTTTCATATCATAGGTTAACATAATATAGATCTGTTAGTCATAATCATAACCCATACATCATTAGAAATAAAAGCATCCACAACATATAGAAGTGAAATCATACATAAATAGAACACAGTGCATCACAATAAAATCATCATCGACTCATATATATATCATCACACAACTGTCATACTACAAAGAATAAATTAGATCACTGTAGATATATGTCAATTAGTAAAAAAGGCCCATTGGGCTACCAAAAATGAGCCCATAAAGTGCAAAAAGGTATCATAACATCTCAATCAAGCTCAGTCCCTATGGATGCTACCCTCACCCCTATCACCATGACCCTCTACTGGTCTATGACTAGCCTGCTCTAAATACTCTAGGACCCACTCTGCTCTAGGTACGGCCTCGTGATAGGATCGTCGGTAGTACTTTGCCTCTCGGATAGCATCCCTATAGGATCAAACTGACACTGTACCCTGGGAGAAGAAGGTTACCATGCTCTCTATCTGTTGTATATGGCCTAGCTCAATGGCTGCATGTAGCTTTGTAGCCTATCTGTGCTACACAGCTTGATCCCTCTCAACCTTGAGCTATCTCTCTCAGCCCTCGCCCGATCTCTCTCGGCTATCATGGCCTGAACCTGGGCCTACAGTTGCACAATAAGTGTATCCTGAGCATCTATATGTCATGTTGGCTATACCTGCGACTGTACCCAAGAAGGATCCTCAAATCGTGGGGGTGGGACTAGTGGCACCTACTACTGATCTTACATATGAACATCCCCCTACCATAGCTAGACTGGAGGCACAAGTGGAAGATCCTGTCGAACCTCGGCTCTCCATCCTCATCCTCCCCCTCTGCCTCTGACTCTCCACACATTTAGGACTGCACCTTGTATCATCAACCGAAGTAGAGGCCGAAACCAATCTCTGTAGGCCTGGGTGGTACTTGGATCTACTAACCCCTGATCATAAGCCAATGGATGGGCTACCAGTTGTCAAAATTTGTCCATTACCTCTGAGGTAGGAATATATCGCCCCCATGAAACTTGTGTCATGCTGCAGGAAAAGACGGCTATGTAGTCATCATCAGGCCAATCCTGTGGCTCCCCGAACTAACGTTGCATGCACCCAGGTAGGTACGTCTCAACCATAGTATGCTCTCGCCCTTGCATGTATCAGTCCTGGTGGTAGTAGAATATCTGATCCACATCATCGGCCCATCCGGGCTGAAAAAGGTATGGTTTCCAAGTAAAAACCAACATCTCATCTAAAAATCTCCTCCAATAGGAGATCTCGTGCTCACCAGTATGGGTGAATGACACACTACCTCTCTATCATGCCAGAAGGGGATCATCTGCCCCCATCAGAATAGGAATGACATGTGGACTTAGCACAGAAATGTGCTTGTATGCCCAGACATGAAGTAGAGTCACCCTCTCTCCCAGTGCTCTATCATCCATATAAATGTACTCATGAAGGTCTCAGTATAGTGAGGCTAGTAGAATAGGCCCCCATGCAAAACAAACCAGCCTATCTCAAACCATCCGATCCCAATAGGATCCCTAGCTAGGACTAAAGTATCACCCTCACCTATCAGGGGCAATAAGACCCGAAATAATAGTTGCAATCACCTAGCGGTAGGGGGTACTAGGCTCCTGTGTCGCTCTAGCTCTATCTACCCCTCGCAGAAGACAATCTCATCAATAGAAAGGACTCAGAAGTAGGCCTCACGTCCCTTTTCCATGTCAAAGATCATCTGACGACCATGAATAGGCAATCGTAAAATCCACCAAATGTCCTCTAGAGTGACAGTGGCCTCACTAGTGGGAAGATGGAACAAAGATGTCTCGATGTGCCATCTCTCTGCCAATGTTGATAGCATCCCTAGGTGAGTGTGGATCGGTGCCATGTATGCAATGTGCCACAACCCCGCAATTTGGAGTCAGTCCTAGTCCCTATCGCTCAAGTCCCGTAAGTAGCCAGCCAGGTCTTGCGACCTGTGCTCCCGGGAGTAGAGCTCCCTCGCCCCGTCCTGCATCAAGGAAGATCATCATGTTAAATTTTTTGATTAAATTCTCCGTCAAGCGGTCAAAAAGGTTCCACAGCGGTGCAACCTGTGATGGCATCATAGTTTTATTTTAATCAAACTCTGACGATAGGGCTGAAAAGAGCCAAATTGCACCGCCACGGTGCCATTTCTCTCCCAGTGGCACACTTTGAGCAAAATTGATGTTGCTGCGTTGCACTTTCTAAATTCACCCGCTGGCCCCGAGCTCAGCGTCAGAGTTTCTAAAATCTAAACTACATCGCGGCGGCGCTATTCAACACCAAGTAGCACAGTTTGACCTTTGAGCAGTGCCATATAGTGTCACTGCAGATGGACCACCTTTCTAAAGCATTACTTGAAGCATGAAATGAAAGACGAGGCTCGTGTAAGGACCACTTACCGATGCCCCGATGCTAGGTGGCCACTGGTATGTTTGAACTCAATCCAAAATATGCAGGCGAAGCTTTAGTTGCACCATATCGTTAGGATGTCAGAGCTCAAATCTTGCGATCACTATTGGAGGTGTTTGAAAGTGACCCCTCGGGCCCCTTTTAAGCTCAAAATTAGGGTTTTTTCACCTTGTTTGGTTGTCCTATTAGGGTTTTTGTCTATTCGAGGCTTGATTTTTATTGTTTTATTTTGTTTAGACACATTTTTAGCCTCCCGGAGCTTTTTCGGACCTCTCAGGTACTGTCATCTTTTTTTCATGAGATCACCCAAAAATTGGAATTTTCGTCCAATCTCTCAAGGGAGCATTATATTGGCATATTCTCTCTCGCCATGCAGTAGTGGGGAAAGTTTTAAATAATGAATTTTTTGGGCTGTGATCAAGATCATTTATTCTTTGAACCAACACAATCAGTGCATTGCTTCAAACAGGGGCAAAATGTAGACACGTAAAATATACCGATTGACATTGTGCATCTGATCTTGACCTACTAACATCATTCTTCCTCAATCATCCCTTGTTTTAACCATTTAATCAAATCTCCTCATCTGATTGAATTTATCAAATTTCATCCCTTAATTAAATAAATCATTTTTTTCTAATTAAGTCACTCCCTTTTGTTAATTAAATCAATTCATGTGATCTAATTATCCCTATTTAATTAAATAATCAATTTATTTGATTAAATCTCCAAAGTCTATCCATTAAATTAAATAAATTAAAACCTTATTTGATTTAGTCTAACACCATCTCTTTTAATTAAATAAATCAAAATCCTTATTTAATTAATCTCTTGTCATATTCCTTTCTTATTTGATTTAAATAAATCCATAAATTTGAGTCAAATAGGTCACATCATCTAACCTCTCTCATTAAATTAATTAACCCTTAATTAGTTTAATCTCATCTCATGTCCCATCCTCTAGATAATGCAAGTTGCACATGAAAATAGATTTAATTCATTTATTAAATCTCTATTTTCCTCACAAGGCATCTTTTGGAATATTCTCTCAATTTGAATTCAAAAATTCCAAGTCAACATGTACATCCAACAAAGCAATAACTTCATCTTACATGTCCTTTGCCTTGAGCCAAATTGCATTTATTAATTTTTCCCTTCCCTCTTACATGTTATTTCAATAAATTTAAAATTCAAAATTATGCATTTATTGGCACAATCCCCAAATCTTGCACATCCTTCATCCATTCATAGCTTGACAAGTGGCATCATACCATTGGATGAATATTAGTCCCACATTGCTCAAATTTGGACATTCATCCATTTTGGAATTCTATAAATAAAGAGCTCATATTTTCATTTCATCATCCACAATTTATGCAAAGTTACCATGCTCAAATATCTCTCAAATTTCATCCATTATCCTTGAGTTCATAGCTAGGTTTTTTGCAGATTTTTGGCTTGGAGCACTCATCTCTCACCAAAAAAGTGGATCAATCATCTTCAACACATCAATTTTTCATCTTAGGAATTGGGAAAGGGCCAATTTTCACATCAAATTGGCACCAATTCCCCTGTGGGATCATGAGTTTGCACATTTAAATTAGGATTCAAATCTATTTTGTTCTTTTTATCATGCTTTTCATCATTTTCTTTCCTACTTTGAGTTTGTAAATTGATTTCATGGGAAATCCTTGTTTTGGCTTGCAATCTCTTGTCTAACTTGTTTATTCTTGTTGTTTTGTAGGTACCAAGGTTGGGGTTCACACGGTTTAAAAATGTAACTGGCTAGTGTAAAGAATTGTGTAATTTAAAATGTGCATTAACAAGATAAGATTATAATGAAAAAGAAACAATGATCAACATGGAATATGAAAAATAAAAAAATCAAAGAAAGCCAAAAGAGAATGAAAGAAATTTTTTAAAGACTTCACATACCTAAAAAACTAGAGTTTCGAATGGTCGAGTTCTACCCAATTATGTAGTGTGTGTATGAAAAATAAGTGCGTAAATGAATTGAAATGAAATATTCAAACACACCAATAAGACATTTAATAAAACAGAATATAAAAGGAGTAAAGAAATGCAAAATCTATTCTGCTTCCATTGTCGTCCTATTGTCCTGTATCTTTAGTGTTTTTGTAGATTCCAGCCTTGTGTTCTCAGATCGTAGGCTAGGCTCAACAAACTATCTTCCTAAAGAACAAGATTTTGATATGATATGCAAGATTAAGCTATGATGATGGTTTGAATTAAGAAACTTGAAATAAAGATGATGTTATGAAATTAAGATGCTAAATGAACTAAGTGCATGAACTCTACTTAATTGCCTATTACCAATGCTTGGATTCACACAGGTATTTATAGATTTTTCAAATGATTTTGATTGGTTGTCTTGATTAACGGTTGTGATAATTCCAGGCAGATCGAAGGGTTGAAGAAAGATGAAACTGAAGGAGAAGATAGAAGAACCCTAAAATCATATTTTTCTATTTTATTATGAAAAAGGAAAAAGAAGAGAAGATAAGAATAAAAGAAAGATTGAAAGCTGATAAATAAATGAATTTAAAAATTCAATTATTTATTTGTGGAGGACATTCAGCTTTTCTTAATTAAATAAAATATTTAATTAAGCTTTTAAAAGCAGAAGAGAACTTGTGGTGAGAAAAGAGCTTTAATCAGTTTTATTGAAAAAAGCAGAATATCTCATAATTAAATAAAATATTTAATTATGATATGAGAAGATTGCACAATTAGGTTAAAATACCTAATTTTGGATGTAGAAAGAAATCATAAGATATTTTTAATTAAATAAGATCTATTTAATTAAATCACTTTTATGAAATTAATTAAATGAAACATTTAATTAATTAGAAGAAGAATTAAAATCGAAGAAAGAGGAAATATTTAAACTTAATTAAATCAAAAGATTTAATTTAAATTCAAACAATGATAATTAATTTAAATAAATAGAATGTATTTATTTAATTAATTAAGTGGACATGTGAAAATAATTAAATAAAGTAAATTTATTTAATTAGGAAAGAAGAATAAGATGAGTGAACAATATAATTAAATTAATTAAATTTAATCATATGTAGAGGACCTTAGAAAAATTAATTAAATAATAAATATTTAATTAATTGCCAGGATTACAGACATGACCATTTTTATGCGTATACATTTTGCCTCTCTTTGAAGTGATGAGTGAAACACATTGCTTCAAAGAAAATAAAATTTTTTTGCCCCTGATATGTTTCTGATTTTTGATGTCGATGATGCCCCCTCGGGAGGTAAATCATGGAAAAAGAAGTTGATAGGGATTGGGGAACAGTGATTTAGCTCCCGATAGATGAGGTGGTCGATGCCCCAGTGAAAAAGAGGTTGAAAAATGGAAAATGCCACTAATGCCCAGCCTAAAAGGACCCTTATAAGGTAAAAGGGGTAAAATGAAGTGTCATTTTCACCCTGCTGCTACAGTAAAATTCAAGCTCTGAGAGTAACTTGGTGAGATGGTGATCCCCGTGCATAGACATAGGTTCGAGCAAGCACGACGATATCAGAGACCACTGGCGTATGGACCACCGGTGAGTGATTCAAACCCTCCATGTTGTCAAATTTGGCATTTTAGATTGAATTTGAATTAGTTTGAAGTCAGATTAAAAAAATTTTGAACATTTTAGCGCATTTAGGAACAGTTATAACACATTCGATAATTCTTTTAGTGCATCTAGAAAATTCCGTAGCGCATCTAGGAATAAAATAAAAATTGATCTGTTAGCACATCTGATAGATAGAGTTGCGCATTTAGGGCGAAAGTGGCTAGGTAGGTGTTTTAGCGCATCTAGGGCACATAACTGTGCATTTAGGGTCTGGTCCAAAAGTGCTAAAGTTGCGCATCGGGTAGTTAAAGTAGCGCATATAGGAGACAGAGTCGCGCTTACGGGGTTTTAGCGCATTGGGTAAACAGTCTAGCGCATAGGAAAAAAACTTTAGCGCATATGGGGTTTTTGCGCATAGGGGCGACAGAATTGCGCTTTTAGGAAAAAAATTTAAAAATGCTTATTGGATGAAAAATGATGATTAAAATTGCTTCCTTAGTCAATAGATAGATAAATTGTCGGATCATCATGCTGATAGGATAGAAAATCGGATAGAGAACTGATAACTTTTCTTTTTGCGATTGAAAAACAAAGAGTAGATGTGTGATTGATTGATTTGAATTTGATAACTTTGCTTCTCGCGATTGAAAAACAAAGAGTAGATGTTGTAATTGATTGATTTGAATTTGATAACTTTGCTTCACACGATTGAAAAACAAAGAGTAGATGTTGTAATAAATTTGCTTTCTGCGATAAAAAACAAATAGTAGATAAAGGTACAAATTTGCATTCGTGATTGAAATACAAATAGAAAATGATGTGTGTTGATAAATTTTCTTTCCTGAAAAAAAAAACAAATAGTAAATGATGATAGAGTAGATTGATTGGACATGTTGATAGATTGATGGAGCACTTGATATGGGTCATTGAATATGTTATGTTGGCTAGATAAATCATGTGATATGAATCTGATTTGATGTATTTGTTGTGATGGTTGAACAAAATAGGAGGCTTTCAAAAGCCTCCAGATCAGAGAGTGGTTCCCCTTGTGTTGGGAGCGGATAGGAGAGCTGACCCCTGCAGAGCTACAGGTGATAGCGGACTATGGATTGGGACCGTTGTTGGCCATGCCGCGAGGCATTCGGGCCAACAGAGGACTGTTGACGGCCTTGGCCGAGAGATGGCATTCTGAGCATAACACCTTCCACCTGCCAACGGGTGAGATGAGTGTGACACCAAAGGATGTGTATAAGATTCTGGGGATTCTGGTTGTTGGAGCCCTTGTGGTTTACGACCACAAGGAGATTGGTGGGACCGAGGCGTTGCAGTGGATATGTGGCGATCCCGGTATTTATGGGTACTGGATAGATTGGGATGATTTCAACAGGTATCCGGCTCTGGTGGTGGTGTTGGCAGCATTTGTTGGAGGTTTTCTTGGACCGGACCATCGGTCCAAGGGATTTGCCATGGGTTGGGGGAGGATGCTGGACTGGATGATCATTCAGCCGCAGAGATTTTCCTGGGGTACCTGTGTCTTAGCGGACATGTATCATGATTTACATCGGATTGTGTACAGAGGGTCCACCAGCTTGGTGAGTGGAGTTACATTGTTGTAGATCTGGGCGTGGGAACACATTGCTGTCACGAGACCACTTTGTACCAGGGCAAGACCAGCAAGGAGGCCATACGTGTATGCTTATTCTGGCGCAGTTGTCCAGCAGAGGCTGGGCAAGGTAGAGTACTGGCGGCGAGTGTTGGATGATGTGGATTCGGTGATATGGAGGCCCTACACAGATTGTGAGGCATGGGCGATAGATTAGTTAGAGATGTCATTTGTGTGCAGACCATGATACCTGATAGGGCAGACGCCCTTTATTATTGAGAGGTTTTTGGCACTACGGGTTCTGAGACAGTTTGGTTTCACGTAGGGGATGCCCCAGGGCATTGCTCATTATGGGCGGCATAAGGGGGATGTAGGATGGGGGCCATGCATTCCATACCAGGTAGCATATACAGAGTACACCGCATTACAGCCCAATGTATGGGTGGACAAGCCAGAGGTTTTGGATGCTGGGATGACAGATGACTATGCCCAGTACTTTCACACACATCCATTCCCAGGGTTTACAGTGCCAGATGAGGCATGGGCGATCAAAGTAGTGCCACATCCAGGAGCAGGGATACCGGGAGGTGTGGCTAGTGGGGATCAAGCAATGGGTGGAGGAGAGGAGGGAGAGGAGAGTGAGGAGAGTGGAGATGGGGAGGAGGAGAGCAGATTAGATGATGGAGATGATGGAGATGACGGGGATGAGCAAAGGCAGCAGAGACTAGACAGCCTCGGCAGAGTACAGGTTCCTCAACAGTTCAGATCCGGTGCTAGGCCTCAAATGGTGATTAGAGTGACATCCTCGTCCCAGCAGGCACAGATAGATGCGTTGCAGGGTCAAGTGCAGACCTTTCAGGGGCAGCAGGCACAACTTCAGAGTCAGTTAGTGTAGGCTCAGAGCATGATAGTGCAGTTACAGGCACAGCTTGCATAGGCACAGGCTCAAGCATAGGCACAGGTTCAGGCACAGGCACAGGCTCAGGCACAGGCACAGGTACAGGTTCAGATGCCTGCCCCGGATCCTCAGGTGGCACAGTTGGTAGCAGAGAGGGATGCCTTTAGATGGCGGGCATAGGAGGCTGAGGGTGTAGCACAGAGGCTGATGGGTACCGTAGAGAGTACCTCCCTACGAGAGGCCATTGCAGAGGGATTCGAGGCAGCCAGAGAGGCAGAGTACTATAGAGTTCGTTACGAGGAGTTATGCCCTCCTGAGTGGTGAGAGCCATATCCCAGATCACACAGTAGGATGAGGACCCGATCGCGGACATCGACACATGGCAGAGAGGTTACAGGGCCTCGACGGGATCCTGATGCAGGGACTAGTTGCAGGCCACCTCCTTCCGGACCAGCTCCTTCAGGGGCATCCACCAGTTAGCCATTTTGGGGTTGATGTTTTTGTATATTGAGTTTTGATCATGTCACATGTATTATGCTTTGAACTTGTTAGTTTCATTGGACATTGGACACTTGTATTATTTTGATGAGTGATGATATGCAGTGGCGGTATTTTTGATGATGTTTTATGTGGATGCATTTGTGTTATGTTATGGATGTGACGTGTATGCATATATGATTTGAGATGGATTTTGATATGTTTTTATTATTTGTGCGAACTAATCATTATGATGCAGGATGATGTGTATGCAATGATTTTGTGATGATGTATGTATTTATTTTTGAATTTTCCATGTATGAAATGCATCGTGATATGGTAGATAATGAATGTGGTATGAATAATGATGAAAAGATAAATGATATGTAATATGATGATAATGCAATGATGATAAAATGATAAAATGATTAAATGATGAAGTGATAAATGATAATAGTAATGATATGAGATGATAAACTGATGAATGATGAATGAATGATGAAATGAATAATGAAATGATAAATGGTAAATGAATAATGAAATGATAAATGATAAATGAAAATGAAAAATGAATAATGAAATGATAAATGATAAATGAATAATGAAATGATAAAGAAAATAAAGAGGAGAATGGTAAAATGATAATGATACGAGAGTATAATGATAAAATGATTAAATGATAAATGAGAAATGGTAAAATGATAACAATAATGGAAAATGATAGTGATGGAATGAATAATAAAAGATATGGTAATGATAAAATGATCATGGTAAAATAATGATGATATTGATAAAATGAATGAGATGATATGGTAAAATGATGATGATAATGAATGAAATGATAATGATAAAGGAATGAAATAATAGATGAATAATGTAATGAATGAAAATGATGATAATAAGGATAAAGATGATAAATGATAATAATGAATGGATGTAATGAGTGAAATGTCCAAATGTCCTCCACAAAAACCCAAAACTGTATGACAACCGTTGATGCAAATCTTTCAGTCTTTCAAAACACCGATGTGAATCCAATATGCAGATATATACAATGATCTAATGAAGATGCAACTATATGAAACTAACCAGTTTGTTGAGCCTGTTATAAGCCTTTTTGAATCATCATAGAACATTTAAAATGTTGGAAGTATGTACAAGCATCAGAGGGGAAATTAGCGCCAATGATGACCAAAGTACAACTTTCATGAATTTTGATATAGCAAGCGAACACAAGCATCGAGGTATAATTAAACCGAGATGACCTGAGCATTTCTTGCATAAACAGACAAAGATTAACCACCGTTCTGATGCAAATGTGGAACTGTCATCGATGATATTTGCTTTGAGCGTCATGTCCTGTGACATATTTGCATCAGATTTGACTGTTAACCTCAAGACAGCAGACAAAGAAAAATCATTCTCGTTCCTTGCTACTCTAGTGCAGTACATCATTGAGTGTGCTCCTGAGTAATGATATCGAAAATCAAACAACTTGTGGTCAAACATGTAATACTATTATTTCATGCATTATTCAGATTTCTAGATCATCCAATAGACAAGGATATGACATCTCGCTGAAAAGTGTTTTATGATCAGATAAAGTGGTTGCATGAGTTTGATGTTTGTTTGCATGTTCGGATTTCTATGTCATGATCTAGCTGTTTTGGTATGCTCTGAAAGTTAAGTGCCCCCAGTTGATTTTTTGCCCCATTTATTGACACAACTTGAGGAAAGGAATATGTACAAACGATCAAGCCATGGTAAGACGTTTTAACCCTCTAGGAAAATGGCGGCAGGATGATGCGATTAATGACCCTAAGATGCAGAAAAAGATGCAAAAAAAAAAAAGGGAAGCTTTGAAAAGATAAAGTGAAAAACAAGAACTAATAAATGGAGAGGTATAGATAGCGTCTGTTTGCCAGATTTTCACTATTCGTATTTATTGCATTTTTCTGATTTCTTTTTGATTTTTTTGTATTTTTCTGTCAATAGACTGCCTGTTTGCCAGGTTTTCACCCTATGACATTGTTTTTTATTTTTTTGTATTTTTTTGTATTTTGCCATTTTCACCCTATGACATTTTTTGAGGGACTTTTTCTGCTGTTTTTAGATTTTTTCTTTATTTTTGGATTTCTTCAGGACTTTTTCTGCTGTTTTTGGATTTCTTCAGGACTTTTTTTGCTGTTTTTGGATTTCTTCAGGACTCTTTCTGCTGTTTTTGGATTTCTTCAGGACTTTTTCTGCTGTTTTTGGATTTCTTCAGGACTTTTTCTGCTATTTTTGGATTTCTTCACGACTCTTTCTGCTGTGTTTTGGATTTCTTTAGGACTTTTTCTGCTGTTTTTGGATTTCTTCAGGACTTTTTCTGACTTAAATTTTTGGATTTCATAGTATTTCTTCTTAAGACTGACTTATACTGTATGTTGATGGGTTCATCAAACAGGGCTCCTTCTGGCATTGATAACTTGTATGCTCCCGAGCCGTAGACTGCAACAACCACATAAGGGCCTATCCAATTTGGTTCAAATTTTCCTTTCTTTTCTCGATCTTGTTGATTTCGTGGGTTCTCCTTTAGAACTAGATCCCCCACCTGGAAGGTACATGGCTTTACCTTGTGATTATAGCTGCGAGACATCATTTGCTGGTATGCCTTCAAATGGTCAGCTGCTCTCTGTCTTTTTTCATCTAGAAGTTCTAACTCTTATAGTCGGGAAACTTTGTATTCCTCATCTGTTATGAGAGCTTTCAGTGATACTCTTAAAGAAGGTATTTCTACCTCTAAAGGCAATATGGTTTTTGCTCCATAGACGAGGGAAAAAGGAGTTGCTCCTGTCGGCATTCGGACACTAGTTCTATAAGCCCACAAGGCGGGATTGAGTTGAACATGCCAATCCTTCCCTGAGTCATTGACAGTTTTCTTCAAGATTTTTAGGATAGTCTTGTTTGAGGCCTCTGCTTGGCCATTCCCTTGAGGATAGTAAGGCGTGGAATATCTATGCTGAATATGGAATCTTTCACAAAGTTCATCAACATCCTGATTTTTGAACGGTCGACCATTATATGTAATAATGGCATTAGGAATACCATATCGACAAATAATGTAGTTGAGTATGAAGGATGAGATTTGTTTTCCAATGACTTTAGAGAGAGGTACTGCCTCAATCCACTTAGTGAAATATTATGTCGCTGTGATAATGAACTTATGCCCATTTGAAGAAGAAGGATGAATTTTTCCCACTAGATCTAACCCCCATTGAGAGAATGGCCAGGTGGGTGTAAATGAATGAAGTTCTTGCACAGGAGCATGAATAAGATTCCCATGAATCTGACATTTTGAGCATGTTTTAACAAAAGTGAATGATTCTCTTTCCATTGTAGGCCAGTAGTAGCCCATTCTAATCAATTTCTTGGATAAGGTTAGTCCACTCGAATGAGTACCACAAATGCCCCCATGAACTTCTTGTAAAGCTTTGTCGGATTTGTCACATTCAAGACATCGAAGTAAAGTACCATCAAGACCACGGCGATAAAGGGTATCAGCGATGAGGGTATATCGAGAGGATTTTCAGATAAAGTTATGCTTTTGGTTGCGGGATAAGTCAGGTGCTAAAGTGTCATCTTTTAGGTAGGTATAAATCTTACCATACCAGGGTGAATCAGATCCTACTAGGTGGCAGATAATTTGGCTTTCGGGTGTGTCATAGGCAGGTCTCAATAATTGTTCCACCTGAAATTCATAGCGAGTCTATTTTTCTAGGAGTTGTATCAATGAGGCGATCGTGGCCATAGCGTTAGCCGCTTTATTGTCAATCCTTGGAATTTGTGTGAATTGAATGTTCACAAAGTACTTTTTGAAGTCATCAATCATCTTCTTGTATGGCAACAACTTGTCATCTTTAGTTTGATAGTCATTATTGATTTGATTAATGACTAACTGTGAGTCACCATAAACTTGTAGCTCTGTAATCCTCCATTCCAATGCTGTTTTTAATCCAGTGATTAGTGCTTCATATTCGGCTATGTTATTGGTGCATGGAAACATTAGCCTCTATGACCGAGGAATGGTATGTCCTTGAGGGGTGACAAAGAGAATGCCTGCCCCTGATCCATGTTGAGTAAAAGAACCATCAAAGTATAAGGACCATAACTGCTTAGAGTCTGCCGCGAAAACATCAGCATCTAGAAACTCAATGTGTAAGGGGTGCTCTATTTGTAGAGGAGCGTCGGCTAGTTGATCCACAATAACTTGTCCTTTGATTGCTTTGTGATCAACATAGTGGATGTCAAACTCACTCAAAATCATGACCCATTTTGCTAACCTTCCTATTAGTGATGCTTTACTTAGTAGGTATTTGAGTGGATCAATTTTTGAAACAAGATTAATTGTATGAGTTAGCATGTAATGTCAGAATTTCTGTGAAGCAAAGACGACTGCTAAACAAGCCTTCTCAATGAAAGTGTAATTAAGCTCATGACTTGTCAATGTTCTGCTAATGTAATAAATGGCACGTTCCTTCCCTTCATGGTCTTCTTGTGCTAATAATGCTCCCAAGGATGTCTCAGTTGCAGCAATATACAGGATCAATGGTTTGTCTAGATTTCGTGGAACGAGAACTGGTGGGTTCATCAGGTACTGCTTGATTTGTTTATATGCCATTTCACATTTGTCATCCCATCTAAAAGGAACATTTTTATGTAGGAGATGTGTGAATGGTAGACTTTTGTCGGCCAATTGTGCAATGAATCTTCTGATGGACTGTAGCCACCCTTGTAATGATCTCAATTGACTGATGTTCTTTGGAGGAGGCATCTGCATGATTGCCTGAAATTTTGCAGGATCTACTTCAATTCCTTTTTCTGAAACAATATATCCTAGCAACTTTCCAAATGTGACCCCAAAAACACATTTCTTAGGATTTAGGCGAACTTTGAATTTCTCCAATCTGGTGAATATTTTAGATAGTATTTCCAAGTGTCCTTCTCTGGTGTGTGATTTTTCCAATATGTCATCTATATAATCCTCCATGAATGTGTGCATCATGTCATGAAAGATCGTGGTCATAGCTCTTTGATAAGTAGCTCCAGCATTCTTTAAGGCGAAAGGCATAACATTCCAACAATATGTTCCCCACAGGCAAGTGAAAGTGTTTTCTCTTGGTCTTCTGGTGCAATCTTGATTTGGTTGTAACCAGAGAAACTATCCATTAATGAGTACATGGCATGGCCTGCTGTCAAGTCAACTATAGTGTCGATGCTAGGGAGCGGGAAGTCATCCTTTGGGCAAGCTTTGTTAAGATCTCTGAAATTAGTGCATACTCTTACATGTTTGTCTGGTTTTGCTACTGGTACAATATTGGAGATCCATTCTGCATAGGCAATTGGTCTTATAAAACCTACATCTAGGAGCTTCTTGAGTTCTTCTTTAACCAGTAGTGCTACATGAGGATTCATCTTTCTGAGCTTTTGTTTTACTGGTTTAACTCCTGGTTTGATAGATAAATGATGCATAATGAGATCAGGATCAAGGCCCGGCATGTCTGCATATGACCAAGCAAAATTAACTTGATTTTCTTTGAGAAAGTTCATGAATTCTGGGATTTCTTCATCTGTCATTGATTCAGCTAGCTGTAAAATCCTTGGATTATCTGTAGTTGCAATATTGATTTCCTTAGTAGGTTCGATCAAGATGGGTGATCGCTCATGATAGTGCTTCGGGAGAGTGTCAAGAGTCCCATCAGTTGGTACCTCAAAAAGGTTTTCACCATCTGATACGCTCTTTATTTTATCTTTTGCTTGATCTAGTACTGCCATATTCTGGTTTTCACCACTAGATCGTTTTTCTTTATTTTCATTTTTGTAGCTAGGAGACTTGACACTCTCTTGATTAAAGACTTCATACCGAAAATCACTAGTGGAACCATTATCGACAGCTTTGGTGAAAAGGAAGTTTATGATAGCTTCGTCATTGGGAAAAATAGGTATATCAATAGGTTCTGTCAGATCCCAGTCAATGAGATCATGGTGGATTAAAGGTAACATGTCATTTGGTTTTGTGAAATCGGTGATAGTTAGGCTCAAGATAGAATTATCTGTAGGATCTGAGGCATGAGGTAGGTCAATGATGGTACTATTCTCTTGATAGTCTTGTTCGTTAAAATCTAGCTCAGTATCACTAGACTCATAGTTGCGTTGTGGTTCAGATTCTTGTGGTTGGGATCCTGAACCTTCTCCTTTAATTAAAGTGGGTGTATACTGGTGTATGACATCTACCTCTTTGTCCCTCCAAAATTCATCATTGTGGATGGTATCCCATTCATATTCAGCAGAATCGGTATCAGAATTATTTTCTATGCAATTCAGGATTGATGCTAGACATGTCTCTTTCTTATTGGAACCTTCTTGTAGTGTAAAAACATTACCTTGTGACTGTTTAGATTGGGTAGCATCATAGCCTATTCCAGTTTTATCATATGCTGTGAGCCCTAGGAGATGGATAGGCTCAACTACGCCTTCTTTTCTTTTTCCAAGAGGACCAGTGTCATATCCCATTTTTTGCATGATGGAATATCCTTTCCCATATTTATCTGTCGGTAAGGTAACATTTAGAACTGTTTCCTCTTCATCCTTATAAAGCCAATCTAGAATCGCTGTATCCTCAGAATCTCCCATGGGAAACTTTTCTTTGACAAATTGTCCATTGAACTTGGTAGTAGGCTCTGTTTGTATTTGTGCTGATGTTGATGCTGCTGATATTTGTTGTTGTGTCATAGAAGGCTTTCCATGTGATCTAGGAGATGTAGGTAGATTAGCAATACAAAGGGAATATTCCCCAACTCCACTTTCCTTGAACTGCAGTTTCTTCTCAAAGCTTTTGGCTAGTTGACTGATTTGTGTCTTATGCTTAGGAGAAGTATTAGCAAGTGCTTCTCCATTATTTGGAACCAAAGTATCCTGATTTGCTTTGACATTGGCACAAGTTTGGGAGTTTGAATTATCAGCTGGTATAGTGATTTCTTGTCCGTCATATGGAAACTTAAGACATTGATGGTAAGTGGACAGAACAACTTGCATTTCATGGATCCAAGGATGACCCAACAAGAGATTGTATGCCAGATCTCGATCTAAAACTTGACAAAAGGTATTTTTGATAACAGGTCCCACTCTGATTGGTAGCATGATTAGACCTTTAGACGTTCTCTCCTCATCATCATAGGATTTTATAGTAATCTTCCTTCTAGGATCAATGGAGTCTTCTGCAAATCCTAATGCTTGAACGACCTTCAAGGTACATATAGTTAGACCGGCCCCTCCATCTATTAGAACACGTTTAACACGGAATTTATGGATCATGACCTCTAAGTATAAAGATGAATTGTGGGGATGGGTCATGGAAACATCGTCTTTGTCTAAAAATGAAAGGCATGTGGGTGAGGACAAATGTCCTATCATGGCTTGAAATCGGTCCACATCCAAATCTGTGGATACAGTTGTCTCAAAAAGGACTTTTTCTAAAATTTCCTTGTGTGCGGGGGAAATTTTTAGGAGTTCTAAAATGGAGATTTGAGCCAGAGTTTTTCAAAGTTGGTTGACTAAGTCATATTGATGTTGAGGGAAAGTCTCAGTGGATTTTGAAGAGGTTCCCTTCAAGACAACTTTAGCTTGGGCTCTCGTTGTGACATTCACTTGTCCATTATCCACTTTTTCCTTGATTTTTATAACGTTGACTCGCTCATTATCTGTATAGAGGTGACAGATTACATTGTCATCAATTTGATTCACATTTTTGTCAGAAGACTCTCCCTTTTGATAATTTGGTAGAGGATTGCGAAATGCTTGGTGATCTTCATTGGATTTCTGTTGTCCCTCTACTGTGATAATGCCTTTGTCAATTAGATCTTGAATGGCATGTTTCAAAGCTTGACATTGGTTTGTATGATGACCTCTGCACCTATGATAGTCACAAAAATAAGCCTCATTCCATGATGGAGGTTTTATACTAGGTTCATAATTGCGTTGCGGTGGTAACGTAAGCACATTTTTTCCCATAACCTCTTTGAAAGCTGATTCCAAGGATTGTCCTAGTGGTGTGAAAGTTCTTCTATTGGAGAAGAATGGAAAACGTTGTGGGTTTGTGTTTGAGGTATTCCCTAGAGTGTTGTTGTTGTTTCCCCGATAGTTTTGGTTGTTGGTCGTTTCCTGATTGTTGTTCGTTGGAGGGGGATGATTGTTTCCTAGATTCACGACTGAATTGACATTGTTATTACGAGTAGTGTTTGGGGTGCTCAGAACAAATGGCCTAGTCGTGATATGATTTTCATCTACAACACCATCGTTTACAATGTTCTTGTTGCGGGTCCAAAATTTTGACTTGTCTTGATTGTTGTAATGGTTAGATGAGCTAGGGTTGTCTCTATCAAGTTTTATTGTCCCTCTTTTGACCAAAGCACTTTCGATGGTGATGGCATCCTCAATCAATTTCTCAAAGGAAGGTGGACAGTGTAGATTTAAACGATAGCTCATTTCTGAGTTGAGGCTATTGATGAAAGTAACCATTTTCTCCTTTTTAGGGACATGACGGGGGTACCTAGCGAATATTCTCCTCCATCTTTGAAGAAAGGTAGTGAAAGATTCCCCAGGTTTTTGCATAACTTTGCAAAGATCAATCATGGTGATCTGGTGTTGAATTTTGTAGGAGTATTGTGTTATGAACAAATTTATCAATTCCTCAAATGTTCGAACAAGAGGTGTAATCTTGGATAACCATTCCATAGAGTTGACTCCAAGGCTTCGAGGAAATAATCACAATAAATATGTATCCTCATGGGAAAATTCCAATGTCATATTCTGAAAGTCTCTAACATGGTCCACTAGGTCTGATTTTCCATTATACCGATCAAATTTGGGAATTTCACAGTGTTTAGGAAATGGAATCATGTTGAGACTTCTATCAAAAGGATAAGGACATATGTCATCCAAAGTATATTTCTTGGTTGCGATTCCTCCTCGTAATTCTTTGAGTTCTCCCTGCATTTCTCTAAACTCTTTTTCTAAGGAGGCGAATTTAGATAGGGATGGCTCTTCTTCTGTGGTTTTTAATTTCTCAGTATCAAAGTCTTTAGGCAATTTAGCTCCTTGATCTGCTAAGAAAAGAAAATACTTCTCTTTGTCATGTTGTATAATCTGTTCAAGGATTTTAAGAAACTTGGGATTCTATTCCGCCTCTTTAAGTTGAAGTTCTTCCTCTTGCTCATCATCACTATCTACGGGAGTTTTGTTCCTATTTGTGTTCTTAAGCAATGAGTCTTCCCCTCTATCAGCCATATTGTTGTCACTGAAAAGGGGATTGCGACTCACACTAAAAAGAGGACTATCACGTTCACCTTCTTCTTGAATGTTGTGTGTGGAAGTTTCTTGTTGAGATGTTTCTCCTAGCTTGTTGTGTTGAGATCTTGTAAAAATAGGCATATGTAAGAAATCCTCGGATATGATCAAAGGTCACTGAAGGATTTGATTAGGATGCGTTGAATATTCAATTGAAGGTTGTGGTATATTCTCAAACTCAAGAGGTTGATTAAGATTGTGACGTTGAGACAATGCTAATCTTTGATAATAAGCTTGGGTAGCCAAAGGTTCTACAACATAATCATCGGTGAATCCCATAATGTAGTCTTGGTATCTATGGAGAAATGTGCGATAATGGAGCAAGACGTCTCGGCTCTTATACATAAATTCCCTGCGATCTAAAGTCTTTTTGTAACTTAAATTTGTTTTGGGCTTCTTGATCCTATTGAAAACTGATTTCTTGGTGAACTTGGTTGATTTCCACTTTCTCAACATGGGAGTAAAATCTCAGAGATTCGAGTCTGTGAAGAAACCTAAAAGCGGTATTCTGTTTCCTAAATCGCTACAAAAAGATAGTAAATGCGCTGGAGAATCAAATCTGTTCTGAGAATACCTTAGATGCAGAAGCGAACGGATGCAGATAGAATACCCTAAATCTTGAAAGCAGAACACACTTATGTAATCGTTGAAATCGCTCTGGTTTCCTAGATGTGCTAAAACAGTTTTCTAAAGACAATTTTTGACTAGTTTCAGCTGAAGTTTTTCATGTTTGTTTTGGATGATCCTTTATCTGAATTAATGTTTTTGAAAACACAACAAACAGTTTGATTTAAGTTGATTTGTAACCAAACACGAGAATAAGACAAGCTACAACCCTAGGTTAGGCGGACAATGTCATTTCTAGACTCGATGAGTTTCCCCAGCATATCGATGGCGTGTGAATCGGAAGCTTGGCTACTGCGGGCTCCCCTTAGGTGCACTCTCTTCTCGGAGCCAGCAAGCACAACCCCATGGAAACTCCCATGGCGAGCTGATCACCTTTACTACTGACTGCAAAAGTGTGGAAGGCTTCACACCGACCGGTGCTGGACTAGCAGATAGAAGGTTTTTGGCTTTCTAAACAATGGTATTTAGTTCGGGACCCCGTTCGAGTGGCCATACATGGGGCAAAAGATTAATCACCGATAAGGTGGCACTCGACCTAAAGAGGTTAAACTCCAGCAGGGGTTTAAGGGAGTACAACTCCGTCATTATGACATCCATACAAGCAACCTTAGGTTTCCCTTAAGATTTACATTTATATACGGTCGGGGGTAGCTTGGCCTTAGCTCCGTTGCCAGTTTGAGTCGTCCCTTAAGGTGAGTACTTTTTCCCTTAAGGCAGGCCCAATTTTTAGAATCAATAATTGTTTCTCTTGCACCCAAGATCGCACAAGTGCGCAAGGGGAGAGGATACTTCAATTATTGAGTTAGGGTTACATAGGGAAAAGTGGGTCTGGTTTTCTGATCACCTAGTTTGCACAGGGTGAGAGCATAATCATCTACCACTTTCAAGCACAGTCAATAAGAGTAAACAAGTTCATTTTATGTGCACCAAAATCAAAAGTGATTTACTCTAAGTGAAGATGTTGCTTCACAACAGACATGGGGTTCTTTTTAACTGCATGATAAAGGTGTGGTGGCTACCCTAGATTGATTCATTTAAAGCCGGTAAAAGGAAATGAAAAGAATTTTATGCGGAAGCGTCGGACTTCGAATTTCGGTTACAATTAGGATGTGAAGCTCATCCCTGGATGCGTAGAAACAAGTCTGGGATCTTAACTTCTTTTACCTAAATGCGCTAAAACAAAATAGAAATGCGCTGCTTTGTTACTCAGATGTGCGAAAACAGAAACTAGATGTGCTATTCTTGCAAAAAAAAAAAATTAGATTTTTTGAAACATATAAAGATGCGCTAACTTATTTCCTAGATGCGCTAACTAAATGCCTATATGCGCTGCAGAAGGTGACGGATGCGCTATTCTATTTCCCGGATGCACCGCAGAAATGCTTGGATGCGCCGAAACAGTCTTCAAATGCGCCGAAATACCTGCAAAAATAAAATTTTCTGAATCTTCTCGATGCGCTGCCGAATGCCAGAAAACCTGTGAGCCAACCTATAAGAAAAACCTGCAAGAAAGAAGTCTAAAATAGGGGCATAGGCCCCACGGTGGGTGCCATTTAATGTGTGTATGAAAAATAAGTGTGTAAATGAATTGAAATGAAATATTCAAACACACCAATAAGACATTTAATAAAATAGAATATAAAAAGAGTAAAGAAATGCAAACTCTATTCTGCTTCCATTGTCGTCCTATTGTCTTCTATCTTTAGTGTTTTTGTAGATTCCAGCCTTGTGTTCTCAGATCGTAGGCTAGGCTCAACAAATTGTCTTCCTAAAGAATGAGATTTTGATATGATATGCAAGATTAAGCTATGATGATGGTTTGAATTAAGAAACTTGAAATAAAGATGATGTTATGAAATTAAGATGCTAAATGAACTAAGTGCATGAACTCTACTTAATTGCCTATTACCAATGCTTGGATTCACACAGGTATTTATAGATTTTTCAAATGAATTTGATTGGCTGTCTTGATTAACGGTTATGATAATTCCGGGCAGATCGAACGGTTGAAGAAAGATGAAACTGAAGGAGAAGATAGAAGAACCCTAAAATTAGATTTTTCTATTTTATTATGAAAGAGGAAAAAGAAGAGAAGATAAGAATAAAAGAAAGATTGAAAGCTGATAAATAAATGAATTTAAAAATTCAATTATTTATTTGTGGAGGACATTCAACTTTTCTTAATTAAATAAAATATTTAATTAAGCTTTTAAAAGCAGAAGAGAACTTGTGGTGAGAAAAGAGCTTTAATCAATTTTATTGAAAAAAGCAGAATATCTCATAATTAAATAAAATATTTAATTATGATATGAGAAGATTGCACAATTAGGTTAAAATACCTAATTTTAGATTTAGAAAGAAATCATAAGATATTTTTAATTAAATAAGATCTATTTAATTAAATCACTTTTATGAAATTAATTAAATGAAACATTTAATTAATTAGAAGAAGAATTAAAATAGAAGAAAGGGAAATATTTAAACTTAATTAAATCAAAAGATTTAATTTTAAATTCAAACAATGATAATTAATTTAAATAAATAGAATGTATTTATTTAATTAATTAAGTGGACATGTGAAAATAATTAAATAAAGTAAATTTATTTAATTAGGAAAGAAGAATAAGATGAATGAACAATATAATTAAATTAATTAAATTTAATCATATGTAGAGGACCTTAGAAAAATTAATTAAATAATAAATATTTAATTAATTGCCAAGATTATAGACATGACCATTTTTATGCGTATACGTGTAGCATTTTTCTTCTTCTTTCTTCAAACTACTCAGTAATTTAACTTTTTCAAAAGCTTGATCCCCTCCAAACATCAATTGTATATCACTCTTGAATTGAATTCAGACTTGAATTGATATTATATTCCTTTCAATATAAAAACTCTACTATTTCATGCAAAGGTGGTGGAAATATCATGAAAATGGTGGTGGACTGTGAAAAACTTGCATGCACACTTCACAAAATCATCAAAAATCTTGTTTTTTGAAACACGTGCATAACTAGGAGAATATGCAGAATGTGGGCCTTGAGATAATATGTATATTGATTTTTTTACCATTTTTAGAGCAAGAGAAAACATTCTCACATTATAGTGTGCTCATGTTATAATGCGAGCGTGTGATGTCTTTCTAAAATAATGGCCATATCTCTACTACAAAAGGCGTGTGGGTTATGAGAAAGTTGAATTTTTATAGGTTTCTTTTCTCTCTCTTTCTCTCTATCCTCTATCCTCTACCCTTAAACCCTTAAACCCTCTACCCTCCATCTATCTCCCACTCCCTCCCTCTCTCTCAAGTCTCTCCCTCCTACCCCCTCTCCCTCTCTCAAGTCTCTCTCTCACTCACTCACTCACTCCTTATATCTCTCTCCCCTCTACCCTTAACCCTTAAACCCTTAAACACTCTACCCTCTACCCTCTATATCTCTCACTCCCTCACTCTCTCTCTCTCTTTAAAGTATCTGCCTCCTACCCTCTCCCTCTCCAGGTCTCTCTCTCTCACTCCTCCTCCTACCTCTCTCCTCTACCCTTAACCCTCCTAAGCTTCTGCCACTCTATCTCTCCTCCCTCCTTTCTCTCAAATTATATCCCTCCTACCCCATCTCCCTCTCTCTCAAGTCTCTCTCTCTCCTTACTCCTCCTATCTCTGTCCCTCTACCCTTAGCCCTCTACCCTCTATCTCTCTACCCTTTATCTCTCTCCCAATTCTCTACCCTCTATCCCTCTCCCACTCCCCCCTCTCTCTCTCACTCTATCTATCTCCTCTCTACCATTAACCCTATACACTAAACCCTTAACCCTTAAAGGCATGAAGCCTTGAAGCCCTTTACCTGGCTTGCTAATTTGGGTGAAATTAGAAATGTAGTGAGTGCAGTTTGAAAAAATGGGTCCAAGAAGTAGGGGTCCCACGAAACCCCATTTCTTGGACTGACCCCAAGCTATCTTCACTACATTTACAGGTTGGCCAAATTGGCAGATAGATAGATCCATTAACTTGCCAATTCTGTAGAGGTGTGGCAGAGTGTGAGTGACCTATTTGAAAAGTGGGTACAGAAATGAGGTCTCACGGCAGTAAATCATTGGGAGACCCATTTAATGGAACCATTTTCAAATGGAACAAGTTAGTTCGATTTCACGGGTGGTAAGATAGTAGAGCCCATAGCTTGCCAATTGGAGTGAAATGGGTAATGTAGTGGCCTACTTGGAAAAATGACTCCAGAGTAGGGGGCTCTGGGTGATGTAAATCATGGGAGACTATATTTTAATGGACCTTTGTTCAAACAAATGAGGATTAGGTTGCCAGTTTCACTTAGAGATTGGCGATGTATTGGAGCCCACTAAACTGCCAATTTAGTGAAATTGTCAGTATGTTGGTTTTGTTTGAGAATGGGGTCTCGATTGATGTAAATCGATTAGGATACCCCATTTGATGATCCATTTTTCAAGCAGGGCCAAGCTAGGTTTCCTGAATTTTGCCCAGGATTTTAAATAGTGAATACCCCAGCAGCTTGATTCTAGGGAGTGCTTGATGTAGCAGACTGTTTGAATAAATGGGTCCAAGAAATGAGGTCTCTTGGTGATGTAAATCAAAGGGAGACCCCATTTCTTGCACCCATTTTTTCAAGAAGTCCAAGTTATGTTTCCAATTTCACCAAATTGGAAAGCTAGTGGGACCAGTGGCTTTCTAATTTGGTGAAATTGGCAATGTAGTGGCCTGTTTGAAAAATGGGTCCAAGAAATGGGGTCTCTCAATGATGTAAATCACTAGGAGACTCCATTTTTTAGATCCATTTTTTCAAACAGGCCAAGTTAGGTTTCCAATCTCACCAAATTGGCAAGCTAGTGGGCCATCACCAGGACACCCCATTTCTTGGACCCATTTTTGCAAATAGGCCAAGTTAGGTTGCCAATTTCACCGAATTTTCAAGCAAGTGGGATCTCTCTCTCTATCCCTTCTACCCTTAACCCTAAACCCTAAGCACTTCACCCTTAATTTTCTATAGTCTATCTCTCTCCCACTCCCTCCCTCTAGTTCTCCCTCTATGGCAACCATAAGCCATTACTCTCTCTCAAGTCCTCCCTCCCACCCCTCTCCATCTCTTGGGTCTCTCTCTCTCCTAACTCACTCTATCTTTGTCACATCTACTCTTAACCCTAAACCCCAAACCCTTAACCCTTAAACACTAAACCCTTAAACCCTCTACCCTCTAATGTTAAACCCTCTAACCTCTACCCTTAACCCTCTACCTTCAAACCCTCTACCTTCTACCCTCAAGCTGTCCTAATCCTAATCCTAGAGCTGACCTCTACCTCCAGCCAGCTCTCAACCCTCAACCCTTAAACCGTTTACCTAAAGCCTATACCCTCTACCTGGCCCTAATCCATCAGCCTAATGCCACTGAACCACAGACCAGAGCCCTGTCCCTCAACCCTTATACCCTCTAACCTATACATAGGATGCTCAACCTTTAAAACCTAAACCCTCTACCCTCAACCCTAAACCCTCAACCTTAAAACCTTAAACCTTCTACCCTCTACCCTCAACCCTAATCCCTCAACCCTATACCCTCAACCCAATTCCCTAAACCATTAACCATGTAGGTCCTCAACCCTATACCATCAATTCTTAACCCTCTACCCTATAAAATAGATCCTCAACCCTCATATATCTCAGTCCCTCCCTCTATTCTCTCCTTCTCTCTATATCACTTATCCCTCCATCTCTCCCTCCATCCATCCCTCCCTCTCTACACTAATCCCTCTACCTTATACCCTCAATCCTTAAATCCATAAACACTCAACCCTAAAGCCTAAAACCTCAACCTTCAACCCTTAAACCATAAAACCTTAAACCCTCTACCCTCTACCATCAACCCAATACCATCTACCTTCAACCCTTATTCATTAACCCTTAAATGCTTACACCCAAGTAAACTCTTTACCCTAATCCCTCAACCCTCAACCCTTAAACCCTAATCCCTCAACCCCTATACCCTCTCCCCTATACATTGGATCCTCAACCCTAATCCCTCAACCATATACCCTAAATCCTCTACCCTCAACCTTAGAGCTCTCAGCCCTCAGCTCTTAAACACTAAACCCTTAAACCCTCTACCCTATACATTAAACCCTCCAACCCTCAGCCTTGGTCCCCAGCCCTCAACCCTTAAACCCTAGGCCCTAAGGCCCTCAACCCTCAAACCTTAAACCCTAAACCCTCAAACCCTCTACCCTCTACCCCTCAGCACAGTACCCTGCACTATGCCCTCAGAGCCAATACCTAAAGCATGACCCTATGGGTCCTCAGCCTTCTCCCATGAATTCTCCAGCCCTCACCACCCTGCTTGTGGGATCCTCAACCCTCATATATCTCTATCCCTCCCTCCTCTTCTCACCTTCTCTAAATCCTCATTTCCCCTCCATGTCTCTATCCATCCCTCCACTCCCTCAATGCTTCTAATCCTTCAGCCTATACCCTTAACCATAAACCCATGATACTCAACCCTAAACCCAAACCCTCAACCCTCCAGCCTTCAGCCTAAACCCTTAAACACACTACACTCTACCCTCAACATAATACCCTAATCACTCAACCCTTAAACCGTTCAACCAAAGTAAACTCTCTACCCTAATCCCTCAACCCTCAACCCTTAATCCCTCAAACCTTAAACCCTCTACCCTCTATGCTCAACCCTCAACCCTTAAACCCTAATCCCTCAAACCCTATACCCTCTACCCTATACATTGGACCCTCAATCCTTAACACTCAACTTAAACCCTCAACCCTCAACCCTTAAACTATAAACCCTTAAAAACCCTCTGCTCTCTACCCTCTACCATATACCTTAAACCCTCAAGCCTCATTTCTCAAAAATTAATCCCTCAACCCTAATCCTTCAACCATATACACTCAAAAGTATACCCTAAACCATAAACCATCTACCCTCAACCCTAAACTCTCAACCCTAAACCCTTAAACCCTAGATCCTTAAAGCTTATACCCTCTACCCTCAACCCTATTTCCTCAACCCAATACCATAAACCATCAATCCTATAGTTCCTCAACCCTAGACCCTAAATTATAAACCCTCATATATCTTTGTCCCTCCCTCCTCTTCTCTCCTCTTTAAATCACTTATCCACCCATCTCTCCCTCCCTCCATCCCTCCCTCTTTACCCTAATCCCTCAAACCTATACCCTCAACCGTTAAACCCATAAAAACTCAAACCTAAACCCTAAACTGTCAACCATCAACCCTTATACCCTAATATTTCAACCATAATTCCTAAAAATTTAAACCATTAAACCCAAGTAAACACTCAACCCTAATACCTCAACCATCAATCCTTAATACCTCAACCCTTAAATCCTCAACCCTCAACCCTCTACTCTCTATTCTCAACCCTTAAACCCTAATCTATCCACCCCTATACCCTCTACCCTTTACAATGGACTGTTAACCTTAATTCATAAACCCTATATCCTCAACCCTTATCCCTCAACCTTAAACCCTCAACTCTCAACCCTTAAACCTTAAACCATTGAACCCTCTACCCTCTACCATCTATCCTATACCTTAAACCCTCAACCCTCAATTCTCAACCCTCAACCGTTATTCCCTAAAACATGAACCCTTAAACCCTAAACCCTATACCCCTATACATTTGACCCTATACATTGGACCCTCAACCCTAATAATTCAATGATATACCCTCAAACCTATACCTTAAACACTAAACTCTCCACCCTCAACCCTAAACCCTCAACCCTAAACCCATAAACCCTAAACCCTTAAATCTTCTACTCTCTACCCTCAAAACCTAATCCCTCAACCCTATACCCTCAACCCAATACCCTAATGTTGGAAAAAAAAACACTAAGAGGTGGGGTGTGAATCAGTGTTCTACAAAATTTAACTTTATTATTTTGATCATTAACCCACTTAAAGAATTCAACCAAAAGATATATGCAAAAATAGAAAGAAAATAACCACAACACCATAACAAAAGGATTTTATGTGGAAACCTTGTTAGGGGAAAATTCATGGTGGATGGCCAATCCACAACATAATCTGAGTATACTCAGAAAAGAAGTTTACAATATGGGAATGCACTTCCATTTAAGCACACTGACTATAGCTCACTGCTCAAAATAGGAAGGAACACTTCCTTATAGAGATTTGGATTAGATCCAAGAGAATGAACTAAAAGAATAACATCTACAAATGCTTGATTATAGTTTTGGCTAGGCTCAAATGTCAATCTTATGTCCTTCTGACTGATCCTAAACTTCTACTCTACTCTACTCTGACTCACTTCACAAAATCTTTATGCACAACTAAAACTATGCATAAAATCACCCTAGCACTCTTCTGGTACTTGCAATACACATAGACACAGCACACACATATATCAAAATGATATAATAGATCATACATATATATCTTCAACTAACAATTTAATCGCAACATGTCAGCTTCAATAAGACTTTAAAATATTAGCAATTGTTGGCTCAGATCTTAAGAATTATCCAATGTGTATCCATTATAGTCATCCACAACTTAGCTTGGACCCAAAACATAATGATCAAACACAAAAATATTTGAGTAAACATTCCTTGAATATCCGCAACACATTGTATCAGCTAAGTTGACCCTAAAATACTGATAAATAGAAAAGAAACCAACCGAATCTCCAAACTCACACAAGACTTAATACGAGGCACTGACATTTATGGAAAACACATTAGATGTACTGATAGACCTCCCATGAGATCCACAACTCAAAATAACAACTAGAAATTTGTATGTGAATCGATGATCACCAAAGTGTCAGATGCTTTGTTCTTCCTAACTGTCCTCAAAGTGACTACCACTATAAGAAAATGATGTTATGCAGATCTATCACCGACTAGGGTTTCCATCAATGAAAATAAAAATAAAAATTTGCAGTGTCTCTTTCCAACAATGTCCCCCTTCAGCATTGATGGAAACACTTAATGAAAAATGACTAAGTGTCAGATCAAAACCAACATGAATTACACTACCACTTCAAAAATTCATAAAGAAACTTCAGACTTCGGCACAGAAAACAACTCCCCCTAGGATAAATACACATTTTTCACTATACACTTCTCCCCCTTTGACATCAATGGAAAAAATTGGGGAAATTGAAACAAAATTCCAAAATTGTACAGGAATGAACTTCTAACTTACAAAAGTTTTAAAATATCTGCAAAATCTTGCTTTAGCACTCTTAAATTGTCATCACAAACCTTTTTGAGACTTTCAAAACACACTAAATAGGATTGAGCCTCTATAGTTTCAAGATTCTTTGGATCACTAGCTGCTACAACAACTTTCGCTTCCTTCAGAGCACTCATCATTATCTCAATCTTTAGACAAATTAGTCCCTTGAGTTCACATACTCCCCAACAATTTTGTCATTTTCCTTGTTTAAACATCTTATTTTGTCAAGTAGACCTGTTACTTGAACTTCTTGTTGAACCACATCACTAGCTAATGGATCAAAAGTAGCAGGAATGTTAGCTAATTGATTTTCCAGATCCTTCACCTTTTTCTCATTACCTTCAGTAAACTTGGAAGAACCAAACAGGACTTATAGGCTTTTCCAGCTTCAGATATAGAACCTTGAATGTTCTTTATGCAAGTAGGTAAAAGAATCTTATCCTTTGCAATCACTACCTTCAACTGACTAATTCATTTTCTATTAAACTCCTTTTGCACTTTATCCTCAGCAGATTTCTCAAGAGACTCAAATTGAGTACTTAAAAAATTTATGAGCTTCTTTAGCTCTCCAGAAGAGGAACTTGATGGATCAATGACATGAGTAGGCATTAATTTCTATAGGACTCTAGATGAAAGGCTTAGAAATTCACTATCTTGTATGTGAGACTTTAGAATCTTCTCATTGGCCTTAGCTTGAGAAATTGATGCAACCTTCATCATCTGAATTGGGGACAAAATGGATATATTGATTGAGCTTTCATCAAATTTAGGATCAAGACCTTCCTGGTGCTCCATCAAAGATCTCTTCACTACCTTGGCAGTGTCTCTTGCCTCCACTCCAATCTCCTTAACTTGAGCTTTTTCTTCTTCAGCCTTGGGTTCTTCAGAGACAGTTTTTGGATTGACCTTGGGTGCCTCAACCTTTTTATTTTGCACCACCTTCTCCTCAGCTAGTACCACCTTAGGAACTTCATTTTCCATAGGTGTCTCTGTATTTTCCACATTAGGAGAAATTAGAATATCCTCAAATTTTGGAGGATTAGATACATTCATATTCTCCTCATTCACATTCTCTTCTTCATTTACATTTACCTCCTCATTTACTTCCTCATTTTCTGGAACATTTTTAGTAAAAATTTACTCAACATTAATCTTATTCTTTGTCAGAAACTCTTCCAAAATCTCCTTGGTTTCACCAACAACAACATCAGTTTCACTAATCATGAGTTTATTCACCCTTGTCTTGCTTTTAAATTCCTTTTTTATCCTTTTCAAGGAGTGAATCCATCTCTTCAATTGACATTTCTTGACACAAATATGAAAGAAATTTCTTCCTAATATTCTCTTCTTCTGTTCTAGCATTTATTCTTCTTAACTCCAAAATATTATACATATTATTTGGTAAGCCGGACATAATCTCAACAAGAACTTTATTAAAAACTTTTCATATATTTTATTGTAGCTTCTTCTAGAATTCTTTGTCCAGATTCATCAAAAGTTTCATAAAATTCACAAAGGGGCTTAAGATTAGTGTCCTTGATAACTACATTCACAACTTCATCAATTGACTACTAGGTTTATCAACTTTTTCCTTCTTCGCTTTTTCTTCTTTGCCGAAAGATTTTATCTTGTTTAACTTGACAGCCTAAGTTTCGGTAGCTTTTACTTCTCTCAAAACTTCTTCTAATTCTATTTCCTCATCTTCTGAAATAGCCTCATATGTTCTTGTACTTTTATTCTTCTTCCTTTTACTGGAAGGCTTTTCTTGAGTTGGCTTGGGTGCAGGGGAACTCCTTGTAGATCTAGTGTGGGGACAAGATGCACTAGGACTAGAAGACTCTTTTTTTTCTTTCACTTTTGTTGCTTCTGCCTCATCTCTCCTCCTTCTTGCTTCTCTCAAAGCTTCTATAGGTAATCCCATCCTTTCTATGAATACTTTTGTCTCTTTTCTTACTTTCATGACTATCACCGGTTTTCTCAATTCCTCATGAACTTGCATAGTTTACTATGCATAATTTCCAAACCTCTATTCTCCCTAATCCATAGGTGAGCTCAACAAGTGTTTTGCATACATCTTCAATATTTTCTCCTCTAATTTGTATCCCATAGGCATGATCCA
>VDFB02049217.1:70974433-71042142 GCA_007258455.2 Sequoia sempervirens
ATAGATGGAGGGTAGAGGGTAGAGGGTATAAGGGTTTAAGGGTAGAGGGTAGAGGGTAGAGAGAAAGAGAGAGAAAACAAACCTATAAAAATTCAAATTTCTCATAACCCACGCGCATTTTGAAGTAGTAGAGATATGGCCATTATTTTAGAAGGACATCACACACTCGCATTATAACATGAGCACACTATAATGTGAGAATTTTTTCTCTTGCTCTAAAAATGGTAGAAAAATCAATATCATATTATCTCAAGGCCCACATTCTACATATTGTCCTAGTTATGCACATGTTTCAAAAAAACAAGCTTTTTGATGATTTTGTGAAGTGTGCATGCAATTTTTTCATATTCCACCACCATTTTCATGATATTTCCACCACCTTTGCATGAAATATTAGAGTTTTCATATTAAAAGGAATATAATGTCAATTAAAGTCTGAATTCAATTCAAGAGCGATATACAATTGATGTTTGGAGGGGAACAAGCTTTTGAAAAAGTCAAATTATTGAGTAGTTTGAAGAAAGAAGAAGAAAAATGCAACATAATTGGGTAGAACTCCACCATTCAAAACTCTAGGCTTTTAGGTATGTGAAGTCTTTAAAAAATTTCTTTCATTATTTTTTGGCTTGCTTTGATTTTTTTATTTTGCATATTCCATGTTGATCATTGTTTGTTTTTCATTATAATCTTATCTTGTTAATGCACATTTTAAATTACACAATTGTTTACACTAGCTAGTTACATTTTTAAACTATGTGAACCCCAACCTTGGTACCTGCAAAACAACAGGAATAAAAAAGTTAGACAAGAGATTGCAAGCCAAAACAAGTATTTCCCATGAAATCCATTTACAAACTCAAATTACGAAAGAAAACAATGAAAAGCATGATAAAAAGAACAAAATAAATTTGAATCCTAATTTAAATGTGCAAACTCATGATTCCATGGGGGAATTGGTGCCAATTTGATGTGAAAATTGGCCCTTTCCCAATTCCTAAGATGAAAACTTGATGTGTTGAAAATGATTGATCCACTTTGTTGGTGAGAGATGAGTGCTCCAAGCCAAAAATCTGCAAAAAACCTAGCTATGAACTCAAGGATAATGGATGAAATTTGAGAGATATTTAAGCATGGTAACTTTGCATAAATTGTGGATGATGAAATGAAAATATGAGCTCTTTATTGATAGAATTCCAAAATGGATGAATGTCCAAATTTGAGCAATTTGGGACTAAGATTCATCCAATGGTATGATGCCACTTGTCAAGCTATGAATGGATGAAGGATGTGCATGATTTGGGGATTGTGCCAATAAATGCACAATTTTGAATTTCAAATTTGTTGAAATGAAATGTAAGAGGGAAGGGAAAAATGCAATAAATTCCATTTGGCTCAAGGCAAAGGACATGTAAGATGAAGTTATTGCTTTGTTGGATGTACATGTTGACTTGGAATTTTTGAATTCAAATTGAGAGAATATTCCAAAAGATGCCTTGTGAGGAAAATAGAGATTTAATAAATGAATTAAATCTATTTTCATGTGCAACTTGCATTATCTAGAGGATGGGAAATGAGATGAGATTAAACTAATTAAGGGTTAATTAATTTAATAAGAGAGGTTAGATGATGTGACCTATTTGACTCAAATTTATGGATTTATTTAAATCAAATAAGAAAGGAATATGACAAGAGATTAATTAAATAAGGATTTTGATTTATTTAATTAAAAGAGATGGTGTTAGACTAAATCAAATAAGGTTTTAATTTATTTAATTTAATGGATAGACTTTGGAGATTTAATCAAATAAATTAATTATTTAATTGAATAGGGATAATTAGATCACATGAATTGATTTAATTAACAAAAGGGAGTGACTTAATTAGAAAAAATGATTTATTTAATTAAGGGATGAAAGTTGATGAATTTAATCAGATGAGGAGATTTGATTAAATTGTTAAACCGAGGGATGATTCAAGAAGAAATGATGTTAGTAGGTCAAGATCATATGCACAATGTCAATCGGTACATTTTATGTGTCTACATTTTTCCCCTGTTTGAAGCAATGCACTCGTTGCATTGGTTCAAAGAATAAACGATCTTGATCACAGCCAAAAAATTTCATTATTTAAAAATTTCCCCACTACTGCATTGTGAGAGAGAATATGCCAATATAATGCTCCCTCGAGAGATTGGATGAAAATTCCAATTTTTTGGGTGATCTCATGAAAAAAAGATGACAAAGTACCTGAGAGGTCCGAAAAGGCTTTGGGAGGCTAAAAATGTGTCTAAACACAATAAAACAATAAAAATCAAGCCTCAACTAGACAAAAATAGGTTCGAGGGTCCAAAACCCTAACAGGACAGCCAAACAAGGTGAAAAAACCCTAATTTTGAGCTTAAAAGCGGCCTGAGGGGTCACTTTCAAACACCTCCAATAGTGATCGCAAGATTTGAACTCTGACATATTTTGGATTGAGTTCGGACATACCAGTGGCCACCTAGCATCAGGGCACCGGTAAGTGGTCCTTACGCGAGCCTCGTTTTTCATTTCATGCTTCAACTAATGCTTTAGAAAGGTGGTTCATCTACAGTGACGCTACATGGCACTGCTCAAACGTCAAACTGTGCTGCTTGGTGCTAAATAGCACCGCTGCAGTGTAGTTTGGAGTTTAAAAACTCCAACGCTGAGCTCAGGGCCGGTAGGTGAATTTAGAAACTGCGATGCAGTAGCATCAATTTTGCTCAAAGTGCGCCACTGGGAGAGGAATGGCACCATGGCAGTGCAATTTGGCTCTTTTTAGCCCTATCATCAGAGTTTTATTAAAATAAAACTGTGACGCCATCATAGGTTGCACCGCTGTGGAACCTTTTTTACTACTTGACAGAGAATTTTATCAAATATTTTAACATGATGATCTTCCTTGATGTAGGAACGGGCTAGGGAGCTCTACTTCAAGGAGCACAGGTCACGAGACTTGGCTAGCTACTTACAAGACCTGAGCGACAGGGACCAGGACCAACTCCAGATTGTAGGGTTGTGGCACATTGCATACGCGGCATCGATCTGCACTCAACTAGGAATGATGTTAGCACTAGCGGAGAGACGGCACAGTGAGACGTCTTCGTTCCATCTTCCCACTGGTGAGGCCACCGTCACTCTAGAGGATGTTTGGTGGATTTTATGATTGCCTATTCATGGTTGTCAAATGATCTTTGACATGGAAAAGGGATGCGAGGTCTGCATTCGAGTCCTTTCTATTGACGAGATTGTCTTTTTTGAGGGGAAGATAGAGCTAGAGCGACATAGGAGCCTAGTACCCCCTACTGCTAGGAAATTGCAGCTATTATTTCGAGTCTTGTTGCCCTTGACAAGCAAGGGCGATACTTCAGTCCTGGCTGGGGATCTTTTTGGGATTAGATGGTTTGAGAGAGGCTAGTTTGTTTTGCATGGGGGCCTATTCTTCTAGCCTCACTATACTGAGACCTTCATGAGTATGTTTATATGGACGACAGAGCGCTGGGAGTGGGGGTGGATCTACTTCACATTTGGGTGTGCGAGCACATTTTTGTGCTAAGTCCACATGTCGTTCCAGTTTTGATGGGGGTAGATGATCCCCTTCTGGGATGATAGAGAGGCAGTGTGTCATTCACCCATACCGGCGAGCATGGGATCTCCTATTGGAGGAGATTTTTAGACAAGATGCTAGTTTTTACTTGGTGACCATATCTTGGTCGGCCCGGATGGGCCGACGATGCGGATCAGATATTCTACTACTGCTAGGACTGATACATGTAGGTGTGGGAGCATACTATGGTTGAGAGGTACCTACTTGGGCACATGCAGCATCAATTTGGGGAGCCACAAGATCGACTTGATGATGACTATGTAGCTATCTTTGCCTACAACATGACACAAGTTTCATGGGGGTGATATATTCCTTCCTCAGAGGAAGTGGACAATTTTTGACAACTGGTAGCCCGTCCATGGGCTTATGATCAGGGGTTAGTAGATCCAAGTACCACCCAGGCCTACAGAGATTGGTTTTGGCCTCTACTTCAGTTGATGATACCAAGTGCAATCCTAGATGTGTGAAGAGTCAGAGGTAGAGGGGGAGGACAAGGACGGAGAGCCAAGGTTCGACAGGATCTGCCACTTGTGCCTCCAGTCTAGCCAGGGTAGGGGGATGTTCATATGCAAGATCAGTAGAAGGTGCCACCAGTCCCACCCCCATGATTCAAGGATCCTTCTCAAGTACAGCCACAGATATAGCCAATACGACAAATAGATGCTCAGGATGCACTGATTGCATAGTCGTAGGCCCAGGTTCAGGCTATGACAACCAAGAGAGATTAGGTGAGGGCTGAGAGAGAGCAGCTCAAGGTTGAGAGGGATCAAGCCATGTAGCAGAGATAGGCTACAAAGCTACATGCAGCCACTGAGCTAGGCCATAGACAACAGATAGAGAGCATGAAAACGTCCTCCTCCCAGGGTACAGTGTCAGTTCGATCCTATAGGGATGCTATCTAAGAGGCAAAGTACTATCAACAGTCCTATCATGAGGTCGTACCTAGAGTAGAGTGGGTCCCAGAGTATTTAGAGTAGGCTAATCACAGACCAGTAGAGGGTCACGGTGACAGGGGCGAGGGCAACATCCATAGGGACTAAGCTTGATCAAGATGTTATGACACCTTTTTGTGCCTTATGGGCTATTTTTTGATAGCCCAATGGGCCCTTTTTACTGATTGACATATATCTACAGTGATCTGATTTATTCTTTGTAGTATGACAGTTGTGTGATGATATATATATGAGCCGATGATGATTTTAATGATGGATATGTGATGTGTATGTTTCCTATATGATATTTTTATGTGATATGCTAATGATTTTGTCGATGCAGGGTTAATGATAGCGATAGTGATGGTGATGATCAACTGTCATAGTACCTTGTTAGTGCGGTTAGCAAGAAAGAGGAAGAAGTCATTTCAACAAGACACAAGATGATGCAAATGAAAATGATGATGATGATGATTACCTGCTGAGGAATTGGGATCTTCAAAGGGCCAAATTTTCTTATGTTTGATAACACATGTGGTATGATGCATCAAGGAACAAAAAACCAGGATGGCATGGTACTTAGTGTGATGGACTTTGACTCGACAAATAGATAGGAGTATTCTTGCTCACAACTGACATATAGAAACCTTGCTAGGATGCACTTCAGAAGTTTCAAACATCTCAGACCAAAACACGGAAAGGTAAACCTATCCATGCAATAGTCAACAAGTTTCCCTAGACCTCTTCCATACATATCTAACAAAGCAAGTATTCGCTGATGTTATATTAAAAGAATGTCCAACAAGCATAGTAGAAAAAAGATAATGATCGTTGCCCCCATTCCTATTTCTCTAAATCCTCTATTTTCAGATATCATCGAGACATCCTTGGAATGAGTGCAAATAAGATAAGTCAAAAGATAAAGACCAAGTAAACAAACAAATTGATGCTCTTCAATACTGCTAACGGAAAGAGGATGTGTTTTCTAAGGATGATAACCAAAACTTATTGCCCAATGATAATGCCCATTGTAGGAAGGATTCATCCTAGGACATGTTAGTGGATGGTAGCACATCATTTCATTTATCCAACATGTTCTAAGGGATGATTGATATGGTACCAATTCAGATGATGAGTTACCAATACGAAGAGATGACCAACTTGCTTATGCACTGACTTAGACTTAAGACTTGACATTTTGAGTTTTCACTTTTAAGCTGCTAGACTTGTTTCTAACTGTTCCACCAAAGGTTGATGATGACAATCAGTTTATTGTGGATGGTGTTATTGTGGGTGCAAGCAAGATGAGATGGATGGATTTTTTTCAAATATTTTGGATGTTTTTGATGTTTTGCAATGTTTTGAGGCCGTTTTTGGTATTTTTTGAGGTTTTTCAAATGTTTTTAGATTTTTTTGGTTTTTCTAAGATTTTGACCAAGAGACTAGCCTAAAGACCTAGATTGTAGGGGCCTCGGGGGCTGATCAATAGATTAGCCTTGCCTATGTTATACATGTAGAGACCACGTAGTTAGACTGATGACCTGACTGATTTATAGATGATGATATACATGATGAAATGTTAGTTAATTATGATGGGCTCCTAAAGGATTGACCTAAATTTCTCGGGGGATGATCAAAGATCAACCTTGCCTACGTTCAAGCTTAGAGATGATGTAGTTTGACAAGACAACTTTTTTTTTGACTTTTTGAGTGACTTTTTGACCTATTTTTGGATTTTGATATGTTTTGATGTTTTTGGATTTTCTGATTTTCTAACATTTTTGGATTTTTTTGATTTTAGGACTTTAAGATCATACACAAATCCAATCCAATAAGAACATGCCCCCACCATGATGTAATAGACTACTCTAATAAAGGCAGGTCAAGCTGACCTTGGGGATGGGTCGAGTAGTACTAGGAGGGATCATGATACGAAAATAGGACCAAGCTATGGTGCGAATACGAGTGGATGAGTGATGGATGGAGACCTAAATGCAATGGATGATGGAAGCGAAATGGAGGGATGATGCCAAAAAAACAATAAAGATCCTGGTGGATGGAAAGAGCTTATTTATGCCAGGTGCTTGTTTTCCAATTTTTTACCAAGGTACTTGCCCAAAGTGTCACCGAAGTGGTTTTCACTAGAGGACGATTTTTTCTTTTTACTATTTTTTGATCCTTTTTCTGATTTTTTTGGATTTTTTGCTTTTTTTCTTTTTTTGTTGTTACCAAGATGCCTATTTGCCAGGTTTTTGCCAAAGTAACCATTTTTTAAGGAAATTTTCTAATTTTTTGGATTTTTGGTTCTATACCTTGAAAGATTTAGGCATAAAACTTTTTGAGATGAGAGTTATTCATGGGCTCTTACAGATTCCCCTTTGGGTGTTGATAACTGATATGCCCCTAATTTGTAACTTGTTGTGATGATGAATGGTCCCAACCAATTGGGTTCAAATTTTCCTTTGCTACTTGGGTTTGGGACATTCTTCTGATTCTCTTTTAACAACAGTTCTCCAACTTGGAAAGTCCTGCTTTTGATTTTCTTATTGTAGCTTCTTTTGAGTCTATTCTAATAGACTTGAAAGTGATTTAAAGCATCTATACGTCTCTCATCTAGTAGCTCTAGCTCATTTAGTCTTGATAACCAGTACTCTTCATTTGTGATGATATTTTGCAGTGATATCCTGAGGGATGGGAGCTCGATCTCAATGGGGAGTACGACTTCTAATCTATAGACCAAGGAGAAGGGGGTGGTGCCAATGGGTGTGCAGATGCTGGTTCGATAGGCTCAAAGGGCAGGATTAAGCTGCAAATGCCAGTCATGACCAGCGTCATTGACTATTTTCTTAAGGATTTTTAGAATGGTTTTGTTTGTAGCTTATGCTTGGCCATTTCCTTGGGGATAGTATGGGGTGGAGAAGCGATGTTGGATTTTGAATTTATCACACAAGTCACGAACATCCTGATTCTTAAATGGTGTCCCATTATCTGAGATAATGGCTTGTGGGATACCATGGCAACAAATGAGATAGTTCAGGAAGAACTTAGAAATTTTCTTCCCAGTTATGTACATCATGGGTATGGATTCTACCCACTTAGTAAAGTACTCAGTTGCAATTATGATGAATTTATGGCCTTTAGATGAGGTGGGCATAATTTTTCCAATGAGATCGAGTCCCCACTATGAAAAGGGCCACGGTGTGATGATAGGGGGAAGCTCTGGAGTTGAAGCATGGATGAGGTCCCCATGCTATTGACATTGTAGAGACTTTCTAGCATGATCATGTGCTTCTCGTTCCATTGTGGGCCAAAAATACCCCATCCTCAGTAATTTCTTGGCTATGGTTATTCCACTCAAGTGTGAACCATAGATACCGTTGTGAACTTCAGTTAGAGTGGTTAATGCCTCCTCAACATTTAAACAGTGTAGTAGGGTACCTTCTATGCTTCTACGGTATAGGGTATCACCTAGGATGACAAATATAGATGCCTTTTAACAAAGGTTCATTTTAGGTTTGATGGTAGGTCAGCGGGTATGACTCCTATTCGAAGGTATGTGTAAATGTCATGATACCAAGGATCACAAATTCTGATTCTGGTACCTCGAATGTGGGAATGAGAAGTTGCTCAATCAAGAATTCATATTTTGGAACGTTGTGAGGGATGTCTAATAGGGATCCAATATTTTCCATGGCATCTGCTACTTTGTTGTTGGTTCTAGGAATCTACTCAGATGTTATTTCTATAAAATATTCTTTGAGAGTCTCCACCAATTTCTTGTATGGAGTGAGCTTGTCATCCTTGGTTTAATATTCATTATTGACTTGATTTATGATCAACTGAGAGTGTTCGTACACTTTGAGAGCTATGATGTTCCATTGCACTATTATCATGAGACCTATAGTCAAAGCCTCATATTTTGCGATGTTGTTGGTGCAAGGAAATGCCAATTTTTATGACCTTGGTATGCAATCCCCTTGTGGGGTAATAAAGAAGACACCATCTTCTGATCCGTGTTGTGTGTATGAGCCATCAAAGTATAGTTTCCAGTGGTTAGCTACATTGAGGTTAAAAATGGATTCATCTAGAAGCTCTGAGACAAGAGGATTCTCAGAATAAATAGGTGCTTCTGCTAGTTGATTTGCAATAACTTGGCCCTTAATTGCTTTCCGCTCTGCATACTCAATGTTGTACTCTGACAATATCATCACCCATTTTTCCATTCTTCTTGTGAGCATTTCCTTTGATAGTAGATAATTGAGGGGGTCAATTTTGGTGATGAGCTTTATCTTGTGTCCCAACATGTAATGTCTAAATTTTTGTGATGCAAACACTACTACGAGCCATGCTTTCTCAATGAATGAGTAGTTTAGCTCATGACTGACCATTGTTCTACTAATATAGTAGAACCCTTTCCGCTCCATTTTCATCATGCTGAGCTAGGAGAGCTCCAAGGGATGTTGTTGTTGCTAACACATATAAGATCAATGGCTTTCTTGGGATGGGTGGCATTAATAATAGTGGTGTCAATAGGTATTCCTTGATTTTGTTGAATGCCTCTTCACATTTTGTATCCCATTTGTATGCTACCCCCTTGTGAAGTAGGTTAGAATATGGGTTATGCTTGTCTTCCAGTTGTGCTATGAATTTTCGGATGGATTGAAGTCTACCTTGGAGGCCTCTCCATTTTTTTAACGTTTTCGGTGCCTCCATTTCGAGGATTGCTTTCACCTTTGCTAGATATACCTTGATACCCCTCACAGACACTATATATCCTAGCAATTTACTTGATTGTACACCAAAGATGCACTTCTTTGGGTTTAGTCTAATTTTGTACTCCTCTAGTCTATCAAAGATGGCCCCTAGGGTTGCTATGTGATATTTTCTCTTTCTAGATTTAGCTACGATGTCGTCGACATAATCATCAACTGTCTTATGGATCATGCCATGGAAGATCAATGTCATGGTCATTTGGTATGTTGCTCCTACGTTCTTTAGGCCGAATGGCATCATGTTCCAACAGTATGTCCCCCATGGGCAAGTGAAGGTTGTCTTATGTTGATCCTCTTTAGCTATCATGATCTCATTTTATCCCAAGAATCTGTCCATTAGTGACAACATCTCATGTCCCGCTATCATATCTAATATCATGTCGATGTTGGGAAGCAGGAAGTCATATTTTGGACATGCCTTGTTCAAATCTCTGAAGTTTGTACAAATTCTAATGGCTTTGTCAGGCTTTGAGATAGGTACCAAATTTGACACCCATTCTAGAAAATCTATTGGTCAGATGAATCTTGCGTCCAATAGCTTTTTTAGCTCCATTTTGACTAACAGAGTAATTTGAGGATGCATTTTTTGAAGCTTTTGTTTGACCGGCTATGTTTCTAGATACACTGCTAAGTGATGAACCATAGTCTTTGGATCAAGTCCTCGCATGTCAGCATAACTCCATGTGAATTTTATTTGTCTTTCCTTTAGGAATGCCACTAGAAGTTCTTTCTCTTCTAAAATTAGTGATTCCACATAGAATGTAATATGTGAGGTCTCCTCTATTCCTAGGTTGATCAGATTGCATTTTTCTTCCAAGACTGCAAACTTTTCCTGATGAATAGCTTTTAAAGGAAGAAAGAATCCTTCATCCTCGGGTGCCTCAAAGAGGTTTTCATTGTTGGATATGTCCTTTCATTTTACTTTTTTCTTGTCAGAGAGTGCCACAGTGTGGTTTTCACTCAAGGACTTGGATATTATTCTTAATTTCTCATTTTTGCGACTGAAGGATTCAATCATTTCCCCATAATAGGCATGTGTGTCCAACTCCATTATAAACCCTACTTTGTGATCCCCATTTGGAATGTTATCTCGTAGTCCCATGAATTCTGAGAGAACCTCATTGTTTTCGAATGTATTAAGAATTAGTGGTCCTCGTTGGTCGTAGTCGATGAGTTGGGGATATACTAAGTGGATCTCATGATTTTGTTGGTCTGGTTCGAAGGATAGGGTACTAATCATACATAGGGTGGTGTCCTCAAATAATCTAGGTAGATTGGTCATGGTATCCTCATCATCGCTACTATTATAGATCTCAATTATAAAGTTATGTATGTCTCTACCTATGGATATTGGTGAGCATACTTTTGCTGCTATTGGCTGAGGAGAAATATTAACCGTTCTAACCAGAAGACTTCGGCCACGTATGGTTATACTCGAAGGGGTACATCCAAGGCCAAGATTTGTTATGGGTCACATCTCTAGCATAATAGGTATTATGATCCCATTGTCATTTTTTCCCAGTCTTTGATTTTTTTCATAGCCCATTGCGAGCATCATTTGTAGGCCCTTGCTTCTCTCATCCATTGGTAATTCAGGTGTCAGTCTTTTGTCTTGATATAACATGTGAGATGAATCTACTTCAATAACCTCCTAGCCAAGGTCTCCCCATCTTGTGAATTCGAGATAGTCTTCAAGAGACGTTTGTGATGTGGAAGCTTGGTTTTCTTGTGGACGTCCCCATGATCTAGGAGATTGTGGTAACTCTCCTACCACAAAAGTATTTTTAGGGAGCTTGTAGCTTCCACAACTATCATCTTGGATGATGAGATTGATGTTGGAGATGGTGGGAATGGTGGGAGTGGTGGGTGTCACTGTCACAGAAGTGGATGCAAGAGTGGCAGGGTTGATGTATGGTGTGGATGGACCCTCATCATTTTTTGGTACTTGGGGGATTTTGTAATACTTTGCTTCAATATTTTTTCAATACGAGAAAGGTTCGAGACCTCCATGGACAGTAACTTCTTGTCCGTTATGTGTAAATTTCACACATTGGTGGAAAGTTGATGCTACTGCTTTCATTGCATGGATCCATGGATGTCCTAAGAGGATATTACACGGCAGGTCAAGGTCCAAGACCTGACAAGTGGTTTCCATGAAAGTTGACCCTACTTGAATAGGGAGTTTAATCGTGCCTTGAGACACTCTTTCTTGGTCATCATATGCTCCTATCTTGATGCCCTTTCCTTTTTCGATGGAATCTTATGATATTTTCAACTACTTGATGAGGCTTAGGGAACATGTGTTCAATCCCACACCTCCATCCACCAAGACCATTTTGATTTTTCTCTTGTGTACAATGGCTTCCAAGTGAAGTGCATGGTTGTGAGATGGTTGAGCAGGGAAATATTGATTAGAGAATGTAAGAAGATTAGGAATAATGATATTTCTGACCATAGCTTGGAATTGCTCCACATCGAGATCTATGAGAACAGTGGATGAGGCTAATGATTCCTCAAGGATCTTCTTATGAGCTGATGATATTTTTAACAACTCCATGATGGAGATGTGTGTTGGAATTCTCTTGAGTTGATCTAGGACATTGTAGCCATCTAGAACAGATCTAGATAAAGGGACTCTATTTGGTTGGAATGATCCTATGATGGTGACTTTGCCACCTCTTGTGGTGACTCCACAATCTTTGGCATGGGCACCCTTAATGGTGATGACCATGCAATCTTCATTTAGGGAGGCAACGACTATTTCATACACATGATTTACATTGCCCTTCCCTTTATCATTTGTATTCCCTTTGTTTCCATGATTTGACATCAAATTCATGTATATCTTAAGATCCTGATTTCCTGTAGGTTGTTCCACATTTATGATTTTTTTATCAATGAGATCTTGAATGATGTTTTTGAGTCTCATGCAACTATTTGTGGTATGGCCTTTGATTTTATGAAATTCTCAAAGTTGATTCTTGTTATACCAAGGAGGTTTGACATCGGGTTCTTGGTAATTCTCTAATGTAGGAGGCTTGATGAGTTTTCCGTCAATCAACTTTTTCATTATATCCTCAAGTGGTTCCCCCAAAGTAGTGTATTTTTGTTTGGGATAGATTTTGCGTTGGGTTGGTCCCCTTTGGTCATTGAGATTATTGATGGTTGGATTGTTGTTGGGTTGGTGTGTTGTGTGATGAGTGTTTTGGTGTTGCGTTTAGATTTGTGGTGTGAGTGTGTTTTGGAGAGGGGAACTAATGACCACCTTGGCATTGACGATACCATCATTAGTAAAATTTTCATTTTTGTTCCTTGCCCACGTGTGAGGTTAATAGTTTTAATTCGATGGTGGGTAGTTATTTTGTTGTTCGTGGTATGATGTTGATTTCGCGGGTTGAGTCATAAGGGCTCTTTCGATGCTAAGCACCTTGGGGATCAAATGATTGTATGTGGTGATGCCCTGAACCTTGAGATGAAATTCCAAGTGGCCTTCAAGGTTGGCTATGATGGTGCAAACTTGTTCTTCTTGCATGGTCCACTTGCTTTAATTGGCCTTGGATCACCATCGTTGAAGGAATGAAGCGAAAGATTCACCCTTTCCTTGTTTCAGAGCTGAGAGTTCTTCTAGACTAACATCCATTGCAATGTTGCATGCATAGTTTTCTATGAATGCGTCTATAATTTATTGGAATGTCCTAATGCCTAAAGGTAAACAAGAGAACCATTCCATAGCATGGCCTACCAAACTCCTAGGAAATAGCCACATCAGATAAGTATCGTCATATGCGACCTCCATGCAATGAACCTAGAATTCCTTGATGTGATCTTTAGAGTTTCCCATCCCTCAATATTTGTCAAATTTGGGGATTTCAAATCCCTTGGGGAATGATTTCATTACTAGGCTCCTATTGAATGCATAGGGACACAAGTTGCTTGGTGTTTTGGTTGTTTGCCCTAATTGAAGGTCGAGCACTTGTTGCGAGAGCAACCTAAGTTGTGTCATCACATCATTTTGGGGATCAGGGGGTGGGATGAAAGTGTTTTGGGGTGTTTCAATTGTGGGTTGGATGGGTGGTTTGGTCAATGTGTTGTTTAATGTTATCTGTATGTTTTGTCAAGCAAAGTAGGCTTCTACCATCTTTTGTATGAATAACGCTTGTTGTTGATCTTATTGTTGCTATGCTAAGATTTGTGCTTGTTGTTGTGCCTGTTGTTGTTCCAACAATGCTTGTTGTGCTTGTTTTTGTTCCAACAATGCTTGTTGTGCTTGTTGTTGTTCCAACAACGCTTGTTGTTAGGATGCCAATTCTGCTACTTCTTGCTGCTCTTGGTATTGCTTTAATGCTTGTTGATATGCCTATAATTGCACTACTTGTCTTTGTGTATGGACTTGTGCTTGATATTGGGCTTGTTGTGCCTGGTATTGAGCTTGTGCTTGAGCTTGCGTTTGTGTTGCTTGTGCTTTTATTGCTTGTTGTTGCAATAAAAGTTATGCTTGAGTGGCCTTTTGTACTTGCAATGCTTGTGTGGCTTGTGCAGCTTGAGCAACTTGTTGTTGTTGTTGTTGCAATAATGCTTGGGCTTGTTGTGCTTGTAATGTGGCTTGTGCTACTAGGGAAGCTTGTACAACTTAAGTAGCTTGCTGAGTAGCTAGTTGTTTAGCTTTTTGTTTCTTAACTTGTTGGTATCCTCTTTGGAAAGCAGCTTGCAATGTCACATTGTATTGGCTTGATGTGGTCGAAGTTGGTGGTGGTGGAGGTGGTGGTGGATTTGGAATGGTGTTTGTGAAGGTGGTGTTGGTGTTTTGTATGATGGATGGTGTTGTTGATGTGATTGGTCCTTGAGAGACCATGCTTTCTGATGTTAAGGGGGTAATTGATGATGTTGCAATTGCTTGTGGATTTTTTATTTGTTGTTACGATGTGAGTAATAAGTTTTAAGCATTTGACATAATGTTTTGGTTGATATTTGGGATATTATTTTGATTGATAATTGGTAGAGGGGGAAGCCCTAAACTAAGGAGTGGTGTGGATGATAATGTCAATGGTGGGAGAGGTGGAAATGTAATGGGTGTTAGTTGTTGTGAAAATTTCATGGTGTCGAATATGCCCTGTGGTTTGAACATATCTCCCTCTTCTTGTGAATTTGTGAGAAGAGGTGTTTGAGGTGTTGCGTGAAAAAATGATGATGATGGATAATGATGGAAGGTGAGAGGAAAATTTTTGTGTAATGGGTTTTGGGGTATGTTTTGTTCCAAGGTGGTTTTTGCATCCAAGTTTTGATTATTAACAAGGGGGTGTGCTTGAAGAGAATTGAGGAATGTGTTTCCCTTGTTGACATTAGGTTGGGTTGGAGAAAAAGATGTGATTTGCAGAATGTTTTGCATGATGTTTTGAGATGGGGGTGTACATGATATGGGAATGGTGGATGAGATTGGAGGAAAAGATGTCTCCACTATAGTACTCACATGAAAATCTGAAGGTAACTTAGCCCCTTATTTTGCTAGCTCAAGCATGTATAACGAAGGGTTGAGCCTCATCATGATGTTGATGATTCTATGGTTTTCTAGATTTTGGAGCATTTCAGTCATTTCCTCATGAGACATTCCAAAGGTAAGGTCCTCTTCTTGGTTTTCTTCTTACAGATTTTGCGATGATGAGAGGGTCAAAGGATTACTTGATTCAGCGAGATTCATTTCTACATTTTTTTGGCTAAGATCTCTTGAAGCGGGTGTTTCTTTGTTGGCTTCCATACTCTTCTTGTATTGAGATCTAGTTAGAACCATAAAACAATGATCAATTTTTGAGAATATGGGAGATGAATCTCTTGATTCTTTGGATCGATCTTTATTTTATGCCCAAAGTAGAAAGTTTTAGGATGTCTTGAGGATCAAAAGGTGATGATATGATGATGATGTTAGGGATGGATGATATGGATTTTTTTGGCTTTTTATAAATCTTGAATGAGATACTAGGCTTTTTAGGACTTGCAAATTTTGATCTTGATTTGATTTTGGATTTGGGATTTTTGTCCTTGATTTTGATTTTGATTTGTTTTTTATTTTTAACAAAAAGACCCTAAGATGTTGGATAATGATCTAAGGGATAGATTTTCTCAAAGGATGATGATATGAATATGTGCAAGGAGAAGGATGCATTTACCCACACCTATTCAAACAAGATGATCATTTCACTAAGTATATGAAGAAGAATTCATCTACATATACTGAGCTAGACAAGATGATTTTGATAAATTTGACTAAGCGTATGCAAAAGGATGCATCTACACATACCTAGCCAAAGGTGTTTTTGATAATGTTTTTCAAGGATTTAGTCTCAATGATTTTCATGATTTTTTATTTTTCCAAAAAGCCTAGTATTCAGGATGATTTTCAAGATTTTCCAAAAGGTGATGATGAGATGATGTTTGTTTTGATGTTTTAAAGGATGGAGGAAAAATATTTTTGACTTATTTTAGATCCTAAGATGAACCTAAAAAGGACACTTTGTTTTCCTAGACCTAGGTATTGAAGAGCATGCAAATGCTTACTAAACACCTTTGTAGCCAAGCAACGATTTCATTTGAACATTCATTTTCAGATTTACAACCAATGATTTTCACTTTGGGATTGTGAGTCTTCAGCACATATGAAAGTTCATTTTGCTTAGCTTTGCTTAATGTCTTTATTTTACCAAAAACACTTTCTCCAATTAAGTTTTCAAACTAAGATGTCCAATGTCTTAATTTCTTCAAACCCCACAAGATATATTATGTGGAAATTCAATGAACTTAAGGCAAGGGTTTTCCTATTGTTTACTTAAGGAGAAAAATCAAGATATAATCCAATGTTTAGAAACCTCTAAGGATGTGAATCCCAAGGGAAAGCAATAACATATGGATTGAGTCAATTGTATTTGTCTCCAAAAGGGTTTGAAATTTGGACGATGATGTTAAGTGTTGGTTTCCAAGATGTTTTCGATTAAGCAATGTGTTTTGTAACCCAAGAATAAGTACAACCCTATGGATGTGTAGGACAATATTTGTTGGATTCCCACTTTTACAAGTCCAGCTATGCTTATCTTTAGTGAATGGTTAGATGCTTGACCCCATTGGCTCCCCTCCGTGACACTCACTTATACAGGGTAGCCAAGCATCAACACCCATGAAACTCCTATGGCATGTTTTCCATTTCTACTAAAATATTGTAAAAGTGCAGGGTGGCTTCAGAATTACCGTTCTTGCACCAACAAATAGATTAAAGGATTTTGGAAAATTCTAGCACATGAGTTTTAATAAGGACTTTCCATTCGTGGAGATTGACCCATACGGTAAGAGTCCCCTTTCGGATCCATCTTGTCAGAATCAACCACATGATATTGGCGTTTACTCCAATACCCACATTTATATACTCTTGGCTTTAGAGTGTTACGGGTTGAGTAGTTCCCTTGGGTGAGTACTTTTTCCCCAAGGCAGTCCCTCTAGTATAAACAAAAGTGAGTGAAAATAAAATCTGTAACTCGATCAATCTTTGATGGAAACAAAGAGATAGAATATATGTGAAAATTCCCCCACTCACACTCACACAAGATTTTGTTCAATTTTAAACCCAAATCAAAGTGTGGAGGTGATTGCTTTGTCTCACCCTAAATTCATGAAAAAGGCCTTTTGATTCTCAAGATCGCTATAAAACATGAGAGAAGTGCATACGTCCTTTTTCAATGCCTTTAGTTTAAGTAAGCCCTCACGAAAAATAAAGTTAAACTTGTTCTTTTTAAATCCACAAAGAAAAATGTGAGTTATTTTTAAGCACCAAAAGATGAGTGAAAGATACTTTGTTCAATTGTTAATCCAAGAAACAAAATCTAGTGTGTTTTGGTTCTAATGTTCTTTGTAGCCTTTTGCAAGAAATGGAAAGATTCTTTTTAAACCCAAATGAAAACTAGTGCCTTCAAGAAGAAAAAGATAACAATTTCATGAAAAAGTGTTAAGCAAACACTATAGTGTTGAAAAACACTTTGATTTGATGAACATCATTCTAATGCTTCTCCTTCTTTCATTTTCGATTTCCAACCTACAAGAAAGAAAAACTTGTCAGATTATGGAAAATACAGAGACAAAAAAGCAGAAAACAAAGAACAAATTAATCATTAATCAAAGAACATGTGCTAAAATTAAAATTTTCCCCTTTTACTCCCTTCCAGCGTCACAACTCATAACTACGTCGCAGTTTGATTTCCTAGCGGTGCTCTCACAACACCACTTGCAAGTCAACGCCACTTTGTGTTGGGACAGAGAGCCCAATTGCGTCATACTTTTTGTCCAGTGTCATAGTTTCCTTTAAGCATCATAGTTTGATTTTTTTTGAAAATGATTGAGTCAGCGAGCCCAGCAGTGGAGTTAAAAATTCAAATTTTCTTGGCAAGACCAGTCTAGCATCGCACTTTGAGTCTCCCGCGGTGCTATATAGCGACGCTAAAGAGACAACGGTGCCAAAATAGCGACGCTGAGCTCCCAGCATTAAAATTTTTTGTGTGAGGAAAAATGTGGAAATTTTGGAAAAAGATGAGAAAGAATGATGTCCACCCCTCCCTCTAGCACCAAATGTGTGAACCCCAACCTTGGTACCTGCAAAACAACAAGAATAAACAAGTTAGACAAGATATTGCAAGCCAAAACAAGGATTTCCCATGAAATCCATTTAAAAACTCAAAGTAGGAAAGAAAACAATGAAAAGCATGATAGAAAGAACAAAATAGATTTGAATCCTAATTTAAATGTGCAAACTCATGATCCCATGGGGGAATTGGTGCCAATTTGATGTGAAAATTGGCCCTTTCCCAATTCCTTAGATGCAAAATTGATGTGTTGAAGAAGATTGATCCACTTTGTTGGTGAGAGATGAGTGCTCCAATCCAAAAATCTGAAAAAAACCTAGCTATGAACTCTAGGATAATGGATGAAATTTGAGAGATATTTGAGCATGGTAACTTTGCATAAATTGTCGATGATGAAATGAAGATATTTTCTCTTTATTTATAAAATTCAAAAATGAATGAATGTCCAAATTTGAGCAATGTGGGACTAACATTCATGTAATTGTATGATGCCACTTGCCAAGCTATGAATGGATGAAGGATATGCAAGATTTGGGGATTGTGCCAATAAATGCATAATTTTGAAGTTCAAGTTTGTTGAAATGACATGTAAGAGGGAAGGGAAAATTGCAATGAATGCCATTTGGCTCAAAGCAAAGGACATGTAAGATGAAGTTATTGCTTTGTTGGATGTACATGTTGACTTGGAATTTTTGAATTCAAATTGAGAGAATATTCCAAAAGATGCCTTGTGAGGAAAATAGAGATTTAATAAATGAATTAAATCTATTTCCATGTGCAACTTGCATTATCTAGAGGATGGAACATGAGATGAGATTAAAATAATTAAGGGTTAATTAATTTAATGAGAGGTTAGATGATGTGACCTATTTGACTCAAATTTATGGATTTATTTAAATCAAATAAGAAAGGAATATGACAAGAGATTAATTAAATAAGGATTTTGATTTATTTAATTAAAAGAGATGGTGTTAGACTAAATCAAATAAGGTTTTAATTTATTTAATTTAATGGATAGACTTTGGAGATTTAATCAAATAAATTAATTATTTAATTAAATAGGGATAATTAGATCACATGAATTGATTTAATTAACAAAAGGGAGTGACTTAATTAGAAAAATGATTTATTTAATTAAGGGATGAAAGTTGATGAATTTAATCAAATAAGGATATTTGATTAAATGGTTAAACCAAGGGATGATTCAAGAAGAAACGATCTTAGTAGGTCAGGATCAGATGCATAATGTCAATCAGTACATGTTACGTGTCTACATAAACCATATCTCTTTGAGGCATTTTTTTAAACAATTGACTTACCTTATGTATCCTTCCACATTTTGTATACACATATATATGATAGAAGTTATAAGTAAGTAAAATAATACATCATTTCTCAATCCTTTACAATGGATGTGCATACCACTCTCCAAAGATTTCATTTTGGTATAGGAATGGGGGATGTTGGAAAATGTAGTTAAATTTGGTTTTAAACCTACAAATTTCATATGCTTGAAAATCTATTTGATGCATGTCCTGCAATCATTCTAGTCCATGAGGACATATCTCATTGAGGTAGGTTGTCAAATAGTTATACCAAGCAGCTGATTGCCTTGTCTATGGTACCAAATTTTACATACATGTCTACCAAAGCATTTTATCAAACAACATAGACAAGGAAATCAGTTGTTTGAAGAAATTCCTCAAAGAAATGGGGTCTCATGGTGATGTGCATCTTATCAAATAGCTGATTACATTGTCTATGGTACCAAATTTTCCATACATGTCTCTACAAAATTGGAATATACTCCTTCCACATTGGTAGATTTTTTAATCTATTTTGGTTTTCATCTCTATTTCTAAATTTAACTCATCACTAATGTTGTGATATATTTTAAATGTTTCCTTCATTAGTTTACCTAGATTGGATTATAACCCTTATCTTTGTTGTTTCAAGACTCTTTATTCAAGGCTAAGTTAGCAATATGGGGAAAGGTGAAACCTATCTTGAAATCATGACATGCCACATGACCACATTTCTTTAAGGCATTGGATCCAAAAATTCATGTGAGCATTGAAAAGCTAGTAAACCCCATGAGCCCCAATTTCTATGAGGCATTTTTTCATGCTGCCCCTACCTTTTCAACCCTACTGAATTGGTAAGCTAGTGTTTGAAAAAATACAATCTTGTCAGTGCAATAGGGTTGATAAGGTAGGGGTAGCATGAAAAAATTCCTCATACAAATGGGGTCTCACGGTGATTGTAAATCATCATGAGACCCCATTTGTATGAGGCATCTTTTCACGTTGTAATCATCGTGAGACCCCATTTGTATGAGGTATTTTCTCACATTTCCCCTACATTGTGAACCCTATCAAATTGGAAAGCTAGTGAGCTCACTAGCTTGTAAATGCAATAGGGTTGACAAGGAAGCAGCAACATGAAAAAATGCATCATAGAAATGGGGACACATGATGATTTACATCACCATGAGTCCCCATTTCTATGAGTATTTTTCATGCTTCCCATAAATTACTGTGAGTCCCCATTTCTATTATGTAATTTTTCACGCTACCCCTAGTAAATCACCATGAGTCCCCATTTCTATGAGGCATTTTTTCATGTTGCCCCTACCTTGTCAACCCTACCACATTGAAAAGCTAGCGAGTTCACTAGCTTTCCAATGCTCACATGATTTTTTGCATGGAATTACTTAAATAAATGTGATCATGTGTCATGCTTTGATTGCAAGATAGGCTCAAAATGGAAGCATGGACAAGGCATGTCAATTTTTTGACAATAATTTTTTTGTAGACATATATGCAAAATGTGGTAGCATTGGCAAGCTAGTGAGCTCACTAGCTTTTCAATGTGGTAGGGTTGACAAGGTAAGGGAAGCGTAAAAAAATGCCTCATAGAAATTGTTTTTGATGGTGAAATGGGGTCTCATGGTGATTACAATCACCATGAGACCCCATTTCTATGAGGCACATTTTCACGTTGCCCCTACCTTGTCAACCCTACCGCATTGACAAGCTAGTGAGCTCACTAGTTTGGCAATGATCACATGATTTTTTGGATGGAATGCTTTACAAAAATGTTCTCATGTCTCATGCCTTGATTAAAATATAGGCTCAAAATGGAAGCATGGACATGGCATGTGATTTTTTTGACAATAATGTTTTCATAGACATGTATAAAAATGTGGTAGAATTGAAAAGCTAGTGAGCTTACTAGCTTGTCAATGCAATAGGGTTGACAAGGTAGGGGAAGTGTGAAAAAATGCCTCACATAAATGGGGTCTCATAATGATTTACATCACCATAAAATCCCATTTCTATGAGTAATTTTCTCATGTTTCCCCTACCTTATCAACCCTACCACATTGACAAGCTAGTGAGCTCACTAGCTTGCCAATGCTCACATGATTTTATGAATGGAATTCCTTAAAGAAATGTGGTCATGTGGCATGCCTTGATTGAAAGATAGGCTCAAAATGGAAGCATGGAAAAGGAATGTGAATTTTTTTACAATAATGTTTTTGTAGACATGCATGCAAAATTTGGTAGCATTGACAAGCTAATGAGCTCACTACCTTGCCAATACGGTAGGGTTGACAAGGTAGGGGCAGCATGAAAAAATGACTCATGGAAATGGGTTCTCACAATGATTTAAATCACCATGAGACCCTGTGAAAAAATTCTTCATGGAAATGGGGTCTCACAGTGATGTACATCACCGTGAGATCCCATTTCCATGAGGCATTCTTTCATTGTGCCCCTGCCTTTTCAACCCATCACCATAAGACCCCATTTATATGAGGCATTTTTTCATGCTGACCGTACCTTTTCAACCTTAGTACATTGGAAAGCTAGTGATCTCACTAGGTTTCCTATGCTCACATGATTTTTTGATGGAATTCATTAAAGAAATGTGGTCATGTGGCATGCCTTGATTGCAAGGTAGGCTCGAAATGAAAGCATGGAAAAGGCATGTAAATTATTTTACAGTAATGTTTTTGTAGACATGTATGAAAAATATTGTACCAATGGAAAGCTAGTGTGCTCACTAGCTTGTCAATGTGGTAGGGTTGACAAGCTAGGGGTAGTGTGAAAAAATACCTCATAGAAATCGGGTCTCATAGTTATGTACATCACCTTCAAACCACATTTTTATTAGGAAAATTTTTACACTGCCCCTACCTTGTCAATCCTATCGTATTGACAAGCTAGTGAGATCACATCACTATGAGACCCCATTTCTATGAGGAATTTTTTCATGCTACCCCTAACTTTTCAACCCTATCACATTGACAAGATAGTGAGCTCACTAGCTTGCCAATGCATTAGGGTTGAAAATGTAAGAGTAGAGTGAAAAAATGCCTCATAGAAATGGGGTCTCATGGTGATGTACATAACCATGAGACCCCATTCCTATGAGGCATTTTTTCATGGTGCCCCTAACTTTTCAACCATACCGAATTGACAAGCTACTGAGCTCACTAGCCTATCAATTTGGTAGGTTTGAAAAGGTAAGGGCAACATGAAAAATGCATAATAGAAATAGGGTCTCATGACAATGTAAATCACCATGAGACCCCATTTCTATGAGGCATTTTTTCATGTTTCCCCTACATCACCATGAGCCCCCATTTCTATGAGGCATTTTTTCATGCTACCCCTATCATGTCAACCTTACTGCATTGACAAGCTACTAAGCTAACTAGCTTGCTAATTCTACCACATTTTCCATACATGTCTACAAAAATATTATTGTTAAAAATTTCACATGCCTTGTCCATGCTTTTATTTTGAGCCTATCTTGCAATCATGGCATTCCACATGACCACATTTCTTTAAGGAATTCCTTCCAAATGGTTAATCTAACCTTTGTCTATGCTAGAAATACTCTTCTATAGGATGCTTATAAGTATTTTGTATGAAGCCTTGAATGACATATATTTCATTTATTTGTATGGAATCATTTTTTAGGAAATAATATTTGTCTCATTACCATGCTATACATAAAATTATCCACCATACCGAGGAAATAAAGAAGGAATAAACCAATAGATGAAGAGTATGAATCTAATAAAGTAAAAAATAAAGAATGGATGCGGGAATATCATCAGAAAAAGAAATCAGATATGATTGAAAAAAAAAAGCCAATTGAAGAGTAACCTCAACCATCAAAAAGAGAAATGACATTGGTGCCAAAAAGGGAACAAATGCAAAACTATTGTGCTAAGATAGATTCAAATATCATAGTTGGAGACACACCCTCTACCACAAGTGAATAAAAAGGGACACCATTAACCATAATTGAATATGGAGGGACACCATCTACCATAATTGAATATTGAGGGACACCACCTACCATAACTGAATATGGAAGGACACCATCTACCACATGTGAATATGAAGGGACACCATCCACCACATCTCAAGTTGAGAGTACATCCTCACTCAGATTTAACAAAGAAGGTACACCATCATCCCCATGTCAAACTCAAGGTATGTCATCTATTCAACCCTCAATTGAAGGTATGTGATCTAGCCCACCTCACTTAAATATTTATGAAATTCCTAATGTTGATATGTATGTACCTAGGAGAATTCCACCTAGAATTTTGCATATAAAGACAAAGTATTTTATTAATATTGATGAGGATATTTTGCAGCACATGGAAGGTAATATTCTAGCACACACTTGTAGAAGATATGTTGATAAGACTTGGAAATTTTTCTTTGAAAGGCTAAATGAGACTACAATATGTCAACTATTTGTTCAAATGATCTGAGGTATAAAGTATAGAAACATCATTAAGATTCTCAAGTGGGTTGAGAACATTGAATTCTTCAAGTGAAAACACTATTGTGAAAAATCTAATGGATGCTTATGAGAGTGTGGATAAGAGCTCAGGCTCAAAGGATAATAATGTCACCCGATGTGTCATTACATTGACTTTGGTAAATAGTCAAACAAGGAGATATAGTCTCATTAGAAAGATGAGTGAACAATTAAGAATTAATAGAAAAATTTTATAAGGAGCCATTCAAAGGCGGTAAAGAATTAAGGACATTGATTCAAATGAATTATGGGCATTATCATGGAGACTCCCATGAAAAGATAAACCAGTGGTTGAAGAATTGAGAACACTAATTGAAAACTAGTGTAAGAATAAAACAAGGCCATCTCTGAATCAAAGGGATGTGGTAAGAAGAATAATTTGTAGTTAGAACCATGAGCCACATCCAAAGAATTTTTTGGATATGGCTCAAACCCAATTTTTTTAATAAATTTCAACAAGATTATCCTCAAATTCAAAATTTTCAAAGATATTTTGAAATTCTTAAACCTTTTTATGTCAAGATAAATCACACATGCACTACTTGTTGTTGTAGACTACATATTGAATTCTCTAACCATTATGTCATTTATCATTCTATATGTTTAGATCTGCATACTAATGATGTTTTGTAGGATTGTGGCATACATGCCCCACCAACATCTTCAAAAGAGTTCTTATCCAAAAAAATTATGTGAAAGAGAGGATGGACAAATATTTGATAGGGAACTATGCTTGGATGGTTCATGTCAGTGTTGCAGTGGCTTGCAATGTATGCTAGTATGTCAACATATGGAAAGAACAAATGAGCTGGGAAAGCAACTAGTAGAGTTTGAAAAGTATAAAATAGTGGAATACATTACAAAATATGGTAATCAAGCAAAACGGTGTGATTTGGTTATTCAGAAGATTCTAGTGTATTAGTTCATGTCTATATTTCGTGAACATATAGTGTATGAGTATGCAAGGCATACCCATAGAGCTTGATGGTTGGACTTGCAATTCAAGTTATGAAAATGAAACCTTTCCAATTGGCAACATAGTTTTAGTGGTCAATTTTGTAGATAATTACACTCTATAGCCAGAACGTGAGGTGCAATCACAATATTACATCTCCAAATAGGTTTCAATATTTGTGTATATAGCATTCATTCATGCAGCTGATAGTATAGAGGACCAAAGAAAGGTATTGAGGGAGTATCACTTTTATATTAGGATGATCGCACACATTCTTGAGAATTCATGCAAGGTTGCTTCTATTCGATCTACAGTTATTTGGCTCAAAGGGGCATAGCATATGACTAGCATATTATATGGTTAGATAATATACAACATAGTTCAAGAACTCATGCATGTTCTACTGGTTGAGCAAGATGCATTTCATTATAGGTGTTCAACATATGTGGAAATTTTGTGAGGTCGAGCATGGAAAGGGGGAGCATGATGGTGCAAGAGCATGTGGAAAAAGAGCATTTGCACAAGAAGAGTTAAAGTATAAATAAAATGCAAATTTGATAGATGCAAAATTAATCATCGAGTGGTGTAATGCTTCGATGGGTCTAGGTAATGAAGGTATGTCTTAAGTTCATATATTTTTTGGTTGATGGATGATACTAATATTGCAAAACATGAGTATTGTTGTACACTAACAAGATTGAGTGAGCTACACTCTTTCCTTAGCTCAAATGCAGGTTCATGGAGTATCCATACACGGAAGATGGAATGCTTTTGTTCTTCATGTACAATGCAAGCTTGGGACAATTGCAAGTCAAAGGAGTGGGTTGAAAAATTGTCGTTAAATTATCTTAGCCTACTTCACACATATTTCCCTTTGACAACATTGGAACTAACAAATATGGAATCATCTATTGACTTTGACCACATATTAGATCTGGTTCAACCAGGTAATATATCTACTTGCATTGTTTTTGAAATTCCTATTGATATCTTACTTTGTAATGTATTTGTAATGTTGACTAATTTTATCTAATTTACTGCACATATCAATGTAGGGCATTTTTATGTAGTTATTGCATATGAAGACAATGAAGAGGGAATGGATTATTATTTGTGTCATTGTGTTGGGGCCAAAAAAAAATTGGAGGCCCCAGTTATAGATGGAGAAAACATCAAATACCCTACAGGCTCAGTTCTTGTTACTGGAACGTGGCTTAGAAGGTACCCAGATAAGAGTGTTAATGTTTGGTTGTTTCAGGAGTTAAAGACGCATCAAAAGATTCTTCAATACTCAAACCTTGTCATGGCATCTAATGTTCATTTGATCAAATATGGGGCTAGAACTTTGAACAAGACCTTGTGAAAGGTGCATGAGTTTGACCATGAGGTAATACTTGACACAATAAAGAGTAGAGCAGGCCCGAATGGTTTGTTGGATTGATTTGTAAGTATGCACATTAGTTCTTATTAATTTTTAGGTATACACATTAATTTTTATGATGCCAATGCTATCATATAATGTTTATATCATGTATGTAGGTGACTGAAGAATTTTTTAGGCTTGAAAATGTAGCACACTTTATATTTAGAACTATGGAAAAGGATACAGAGTTCAATAGTTTTTTTTTTTTTTGAAAATTATGTAAAAAAAATGATGTAGGGTATTCTACATAGACTAGTAAACTAAGTGGGAGATTAAACTGTGTTTTTTTTATAATAAGTTACAAGTTTCCAAAAGGTTGGAAAGTAATAGTTTAGTTACGTTCTATTCATGTTTTATTCATGAGAGGCTATTGTGTACAATATGTATCTTGGAACTCCCATTGAAGATGTATGCCCATGAATGACTAAGTTGAGAGACTGGCATGCCTATCCTCAATGGAAGCATCAATATTTAAACCTTGTTGTTCTTGACTTGGAACCAAATGGTGTGGATTTTTTTTTCTGTAGGTTCCTTCCATCTATTTTCATTTCTTTTACATTTTAGATTCTCTTTATTTTTATTCTTTTACTTTTCCTATTTGTAAGTAAACTACTAAAAATTGATTAGTGTCTCCTCATAGAAAATGTTGATTTATGAGCCATCCAAGAGAATCTTAGCCAAAAAAGAAATGCAGCATCCTTATTTTCATGATCTTGATAAATATCAATTATGATTTTCAGCCATTATAAAAGTGTGTGTGAAGCTTAGCGAGGGAATTTCAAGTTATTCATTTGAATTTAACCTCATCATTAGCACCTATGGTGTAGACATTATAGGAGCATGTCAAATTCCAAGTTATTCTATTCATGAGAGGATTTTGTGTGCAATAGGTATCTTGGAACTCCCAATGAAGATGTATGGCCATGAGTGACTAAGTTGAAAGAATAGCATGCCTATCCATAATGGAAGCATCAAGATTTAATCCTTGGTGTTCTTAACTTGGAACCAAATGGTATGGATTTGTTGTCTATAAGTTCCTTCCATATATTTTCATTTCATTTCCATTTTGTATGTTATTTCTTTTTCTTCTTTAACTTTTCCTATTTATAAGTAAACTACTAAAAATTGATTGGTGTTTCCTTGTAGAAAATGTTGATTTATAATCCATCGAAGAGAATCTCAGCCAAAAAAGAATTGCAACATCCTTATTTTGATGATCTTGAAAAATCTCAATTCTAATTTTAAGCCATTATAAAAGTGTGCGAAGCTTAGTGAGGGAATTTCAAGTTACTCATTTGAAGTTAAACTCATCATGAACACCTATGATGTAGACATTATAAGAGCATCTCAAATGTATGAGTGATATTGTAAAGGATCTATGAGAACAAAGTACCTAAGGCATCCTTGAATCATATTTTTGGTTATTATGAGAGAATATTATAAGTTGAGTTTGTGTGCATGAAAATGGGGCACATTGATTCAATATTTGATTTAAGTGGGGTGTTGTAATTCATATAGGCTGATTTTTTTCTCATGATTTTGTATTACCACTTGATAGTTTTGAGAAAGAATTGTGCATACAAGTACAAAAACTTGGGTTTCAAAGTGGTGTATGAAGCATATTATAAAATTATAGCACAAACATAAGAATTAGGACTGCCAAATAAATCTCATTTTATTGTAAACATAATATTATTAATATAGTGAGTGTAATAAACATTGATGGTTAACAATCATTCTTTTTTTTTTCTTTTATTCTCTCCCTATTATAACTAGCACCAACTAACTAACTTATAATAAAGACTTCATTTATTAAAATAAATCAACCTAATTATTATATATCAATATCAATATAGCATAAAATCTATTTACATAAACATTTGTAATGATATTTACTCAAATTTTGAAATTTATTGTTGCCCTCAAACATTTGTAATTCATCTAGTGCAATCCTTTAACAATCCAAATTACAAAAGGGCAACAATATTTGATGGCCTATTACCTAGAGAGTGTGTTAGTTATAGGAATTATGTCTGAGGCATCAAGATCACATAGGGAACCTCTACAGTAAAATCCCTCAGTTTTTGTTATCTCAGAGTCATTTTCCTATGGTGACAAGTTTTTCACTTGATGGAAAAAGTGTCGAATGCAAGTAGTGTAAAGTTACAAAGTGTTGCAACTTCCATTCTGCAACTCGTGTGACCAAATGGAATATTCCAATATGTCTAGATACTTACATTTATGCTAGGCATGGTACTCCTTCACACCCAAACATGTCGAATCACTTTGAACTATGTTCAACCGACTCAATCCCTTAAGAGTCTAAAGCGCAAAATGGTTGCAATATTTAATGAGTTATTACTAGGAAACCATGACACGTACAAAATATTCGTCTAAGCCTATGGGATTGCATTGGGCCCCTCTACAATAAACTCTCTTAGCTTTTTTTTTTATCTTAGAGTCATTTTCCCATGGTGTCTAGTTTTCACTGGATAAAAAATGTATCAAATGCAAGCAATGTAAAGTTGTAAAGTGGTTCAATGTTTGTTCTACAACTCGTGTGACCAAACAAATAGTTCCAATGAATCTAGATGGGTAAATTTTTACTAGACATTGTCCTCTTTCACAACCAAACATGTCAAATCACTTTGAGCTATGTTCAGCCGACTAGATCCCTTCAAAGTCTAAAGTGCAAAATGGTTGTAATCTTTGACGGGCTATTACTCAAAAATTGTAATTCTCATGAAATCTCCATGTGAGCCTATGGGATCACATTGGGCTCCTCCATAATAACCTCTCTCAATTTTTGTTATCTTAGAGCCATTTTCCTATGGTGTCCAATTTTCACTTGATTGAAAAAGTGTCAAATGCAAGCAGTGTAAAGTTGCAAAATGGTGTACCTTTTGTTCTACAACTCGTGTGATCAAATAAACTATTCTAACACATCTGAATGGGTACATTTACACTAGTAATGATCCTCTTTTTTTCCAAAACAAGCCGAATCATTCTGAGCTACATTTAACCAGCTCGATCCCTTAAGGGCCCAAAGTGCAAAATGGATACAATCTTTGATAGGTTGTTAATCAGAAACTGTGATGCTTAAAAAATCTCTTTCTAAGCCTACATGATCACATTGGGCTCCTCTATAGTAACCTCTCTTTGTTTTTGTTATCTTGTAGTCTTTTTCCTGTGGTATCCAATTTTCACTTGATGGAAAAAGTGTCAAATTCAAGTAGTGTGAAGCTACAAAGTGGTGTAACTTTCATTCTACAACTCGTGTGACCTAAAAAACTATTCCAATGTGTTTTTATTGGTACATTTATGCTAGGAATTGTCCTATTTTACACGCAAACATGTTGAATCACTCTGAGCTATGTTCAACTAGGTCGATCTCTTAAGTGTCCAAAGTGCAAAATGGCTGCAATCTTTGATAGGCTATTACTCAGAAATTGTGATGCTTAAGAACTCTATGTTTAAGCCTACTAGATTTCTTTGAGCCCCTCTAAAATAAGATCTCTTGATTTTTATTATCTTGGAGTTGTTTCTCATGGTGTCCAGTTTTCACTTGATGGAAAAAGTGTCAAGTGCAAGCAGTGTAATATTGTAAAGTGGTGCAACTTACGTTCTGCAACTTGTGTGACCAAATGAACTGTTCCAACGTGTTCATATGGGTGCATTTACACTAGACATAGTCCTATTTTTCAACCAAACATGTTGAATCACTCTGAGCTACATTCAACTGGCTTGATCCCTTATGGGTCCAAAGTGCAAAATGGTTGCAATATTTGACAGGCTATTAATAAGAATCTATGATGCTTATGAACTCTCCATCTAAGCCTACAAGATTTCATTGGGCCCCTCTACAAATACTTCTCTCAATTTTTTTATGTCAAATTTTTTTTCTCTTAGTGTCTAGTTTTCACTTGATGGGAAAAGTGTCAAATACAAGTAGTGTAAAGTTGCAAAGTGGTGCAATTTTTTTTTGACAACTTGTGTGACCAAATGAACTATTCTAGTGCATTTAGATGGGTACATTTACACTAGGAATGGTCCTCTTTCACACACAAACACTCTGATTCACTCTGATCTACATTCAACCGGCTCCATCCCTTATGATGGCATGCAAAACAATCAAAACATGAAACATTCACACGAGGGTTGGGAAGTCTGAGTTTTCCACACAAAAAGCATGATAATCCCATGGTTGAAAATTTTGTATTGATCAAAGTGGGTAATAATTATATATTATATAGATCATAATTCTTCTCTATCTTTAAGATCTTCTAACTTTGGCAATGGTTTCACTAAGTTGTGAAGGGAAAATTGTTCTTAATTTAGTTATGCCTATATGGGTTCATTTTCCTTATCTACCATTGTAATTTTGGGTGGATTACTGCTTTCAAAGTATTGGGAATGCTTTGGGTAGATTTATATCCATTGATCTGATGGACATAGAAATATATCAAAGGGGTTTCTTGACAAAGTTTTGTTGATAGTTGGGGAGTGAGCATATAAACAAGCCAATGAATATGAAAGTATTAGTGTAGAATATACTACCTAAAATATTCCTTTAGATAAGTTTGTTAGTTGTTAGATTTTAGGATAATGATTGCTTAATTATGCAATCTTGCATGGATTTTCATTCCTATTTTGGGTATGTGATGGATCATCATGGAAAAAATAGGCCCTTATGTGGTGATAAAATTCAAAAAAATAAAAGTTAGGAAACTTGACGTAAAAATTTGAATAAGCTATCTATATTATTTCAAAAATATGTAAGAATAGAATATGTAGCAAATTGAATGTAATTTCTAAACTACTAGGATTAATTTTATTTTTTTAAAATCTATTTGCTGAAAATTTGAAATTTTAATGCAGTAACACTTAAATTTCAAGGAAAAATTAAGAAGTAGGTGTCTGTCTAACACCATAACCACAATAAAATGATAATATTTTTCTATAATATTTTAGATATAAGTAGAGGAATCATGTCGAGATGGGATGCATATTTTTTTGTAATTTTTTTCCTAGTAAATAATTAATTATGATATTTTTATTACAAATTTAAAAAAATATAAAACTCGTATGTCTGACCACCTTAAATTGGTCAAAACATCATGAAATTCATTTTCTTTTTATCATATAGTATGCAAAGCATAGAATGTGATGCATGTTTTAGATTAAAAAAATATGATAGCATTTGAAAGCTATAGATTTTTTTCAATCAACCTATCAATTAAGACTTTAGTCATAATTCAAATAGAAAATGAATAATAATTATTTATTAAATTCAAAGTAAAGTATAATTCATATTAGTGGAAATTTTAGAATCTCCTTAAAAAACCCTTTTCATTTCATCAATTTTGGGTAAAAGAAAGTCACCAGCCACATACCCTACACATACCCATTATATCACCACTTTTTGGTCCATCATGATCCTACACATACACTTTTCTAGTTGGAAGTTTCCATTCTAGAAGGTTTATATCTTGATATATATATTATACTCATTTTTAAGTAATTATCAAGTTAATAATTAGTGCATTTATTTATAGTTAATCTTTTCTTTTCATTTTGTGCAATTTTGTAATTTATAACTCTACTAGTATTCCTACAAATATTGAAGTTGTTTAGCATCAACTAATAAAGTTTTCTAGTATCAATCAATAAATATTCAAGAAAAACCATGAAGGAAAAAAACGAGCAATGCTAAGGCTAACTAATTAATAAGTATATAGGTGAATAATTCAAGCATACATGTGATTAAGTGAAGCACAAGTACTCAAATACACGTAAGCCTTGAATTATACAAATGAATACATAGTATACACATTAATACAAAGTATATGCATGAATAAAAGGTATACACATGAAAACATGTAAGTCACAAAGTATACACATAAATTTTAAATCATACACTTAAATACACTCAACTCATATCTATTGAACCATGGATTTATAATGCAAATATGGACACCATCGATAAGAAATATGTGCATTAACCAAATAGACATGTAGGAATACATCAATATATGTGAATATAAGTATATAATATATACAAAATAGCCATATAGGCTTACGAGAATGCCATATAGGCATACAATGTCAAATATATCCAATACAAAATATGTAAAAAATTGTCATACAAGCATACAATAAAGGGCTCTGGAATCAAAAGTCATTTCTCTCCATGCTCTTGAAATAAATTATTTCCCTTTTATTGTTAGATAGATGGTGATAAGTCTGTCGTTTGTTTATTCTAGGGTCAAGGAGTGCTCCTAGTGCTCCTCCTAGGGTTTAGTTCCTAGTCAAGATTTATCTATTACAATAAGAAGTAAGGACATTAATATATATAAATTACATTATAAAAAATGATATATTTAACAAAATAATCACTTACTGCCAGTAGAAGATCTCTCTCCTTGAGGGAAATATTTGCATGCCCATGTTGTGGCGTGTTGAATCCCTGTAGAAACCAACCAAAGAAAATTAAAATATGAATCAATAATGGTTTTCTTTTTCACTAACTAACATCTATAACAATGAATGTAAATTGAAATTTAGTAATATGCCTCATACCTCTGTGAGAGGCATCGAGTAGTCTACAATAGAAGAAAAACCAAGCTCCATTTCCCTATGAACATTTGGAGGTATACTTTCTTCCAACATATGAAAATAAAACAAAAAAAAAAATCACAAAAACTACAATAGTGATGCATGTCATGGATTATAACGGGTGAGATAATGAGCAAAATTTTGAGTACTTATTAAAATATATATTTCTAACTATCATGCTTACTATTTTTCCTATCCATAGCTTGTTTGAAAGAATGTATTTTAGGCTTTTATTAATAGCACAAGGCAGTGAACTGTTTGATAAAATTCTTTGGTAGACATGTGTGAAAACTATTGTAGGATAGAGATGATAGTGAACTATTTGAAAAAATTCCTTAAAGAAATGCACTCTCATGGACATGGAATTCCATCACCATGAGACCACATTTCTTTGAGGATTTTTTCAAATAGTTCATTGCCTTCTCTATGGTACTATGGTGGGATGGGGTGGATGGTATAGTGTGATCTTGGTTATGAGATGGAGGGCGATCATGACATGAAGAGGGAGGGGTGGGGAATGAACAAGTGGAATAAAAGGTGGAAGGTTCCATAGATTGATAAATTGAGGATGAGGATGAGGACCTTGAAAATAATTTGGAGGGGAATTTTGGCTTAACACTTGGTTTCTAGATTTGTTGGGCAATGAGCTATTTAAAAAAAATTCTGGTCTCATGGTGATGGAATGACACTCCATCACCATGATACCACAATTCTTTAAGGAATTTTTTCAAATTACTCACTGCCTTACTATGATAATGCTTACTATTATGCTTTGATATATTTTTTCCAAGAATCCATTGTTTGTTGGAAACCACCTATTTTAGGCTTTTAGCCATATAGTTGAAATAGTTTTATAGCAATAAAGCAATGTAGGAAGAAAATTGGTAGATAAAAAAAATGGCCTATAAAAATGTGGTAGCATAGAAAAGGTGGTGAGTGGAATGCTCACATGGTGATGGAATGTAATTCCATAACCATGAGACCAAATTTCAAGGAATTTTTTCAAACTAGTCACTACCTTGTTTATGACATTGCTTACTATTATTCTTTGATAGATTTTTTTCCAAGAATCCATAGTTTGTTGGAAAGCACCTTTTTAGGCTTTTAGCCTTAGCACAAGGAAGTGAATTGTTTGATAAAATTCTTTGGTAGACATGTATGGAAAATGTGGTAGCATAGAAAAGGTGATGAGCTATTTGAAAAAATAAATGAAATAAATTGATTCTCATGGTGATGGACATCACCATGAGACCACATTTCTTTGAGGAATTTTTTCAAACAACTCATTGCCTTGTCTATGCTATTGCTTACTATTATTCTTTCATATATTTCTTCCAAGCATCCATAGCATAGACAAGGAAGTAATTTTTTTGAAAAGATTCCTTAGTAAAAAGTGCTCTCATGGAATTCCATGAAAAGAAAATGCAATTGGTAGTTGCTCCTAATTATTACTTTGCTATGTGAAGTAATTGCATCACTACTTATGTTGAATTTCTAACCAACTATATTGTAGTTGAAATTTTATCATCTATCAACATCTAGTTATTAGTTATAGAATGTGAAGTAATGCTTTGAGTTTGAAATATGTGCAATGCAATGTAATCAAAAATATGAATATAAACTATATAAATTTATTAAGTACAATTCATTAGTTAATCTCTTTATTCTATTACCTACATGTAGGTTTTTCTAACTCCACTGGCATTGGGAGGTGTTCTAAAGAAACCTATAATATTTGCCTATTCAACATCAAAAATTAGATATTAGAATTCCATTCATATAATAATGCTATTCACATGTAATAAGTTTATAATTTTTTACTAGTTACATACCTCAACGGTAGATGTAGTCGAGTAATAAATAGGTGTAGGGCCAGTGTATCTAGAATCAACACTGTGACCCTAAGATTTAATTACAATCATAAAACTAAATTAGTTAATATTGCATTTCAAAATAGAAATTTAATAAATTAAATTCAATTAACATGCTGACATTTTCCTGAGTATCGATGCCATAAGCCTCATTCAAAATGTTAGCTGCCCTCACCATCTCCTTAGTTGTAGACATATCTTACATAACATCCTCCTGAGTGTTGGTGGGGTCATATGTACAAGTCACCCCAAAAACCTAACATGAATGGGGTGGAAGCCTACCACTCGTAGACTCCCCTGGATGGTGTTGTACTATAGGACTGTCATGTTGGATGATATTCTGGGTCAAAGAGCTGATAAAGTGCAAAGTGTCTACCTCAACACTCTCCTTCATGATGGAAGGGATAACAATGTGCTCATGATACAGACTAGTGAGAGCTCATCTTGCTTGGATCCTAGGATCCTATCATACACTAGGTTTATCTTGTGTCAACCCCCACCTCTTCCCTTGAAGTACCTCATATCAAAATGATTGGACATTTTATTCAGGATCAACTCATAGTAGAGTTTCCTCAAGAAATATTGTGAGTCTTCACAATTGTTGCATGGTGGGTAGTCAAAAACCATGTACCACCTATCCCAAAAATTGTTCCTAATCCCTTGGTGGTGGAATCAATGGATAGGAAACCTCTTGGAATTAAGTTCTAGATTTTAGTTTGTGCATGGGTCGATGAATAATGAGCACAAATGATATTTTGTAATTTTTTCATCTTTTACTTCTTTATATGACAACTTATCTGCGTAAAACTCTTAGTTGCACCTTCCTCCTATCTTACCAACCACCTAATTGTTTGTTGATTGCATCTACATATTTTAACATTTCTTTAAGTGAACTAACAAGTTTTCTTCTTTCCATGGTTGAAATTACTGGATCGTTCAACCTTGTGATTAACTCCTCAATCTATTTTTAATTATTTTCAATTACCCCCATTAAATTGTATTGAGTGATAGGATGATATTGAGGAATTGGTGGAGGAGATGGTTGTTGTGGTTCTTGAAGATTTTTGTTCATGTTCTTGTTGCTCTGGTTGTTGAATATTTTCAGGAGGGTTTTCAAGAGGGTTTTTAGGATCATTATCATTTCCCACAAATTAAAAAAATGATTATAAAAAACAACCTAAAACTAAGAAAATCACAACAAATTCACAACAAAAAACAAACAATCCTCACTTATTCGACCTCCCTATTGATGTGGAAACATCCTGGCGATGAAATTGCAACAAATTGATGGGGAAAATGCAAAAAAAACCTCCTTCTAGAATGTGAGCGTGCAAGAGAAGGGTTTTTGGCTGAAGGTAGCAAAAACAATAGTCACAATATAAATGATTTTTTTTCTCTTTTTTGTTTTAATAACCTATAACACGAGCACATTATAACACAAGTGCATTATAGGATCGATGTGGCCAAGCCTTTGGCTTGGTTGCACCAATCCATGTGTAACATGATTGTGCTATAACGCACTTGCGTTATAACACACTAGCATGTTTTTTGAAATTTTGGCCACAATTTGGACCCCCATCATTTTGCACTCGCCCTAGTATTATAAGTGTGTACTATTGCATTGTATGAAGAAGCTTTAACTTGAGTAAACTTTTTATAAAGATATGAAGAAAGAAGATTTAACTTGTGTAAACTTTGTGTAAAGATATGAAGAATTATTTTTAAATAGAACACCACAAATGGAATGGAATTTCCTCAAAGAAGGACTAGTTGGAGTCACATAAATGATCTATCCCTTAGGCCTTTCTAGGGGAAATGGATAGTACAATCACATTTATTTGCTTCTCATCTTGTAAGGAAGGAGATTCTAAGGGTGAATTTAATATAATTGGTCTTCCAATAGGTGGAGATGGCTCTAGGAAATCATCTAGGGCATCTTCTAATATGTCAAAATATTTCTCTAAGAAGACGTTATCAAATGCATTAATATGGAACAAAAAATTCTTACATGGGAGTTCATGTTGGGTTCACAAAAATGTAGAGGACAAAATTTTCTATCCTCAAGACAACAAGATCTCAATGAGAAAAAATATTTCTAAATTACCTTAATTTATCTAGCTCAAGTGAATTGGAAATAAAACTAATTTAAAACTAAAATCTAGTCTAAGTTTAAAAATGAATACAATGAAGAATCTCAAATAACTTGCTTAAACAAAATAATAAAAATATTTAGACTATGGGAAACGAAAGTGTACAATTTACAAATGTGGTACCAATCAGAGAGCCTCGGCCTTAGATGCTAGTGTGTTGCTACAACATCTACACATCCAAATTCTTGTTTATACAGATCAAGCCCAAAAGCTACCAGAATGAGGTCTTTTATTACACCAACCTATATGTAGTTTCAAAAGAAATAACCCTTTTTCACACTTAGTTTGGGAATAAACAATTAATGATAAAATGTACTTAATTGTGCCTTATTTAGGGTGTTGTAAAGTATTTTTTAATAATTTCACACTAATATAGGGATTTATTAACTAATTAATGCTAGTTAGAGCTTAATTGGCCCCTTTAATTCAAATCCAAGCCTTAATTATTGCATTTTTTGAAGGATTTATCCCAACACTCATTAATAATATAGCATAACATTTAATTTGGCAAGGTTTGAGTCTTATAAATCTATGTTAGGACCCATTCACTAGTTTTTGTGAATGGGTCTTGCCTACCTAGGACACCTTTTCTTTAACATATTTGTGTTGGTATTTTAGCAATATTTTACCTCCCCAAAACTTGGTCCTAGAAAATTGTGTTAGGACCCATTCACCACTTTGGACGAATGGGTCCTCCTTACATAGGAAACCTATTTTTGAACTTATTTGTTGTGGTATTTTAATTATTTTGAATCCTAGATTTAAGTCAGCTTGGATTATTTGAATTTCGGGGTTAAACTTTAGGTTTTAGTATAAATACAAGGCTAATTCACATAATTTCATCTAAGACAACTTAGAAAGTTCAAGTTATCATTAGAGAACTTTCACAAGAGAATCATAGAGAATTTTCAAGAGCATTTTAAGAATATTCAAGGGTAGATTATTGAAGTTTCATTGTAGAAATTCAAGATCATATCATCATGTCAAAGGCCTAGTCCATCAAGAATGTTGTTGAGGTAGTGTATTGATGAAGTATTGAAGATCCATTTGCAAGCATTATTTCACATCCAATTCAAGTACACGATCTACATTCTACAAGGTCACTTCATGTTAGTTTACATATTTACATTCCAATACATCATCCAAGGTATCATTATTTCATGTTTCATGTGTTCATGTTCATATTTGTATTGCCAAAAAATGTATAGTTCAACATTTTTACACCTACTTGAGTCGTTCTTATGGAATTTGGCTTGTTTTTTCCTAGATTTAATGTTGTAATGTGGACAACACATTCACATTAGGTCTTCAACCCTTAAGAATCATTAAGACTTCTAGGATGTCTTGCAAAGGTGTTGTGAAGTGTTGTAACCCACTTTCACATTTTTCTAGGACCCTTTCATATAACTCATTTAAATACCTCTTTTTATCTACTACCAGGTCTTATTTCAAAGTTTTGTAAAGAGTTGTAACAAAATTTCATGCTTTTATAGAATTGTCATCAATAATTTGACCCTTTATTATGTTTAAATGACCCCTCAATGCACTCTCTAGTCATACTTAAGTGTATTTTTGAGGATATCCCATTAAACCTTATTTACTGTACTTTAATTTTTGACACCCAGTGAAATTGCCCTAGTGGGACCAAGTCACCACATGGGACGAGTTAGTCCCACTGGGCACAAAAATCAAAATAATTTTAATTTCTTTGTGGGATTTTATTCTCTTACCCTTGAGGTCATCCTGTGATGTGTTATTTTCAAGAAATAATAAAAAATCAAGTATAAATAAGGGTTTTTCCTCTCATTTTAGCACCTAGTGATGCAAGAGCATCCTTGGGTTGTGGAAATCTTGCATCACCCAACAATATTTTCATTCTAGTTTGTATTTGTTTCAGTTTATGTTCATTTCAAGTTGGTCTTTGTTCGCTAAACCTTGCGGATCTATGTTTACATCGTTGACATGTTCATTTTCCTTATTCCAAAATTTGAGTGTGATTGGTTCATTTTTTGACAAGTTATCGCTTTTAGATTATGTGGCAGTTTCTTGAACCAACATTAGAATAATGTTCTTATTAAATAGATAGTTTGATCACTTGTGGATCATTTTCGTACATTTCAGATCTTGATGGTGTGATTAAAAATTTTCTATGGAGTTCCCTCAACCTTAATTTAGGTCCACACTTCATCTTATGCATTCACCAAGGAGTAATTCAAATTTGAGGCTGACATGTGCATGCACACATTATATTTTCTTTAATCAGAGGTTGTAATGATCTTTTGGGCCAACGTGGATGTTTATGGATATGTGAATGTATATAAAAAGCATTGTAATTGATCATTATAAGGGGGTTAGTGGAAGTAGAGTAAGAGATTAGAGGAAGAAAGAGTTTCTCTTGCATTAAGGAGCATGTGAGAGGAGGGTATTTTGAGCATGTTGTAATCAGGCCTGCGAGCCGAATCTATAAGCTCGGATGTTGTTAGTTGTTTGTAATTGAATTATTTAATAATAAGAAAGTTTGGATATATTTTTTATTCCATTTTCTTTGTTGCTTCCATTGTGCAACTCTTGCTGCATAGTTCAAAATGTTCTCTTTGAGGACCCTCTGACCATGGCTACATCAGATGGTATTAAAGCTAGGTTGTGAACCTGTGAATCATGAGATTGCCAACCTTGAGTGGGTTGCAGTCCTTGTGGTATTCCTTGGGAGAAAAAATCATTGATTTGAGGCAGACTATAAGTGTGTTCAATAGATTGTGGAGAGATAGGCAATGGAAACCTTGTAGTCAAATCGTCGAGCTGAGGAAATTGCACTGAGTAGGGGGAGAGATGCCTTCAAGAAGGATGAACCCTAGAATATTGGAGTAGATGATGGAGGAATTTAGAAATGAGATGAGGAATGAGATCCAGAACATCTTGGATGGTTTGAGGAGAAACCCTAAACTAGAGGATAAATATGAAGAAGCTACAGAAGAAATTGAGGCTAAAGAGGCTGAAGGGATGATAGATGAGAGAGAAGAGAGATTTTTGAGAGCAGTGGCACATGTAAGTAAAATTAATAGAGTGGAAGTTTCTAACTTCTCTGGTACATTGAATCTAGAAGACTTGATAGACTAGATAGGAGAGTTGGAAGACTATTTTGAACTTGAAGATATTAGAGACCCGTTGAGGGTTAGATTGTCACAAACTAAGTTGAAAGGACATGTTGCTTTATGGTGGAAAGAGTTGCAAAAGGACAGAGTGGAAAATGGTGAAACAAGAATCACTCGGTGGAGACAAATGGTTGTAAGGCTGAAGGCTAAGTTTATTTTAGAAGACTATGAGTTGGAATTGTTCAAAAATTTGTAGAACCTGAAGCAGAAGGGCATGTGTGTGAACGAGTATACTGAGGAATTCTACAAGATGACAATCAGATCTAGGCACTGAGAGAAGACTAGGGAGAAGGTGGCAAGGTAAATAAATGGCCTTAGATTTAACATTTAGGATGAGATGAGTATGTTGAGGATTTCTATAGTTGAATATTCCTACCAATATGCTCTGAAGGCAGAAGAAGAAGTGAAGAAAAGACAACAAAATAATCCTAGAGGGAAAGAAAAGTAGATAAATAGCAACAAGGAGAAGCAGAAAAGTGAAGAAGAATCAAGACCTAAGTGGAGTCAATAATCAAAACAAAGGTTACAAAGGAGAGTAAATGGAAGTAGAGAGTTCTTGGGAAAATGTTTCAAGTGTGGAGAAATTGGACATTGATCTTTTGAGTGTCCTGAGGGATCAAGTAAAGGAGTACGTAAAAAGAATTTTACGGTGCATGAAGAGCAGGTAGTTGAAGATGGGATAGAACTAGAGTAGGGAGAATCATTTATGCTTAGGAGATTCTTGATGAGGCAGAGAAGGGAAGAGGTTGGCACTTCACAAAGGAAGCATTTTTTCTGGACTATGTGCAAATCAGAAGGTAAGTGTTGTAAGGTTATTATGGATACTGGAAGTACTGATAACTTGGTATCTGAGGAGATGGTGGAGAAGCTTGGTTTGAAGAGTATTCCACATCCTTGTCCTTATAGGATAATTTGGTTACAATATGATTATGAAAAGGAGGTGAAATAATAGTGTTGGGTGAACTTTAATATTGGACTCTTCAGAGATGAAATCTTGTGTGATGTTTTTTCTATGAGTGACTGTCATGTTTTGTTGGGTATACCTTGGCAGTTTGATAGAGGAGCTATCTATGATTGCAAAAGGAATATGATTACTATAGAGAATAATGGATAAAAGTTTACTTTGGATTCCTTAAAGAATAAGCAAGAGGATGTGAGGAACTTGAGTCTTGTGAAGAGTTGTATAGTTGAGAAGTGATATGTAGAGGTTGTATTGAAAGATGGTATGGGATTGAAGAAGAACCTTGTGGCTAAATATGGAAGAGAGATGGAACTGGAAGAGTGTAAAGGAAAAGTTATGTGGCAAAAAACTTGTGTTGCAAACAAGATAGCAAATAAGGTGGAGTCTTGTAGAAGAGATAGATCAGATGGGTGGAAGAAGGTGATTGGTGGTAAAATTCCCTTACTACCTTGTTATGAGGTAAGAAAAGGAAGGAAAAGAGAAGAATAAGTTGCAGGATTTGGCAGAGGAAAGAATGGAGGTTAGGAGGAAGAGAAGTACAAACAAAGAAGACATTTGGATCAAGAATGAGCATGGGATCTATATCCCAAACCTAGTTTGATGTTCATGAGTATCTCATGGAACATATATTTTCCTGCTGAGGGTGCTCACGATACAAAAACATCTTAGGTCATAGCAATCTTACATCACTAAAATATTTTTCATTTTACCTATTCCGTCATTACTGTTTGAGTTTAGTCAATTTCAGTTGATGAATCAATGATTCTTCATGTTTGCTTACAACTGGAACAACTTGTGGATATATGTTTATGTTGACATGTTCCATTTCATATTCAAAATTTATGAGTGTGATTAGTTGGTTACAAGAAGTTGTGAATTATGGTGCTGTAACAAAATAATCATTCTTATCTATGACTGGTTTGATCACTTGTGGTGGCCACCCCAATTACCTTGTAGATCTTGATGGTGTATTTGAAATGTTCTATGGAGTTCCCCGGTATGAATTTAGGTCCACACTTCATCTTATGCATTCACCAAGGAGTAATTAAAATTTGAGGCTAACATGTGCATGCACACATTACATTTTCTTTAATCGGATGTTTTAATGATCTTTTGGGCCGACGCAGATGTTTCTGGATCTGTGAGTGTATATAAAAGCATATTAATTGATCATTAGAAGGGGGGTAGTGGAAGTAGAGTTAGAGATTAGAGGAAGAAATATTTTCTCTTGCATTAAGGAGTATGTAAGAGGAGGATATTTTGAGCATGTTGTAATAAGGGTTGTGAGCCGAATCTGTAAGCCCAGATATTGTCGGCTATTTGTAATTGAATTCTTTGATAATAAGAAAGTTTGGATCTATTTTTTCTTCCATTTTATGTGTTTCTTCCATTGTGCGACTCTTGCTGCATGGTCCAGATTGTTCTCTTTGACGACCCTCCGACCATGGTTGCATCACCTACCAATCTATTCATTCTTGAGCACCTAATTCATTCAAGCATTCCAAACTCCAGCATCATCAAGTCATCCATTTAAGACACTTCATTTATATCTTTATACTTATACATCCAAAGGTTTGGTAAGTTTATGACATTCCATGTTGTTTATTTATCATTCTCTTCTCATTTCATTTCATTTCATAGATTTTGATTACCAAAGTGGGTTTTGACCAAGGAAAACCCCTATACTCTAACCATAACTTGCCCTTCACCTCCTTTTTTGCCTGTGAACAGGTCTTGTATACATATTTATCAAAGAATAAGGTGTCAAAAAGGTTTTTTCAATCCATCAAATTCATTGAAGTCAATGAAGCCCTAGTTGAAGCTTGGAGACCAATTTCAGCCCATTTTCTACAAAAACTAGACTGAACACCTGTCAGGAAAGAAATTTATCAAACCAAAAGCTATAGAATCCTCTTTTGAAATTCTAGAAATTCCCAAGTAGACTAAGTCACCATCTGTGGTGAATTAGTCCCACTGCTAGACCTAAAAAATTAGTTTTTTACATTTCTAAGTACCTATTTGGAAAATTCTTGTTCTAGCAGATTTTCCTCGATACTGGACTAAATCGCCCAACTTGGTGTTAGTGTCCTGTCCCGGCCCCATTTCAATCAGCTCTACAAGTTTCCAGGCATAAGTAAAACCAGTTCGGGTATGTGCGAGGTTATGATGGGCCAAAAAAGTGGCAATATGATGGAGTGTTATGGGATATAATGGACCTGAAGATTTTACCCAAATTTGATGAAGCGAAAAGGGTTTTAAAGGAGGATTCTCGGCTTTCCACCAATACTCCAATTTAAGTTCAATTTGAATTTAATAAATAATTATTTTTCATTTTCTATTTGGTCGACTAAAGTCTAATTGATAGAGCAGTTAGAAAAACATCTATAACTTTCAAATGGTATCACATTTTTAAATCTGAAACATGCATCACATTCTATGTTTCCACATATTGTGGGATTAAAAAATGAATTTCATGAAGTTTGACCAAAGTAAAGGTTATCGGACATACAATTTTTATATTTTTCAAAATTTGTTTAAGAAATCATGATCAATTGTTACCTAGAAAAAATTACAAAAATATCGCGTATTGTCGAGACATGAGGTCCTCTTTCACTTATATCACAGAATCTTATAAAGAAATGGTATCATTTTATTGTGGTTAGGGGTGGTCAGACGGACCTACTTCTTATTTCCTAAACTTTAAATTACTCATGAAATTTAAAAGAATTTTCACCAAAATAGGTGCACTTTTAAAGAATAAACCTAGTAGTTTAGAAACTACATTCAATTTTCTACAGATTCTATTCTTACATATTTTTGAAATAATATAGATAACTTATTCAAATTTTTATGTCAAGTTGCCTAACTTTGATTTTTCTGAATTTCTTGCCACTTAAGGGCCTATTTTTTCCATGATGATCCTGCACATACCCTCTAGGTGTACCTCTCTAGTTCTATTTAATTCTATCATCACTTAGTTGCATTCTTAGGTGTTTTAGCATACATCACTGTGTTTTCTAGCACTTTGCATTTCTTAGATTCAACATCAATAATCACCTTTCTTTTTTAGTTAGTTGCATTAGAGATCATATTTAGATACATTTCATCCATCATAACATTAATCTTGAGTGTAGAAATTAGCATTTTGGGCCAATTTCTCTCCTTTTAGGTGAAAAACTTAGAAGAGTAAGAGCATCTTGAACACCCAAAATCAGTGTCCATATTTTGCTGAACCCAAAATTTGAACATTTTTTCTTCTAAATTCAAATGCATCATAAGTTTAACTTGCATCAACATTGCATTAGGAGTTGCATTGTTTAAATGACATCCTAAGGTTTCAAAAATTGCATTAGTGAAAAGCTCATATAGCTTGCATTTTTACATCATATTTCATTGGAAAACAATAAAATTCTACATTTTCATACTATAGCTCCATCTATGCACCTAAAAAACATCAAGTTGCATTTAAAATTTTAGAAAAAAAACAAAAAATCATCACTGGGACTAATTCGCCACAGTAGGAAACTTAGTCCTTCTACACATTTTGCATTGTAATTTCTGGCATTTTTTACATTTTTGTTTCCTATTATTACATTCTGTCATAATTTCCAGATTTGTTGTTTTCTTTTATTTCTTGCATATAGTTTTCTTCCATCATGGATTTTTTGCTTTAATATGTTTTAGATGCCACTAAAATATTTAGTGGACATGTCAAATTATACCTTTGAAACTGATCCAAGTGACCTTGAGCTTACTCATGCTCCTTCAACCCCTCATGAATGTCCTCCTCATGATGTTGACATCATAGGAGAAGATGATGATAGCATGAATAAGTTCTTAAATGAATTCCTTGACAACCTTGAAGCTAATGTATCCTTTTACCCATTCATGAAACAACAAGACCTTCCTACAGTCTCATCTCCTAATACATTTGATTACTTACATCTTGAAACAAATGAAGGACCTAAGTTCCCTCCAACAGGTGGACCTAGTTCCTCTAAACCATAAATTCCTCAACCATTACCATTGTATGATAAAAAAGTGACAAACACACCAATCAACCTTGAAGACACTTATGGAAAAGTTTTTACAATATTAAGAAAACAAGGTTGTGACACAACAAATGAACATGGCATTCATCAACTCTTAGAATAGATACCAACAGATGAAAACACAACAGGGTTAGGCTATCAAGATTCTCCTCATGAAAACAAGCCTCCTTTAGAATATTGGAGACTTTGTGATGATGCCACAATGATCTTTGATTCCCATCCCAATATGAATGTCTTTCTTCCTCCTAAATAACCCTTACATGATACCAATGACAAGGATGATAAGATCCCCATGGGTCCTCTTCCTCCTTCAATCCATGAAAAGGGTGAATCTAGTAAACGCAAATGACCTTACAAGTTGAAAAAACTAAAGTTTCCTCTCCATCAACCACCTGAATGTGAAAGGAAATTGAAAATCCTTCTAAATAAAGATCTCATTTTATTACCACTTATGAATAGGTTGGTAATCTATCCTTAAGATGCTAATGTTCCAAATTGTGCATATCATCACATTCTTGGACATAGAAGTGATGAGTGTCACCAATTGAAAGAAATACTGAGCAAGTATCATTTTGATGGTGATAATTGCTATTCGATCAATCCATAAACCACCATTCCCACACACCTCATCATGTAATAGTTGTAGAACATCCTCTTCTCACTATTACATGACCCCTTTCCCATCACCTATCTCGGCTCATTCTTTCCTTGCACTCAGTGGGGGAAGGAAGTAGATAGCCTTGTCCTAGTAATAAATTTTTCATTATCTAGACTTAGCTGCATTATTCACCTTCCACTTATACCAATTGAGATTGGAAGGTGGATGACTTGTGTGATAGTTGAATTGCATTTGCATTACTAGTATTTTTCCTTTCTTTTGTATGTGTGTATCGTATTCCCCTATTACGTGACATTTGATGTTCTCCTCTCTTTGTGCAATTCTTCTATTTGTATCTTCATTTTTCTATATGTCATACATTTCTTTTGTTTTTTTTTTTTTCCTTTTGGGGATAACACAAAGCATTGAGACACCCTATGTCTCTTCCATGTTCACCCACTAGGTCTTTTTATCTTCTTTTTCGCTTTTGTGTTTTCCTTTAGGGGATGACGCAAAGCGTTGAGATGCCCTATGTCTCTTCCATGTTGACCCAAAAGACCTCTTTTTCTTTTTCGCTTGCCATTTTATTTTTTGGCTTGTGTTTTCCTTTTGGGGATGATGCAAGGCACTAAAACTGAAATGTCTCTCTCATCTTGACCCAAAGGATTTTTCATTTTCTTTCACCTTTTTGTTTTCATTTTGCTTATGTTTCCACTTGGGGACAATGAAAAGTATCAATACATACTATGTCTCTTCCATCTTGACCCAAATGACTCTTTCTTTTTATTTATTTTTTCTCTTTCTATCATTCTTCTAGTTCTATGTGTATTTGGGGAATGATGATAGTTCCTAGCTCTCTAATCAAAACATTGCAACAAAGAAAATACTAACCCCAAATCCATAGATCCCTTATGTGTTTGGTGTGTTCCTTCTTGGAAACCCTTTTTTCTTTTGTTCCCTTTTCCTTCACATGATGCAACCTTACTCAAAAATGTATGACTTGGCATAGGGGCTTTCCAAGTTGGCTCTCATGTCTTGTTTCTTTTTGCATTTTTTATTTGCTACTTTAAAGTAATTGCTCATAAAATAGTGTGTAGAAATTCCTTTAAAGTGGGGCATACATTGTCATTATTCATTTTCCATTTTTACTTTTCTTGGTTCTTAGTGCAGCCTTGTTACTTCATATGATGTGTTTTGTCACTTTTTGGATGAAATTGGATGTGACTTCTTTCATGAGTGTGATATATCTTAGCATATTATATTCATCTTAGTGGCCTGATGCGATGCACTGCATCCCCTAAGTTGCAAATATTCTATTCTTTTATTGGTCATCTCTTGGAGACATTAGACACAATGTTCCCTAAGTGAAATACCTTGCATGAACTAAGAAAGACTCTTTTGAACATTCTTTTGCATGTTGCATTTTGCATTTATATGGCCACCTTGCATAACACAACTTGCAACCATGTGGTTCTATAGCATTTGTTCAAGGAGTTCTAAGTAGATGAATATTTTCTTGTCTCATGAAGCATGAAATGACATTGTCCCAGGGTAATCTTTTATTAAATTTATCGGGGAGGTATAACCTTAGTATGGTTGGAGGGAACTAATTCCAAGACACAATTCCCCCATGTAACTACCTTGTGATTTCACCCCATGGACAAATCCAAAAATTTTGTGGACCTAGAGGAGTATGTTGTGTGTATTTCTCTCACCTTGGGTGCATTGCAACTAGAAGCTCTCATGGCTCAGAGTGAGTATTCTTGGACCTTCTCACCATGGACAACCATGAGTTATTTTTCCCTAGATTGAGTACACGCTTCTTGTTCCAAACAAATGTAAAGATAGATTTGATCCACAATGTAGCTGGAAAATGAATGAAGTTTCTCTTCATTGTTTTTCATCATTTTCATGTGTGTCTTTTGTGTTTATAAGCTTAGTTTTCCTCATTGATCATGATCTTGGGGCCTTGATCATCCCTCTAGATTACTTTTGTCCTTGTATTACAAGCATGAGTACTTGGATCCCTCTCCTCAATGTGTAGAGCAGTTATTACTGAAAAGTAGTTTGAAGTAAGTTCATCCTCTCACTAAAGTAGCTTTAATGCAGCCAAAAAATGCATAGTTCAACATTTCCTACACTAAATTGAGTCTTTATTATGGAATTTGGCTTGATTTTTCCTAGATTTAATGTGTTAATGTGGCCAACACATTCACAATAGGTCTTGGACCCTTGAGAATCTTTAAGAATTCTAGGATGTCTTGCAAAGGTGTTGTGAAGTGATGTAACCCACTTTCAATAATCTCTAGAACCTTTCTCTCATTATAATCTTACTTGTAGTATCTCTTTTAAATACTACCAAGTCTTATTTCAAAGTATGTAAAGAGTTCTAACAAAATTTCCCATGCTTTTCTGTGCTTTTTCATCAATAATTTTAATTCCTTTCTATAAGTTTAAATGACCCTCATTGCACTTTTCAACCATACTTAAGTGTATTTTTGAGGATATTTACGTTAAACCTTATTTAATGCACTTTAATTTCTGACACCCAATGAAATTTCCCTAGTGGGAGCAAGTCACCACCTGGGGTAACTTAGTCCCATTGGGCACAAAAATGAAAATAATTTTAATTTCTTGTAAATATTTTATTCTTACCCTTAAGGTCAGTATGTCATGTGTTATTTTTAAGAAATAATAAAAAATAAAGTATAAATAAGTGTTTTTCCTCTCATTTTAACACCTAAGAATATATTCATTCTCAAGCACCTAATTCATTCAAGCATTCAAGCACTCTAAGCATCATCAAGTCATCCATTGGAGCACTTCACTGCATATCTTCAGACTTATACATCAAGGATTTGGTAATTTTATGACATTGCATGTTGTTTATTTATCATTCTCTTCTCATTTCATTTCATCATCTAGTGTTTGATTACCAAAGTGGGGTTTGAGCAAGGCAAACCTCTATACTCTAACCCTTAACCCCCTTTCCCCTCTTTCCATGTGTGTTTGCAGGTATTGGATGTAGATTTATCAAAGAGTAAGGTGTCAAAAAGGTGTTTTTAATCCATGAAAGTTATCAAAGTCAATGAAGCCCTAGTTGAAGCTTGGAGACAAATTTCACCCTTTTTTCTGCATAATCTGGATTGGACACCCATCAGGAACGAAAGAGTAGAGCAAAAGCTATAGAATCCTGTTTTGAAATTTTAAAAAATCCCAAGTAGAATAAGTTTCCATCTATGGTGAATTAGTCCCACTTCTAGGCTTGAAATTTTGATTTTTACATTTTTGAGTACCCATGTGGAAGATTCTTGTTTTGATAGATTTTCTCTGAAATTGGACTAAGTCACCCAACTTGGTGTAAATGTCCCAGTCAACATTTCTATTCAACTCTATATAATTTCAAAGACTCTTTAAATCATACTTTAGATTCTAGGTGTACCTCTCAAGTTCTGTTTAATTTTTTATCATTTACTTGCATTCTTAGGTGTTCTTGCATACATCACTATATTTTCCAGCACTTTTCATTTCTTGGGTTTAGCATCAATAATCATCTTTCTTTCTTTCAGTTAGTTGCATTAGAAATCATATTTAAATACATTACATCCCCTCATAACATTAATCTTATATGTGGAAATTAACATTTGGGCCCATGTCTCTCCTTTTAGGTGAAAAACCTAGAAGAGCAAGATCTTGGACACCCAAAATTAGTGTCCACAATATTTCATTATTTCATCACAAGGTTTAGTTACCTAAATATGGTTTGACCAAGGAAAAACCCTATTCTCTAACAATCAACATTTTTTTCTCCTTTTTGATGTGTTTTTTCATATTTTCAGGTTGAAGATCAAGTGCATAACAAGATTTAAGAAAAGTTGTCAAAGTTAAAAAGTTGCAAAGTTGTCATCTACATTGCAAGCTCATAGAAAGTTGTTTACATAATTTATTTTAGACTTTTTGGAGCTTGTCACCTGGGAGCTAGAAGTGCTGACATTGAAGAAAAAAACCTAGAAGTTAATTTTTATAAACCCTAATAGGGACCCATTCACCACTTTAGGCGAACGAGTCCTCAGTGACCTCAAAAAAGAACTTTTTCAACAAGGTACACATTGTTTTAGCCTTTCAAAACCTCTCTTATTGTTGTTATAACAGTTAGGAGTGATTTATGATTGATATTTACATCATATACTACACACAATTGTTGTTTCATACAAAAAATTAGTGGTTCATCATCTTGTTGATTCATTTTGGTGAACCCTATTTTCATATGAAACATAATGGTGAACCCAACTTATTGAACATTATAGTTTTTTGATTTTGGAGTCTTTCCTTGCATCCTAGGTTTGATCTTACATTCACTTGCATTAATTTTTATTTAATTATATCTCATTTAGGGTTTCATAGCTTGCATTAAAGTTTTCATCTCATCTAGGGTTTTAGAATTGCATTATTTTATATTCTTTAAATCTAAAAAATAAAAAAACAAATAAATTGATCTTGCATATCATATAGATCTCATAAATTTTCATTTGAAAATTAAAAAAAAATTGCATATCAAACTAGGTTTTGTAATTCATCATTTCATCACCTATTCAACTTGCATTTCATAATACATTTGTAGAAATCTGAAATTGAAATTATTATTATAGACCTGAAATTAAAACTCATTGAAAAAAGCTTAAAAATCAATAAAACCCAGTTCAAAAACCCTAATCTAGGACCCATTCACCCACAGTGGCAAATGAGTCCCTAATAGGGTTATATATATAGCAACTTCTCATAGTTTGCAAGCTTCATTTCCAAATTCAAACTTTCCCATAAAAGCATACCAAGACTCATTTTCCACCTTGGGAAAATTAGTCCTTGGAGGCCTACCTAAAGCACTTTTTATGAGCTTTTTGGTGGTTTTTTGTACTTCCTAGGATTTCTGGTAAACTATAGTATCATTCTGGAAAGTTTCAAGAATTTTTTTTTATGCATCTAAGTAAAAATCATCCATTTAGCGTAGTCGTTTTTTAATCATTACAAAATAATTTCACTAGAAAAAATCATTAGATCTAAAAATGTTTACATTTCTAAAACTTTGCATAATATGGATAAAAGTACTTTTCACTTTTGAATACACAATGTTTACATTCATGAATCTTTGCATAAGTTTGATAAAAGTGATTTTCATTTTTGGATACACATTATTTATATTTTTAAAGCATTTCATAAGATGGTTAGAAGTACTTTTTATTTTTGGTCAAACAATATTAGTATCCTACCTTTCTAAGAATTCTAAGAGGAAGTTCATCTTCCCCCTAATGAGAATGCTTTACTAAAAGAGAATACAATGGTGGACAAACATGAAAATCAAGTTTGGTCTTCTCCTAATATCTCTCCTATTTGTGATGAATATATTTTGGCATTAGAAGATCTAATCATTGAGCACCATGAGAGTCCTACTTGGTTCTCTTCCCCTACTAAGAAAAAAATTATTGAATAAGAGGATACCATAATTGATAAGCAAGACAATCCAACCATTGATGACTCCCCTACATGTGATGAAGTTATTTTAGAAGAACCAAACATTTAATGTCATGAAAATCTAGTTTGTAGCTCTCCTAAAAACTCTCCTATTAGAGAGGATATCATGGAAGATGAAAATGAGAACATTGACATATGTCTTTCAAACAATATTGGTGAGGCTCCCTTAGATGAAGATGATGAAGAGAAAAAAATAGACTCCCCTTCACTAGGAGATCATGAAAATAAGGATAAGTTCGGTGAGGTCCTGAACATTATAACACCTTTGAGATGTCCTAGAGATCCTTTAATTATTGCACCTCCTAAAGATAAACTAATCATTTATCCACACTCACAACAACTGCAAGTTCAAAATAAGCCTATGCTTATCTTAGAACCACATAAAAGGAAACTGGATAATGATAATGTTTCACAACAACTAATTTTCAATACTATTGCTCATACATATAACACTAGGAACAATTTGCAACCAAGACAAACAACTCAAACATCCATCCCATTTCCTAACCCTATCTTACCTAGTCCTCCTTTTTTTCCTTTAAAAAGTGGAAAGGAGTATATCTTGTTGAACAACTTAAGTATACTTTTGTTAAGATATCCTTATGGGACCTTATTCAAGCCTCACCCATTTATCATAACATACTTCAAAGTGCTTTACAACAAGTTCCTATCCCTTCTAATGTGCAAAAAAATGTTTTGATATCCCAAATTCAAGTCGTGACTCTAGTCAACTTAGACATTAATTCTTGTCAAGATGAGTTACCTTCATTAGAAGAGCAAAAAAAAATGAAGCTTTCATGATAAAAGTTCATGTTAATTGAATAGTGATAAAGATAACTCTTGTTGAAAGTGGCTCAACCCTTAACATGTGTAGAATAAACCTTCTTTATGATATTGACATAGAAAAAATCCAAATTCAACTTGATTCTTTATCTATCCATGGATTTGATAACATAGGAAAACAACTGCTTGGAGTCATCACATTACCTATTAGAATTGGGAGAGAAAAATTACAAACTCCTATATATGTTATGCCTCATGATATTTCATACAACCTCGTATTAGGAAGACCATGGATTCATGAGATGCATGCAGTGCCTTCAAATCTTCATTGTAGAATGAATTATGTTCTTAAAAAATAAAAATTACTCACTTAAGGTTGTTCCTCAACCTGGAAGTTGTTTGATTGTTGAGAGACAAGGACACAATCCTTTGGAAGTATTCAAACAAGAAGCAAATGTGAAAATCACAAAGGAAGAGGAACACACCAAGAAAATTGATGAATTCACTTAGCTATTGGAAGATGAATGGGGTTCCTTAGATTTCACACCTACATTCATGGGAAAATACAAGATCATAAACAAAGAGTCTGAAAAGGAAAAAGAAAATGCAATAAAGTCAACACAAAATTTGAAAGCATCCACCTCAACCACTTTAGAAAAAATAAATTAAACAAAAACCTTTGATGAACCTAATCATGAGAAACCATTAAATCCAAAAGAAATGCAAAATCATTATGGAAGAGGTTATAAACTTGTGAAACAACTTGGTTATAGTGGAAAAGGATATGGTGCTAGACAATAAGGTATCTGTGTTCGTATAGATCGTAGCATGCAAGAAATAATTCACAGTCTTGGTTATTGTCCTTTGATAGAAATAAAAGTGTAAAAAAGGAATTCGCTTAATATCAATAGCCTTACAAAATATTCTTCCAAGACAAGTTTAACTTTGGTCCATCATGAATTGATAGATACTACATGTGGAAATAATTCATTAGATATGCATACAATTGATACTTTCTCTACACATTATAATTAATAACAATAGTTGCTACTCCTTTCCATGTAATACTTGTAGGATCATAGGATACTCACTATTGCATATTTTATATTCATTGAAAAGCATCTCATTATCACTAGGAGTGGTATACCATCATCCATCCTTGGCTCACCCTTGTCTCGAACTCAATGGGGGAAAGGGGTTAGGTAGCTTTTCCCTTATATGTCACTTTTCATTGTCTCTTGTGACTAGTTGAACACCCTCCATGAATATATAATAGCAAGCTTGGGATGTGGACGACATGCCTTAATTTGGATTGCATGTCACATACTTTTGTTTCTAGGCTTGGGTATGCATAGTATCATCATGGAAAAAACAAACCCTTAAGTAGCAAAAAATTCAGAAAAAATCAGAGTTAGGAAACTTGACGTAAAAATTTAATATGTTGTCTATATTATTTCAAAAATATGTAAGAATAGAATCTGTAGCAAATTTAATGTAATTTCTAAACTACTAGGTTTTTTTTTTTTTTAATCTATTTGGTGAAAATTTGAAATTTCAATTCTTTCAAGAGTACCTCTAGATTTCAAAGTGGAAAATAAGAAGTAAAGGTCTATCCCACCAACTTAAATCTATTGGCCAAATGATAATATTTTTATAATATTTTAGATAAAGTAAAGGACTCATGCCCCAATGTGATGCATATTTTTGGTAATTTTTTTCCAAGTAAATAATTAATTGTGAATTTTTTATTACAACTTTTTAAAAAATATTAAAACTCATATGTCTAACCACCTTAACTTGGTCAAACTTCATGAAATTAATTAATTTTTTTTAACTCGTAGTATGAAAATCATAGAATGTGACACTATTTTGATCTAAAAAAATGTGATAGCTTTAAAAACTATAGATGTTTTTCAATCAGCCTATCAATTAGGACCCTTTAGTCGTGAATCAAACAAAAATGAATAATAATTATTTATTAAATTCAAAGTAAATCATAAGTAATTTATATTGGTGGAAAGCTAAGAATCTCCTTTAAAAACCCTTTTCATTTCATCAATTTTGGGTAAAGAAAAAGTCATTAGCCACATACCCTACACATACCTATCATATCACCACTTTTTGGCCCATCATGATCCTACACATACTTGTTTAGTAGTGTTTTTTTGGGGGCAACTCCTCCCTCCTTATTCATGGAATATCTTTATTTCGGAAACATTTGACTTGGCATAGGGTTTTTTGAGGAAATATCTAATGTCTTAGGATTAAACATTGGCTACTTTAAAGCAGTTGCTCATAGCAATGGTGTTAGCAACCACTTGAAAGTGGGGGAATACATCGATGGCATCTTTTGACATTTTACACATTCCATGGTGTGATTTTATTTTTTCCTGTGACATTTCCTTTTCTTGGTGGTGTCACTAGGTTTGATATCCTCCAAGGCCATGATATTTCTAAGCATATAATTTCTATTAGTGGCATGATGTGAATGAGGCATCCCATAACTGGCAATATGATATTCTTGACTTGTCCTCTCTTGGAGACATTAGGCAGAGTGTTCCCTAAGAAGAACTTACATGAACATAGAAAAATACCCTTTAACAAAAACTTATAGACATAACATTCAAAATAATTCATAAAATCATAGCATTCTGGTGACTTATCAAAGTTGTTAGGAGGATAATTTTGGTATGGTATGGGAGGCTAATATGATTCTCTCATTTGCCACCTCCTTGGGATAACTCACCTAGTGGATGGAAAAAGGTTCCATTACCCTAGAATGAGAACACACATCATGGAAAAAAAACCTAGATGTGTTCCACATCATGTTGGACCTATAACATAGATTTTTGGCACCCTAATCCTTTCTAACGCTTCTAGGGTTTTTCACTTAAAAGGAGAAAGAACGGCCAAAATGCTTATGTCTACATTCAAAGTTAATGCAATATGGATGGAATATGGATGCAATATACCTAGATTCAATTCTTGAATGCAAGAATATTATAAGATTAATTGATTATTGAATGGAAACTAAAGGAAAACAACTTGTTTGAAAACACATTGTGTAATGCACAAACACGTAGAAACAAATGCAAATTGTAACAGATCTTGACAAAATTGAAAGTGTACACATAGAATATGGATGGAGACTAGAAATGGATTCTAGAATGTTGTTGATGTTGAATTTCAAGCCTAGTGGGACTCATTCACCATTCTGGGTGAGTTAGTCCCAGATTTACAAAACTCTGCTAGAACCTATTTCAAACAAAAGGGTATCTAAAAATGCAGAAAACACAAAATTGAACTGGAAGTGGGAATCATTCACCACCCATGGTGAATGATTCCACTTTTAATTTTTTAATATTCAAAAGGGGAATCTAAAGCTTCTGATCTGTACTTTTATTCTCTACAAGTGTATACTTTCAAAACTCTAATTTCTGAACCTGAAAATGAGTTTTTGTTGATATTTTGACTTGTTGAATGAAGAGAATACTTGAAAAAACTTGAAATGCAATCTTCAATGATTTCTAATCTTCCATCAGGCCTAAAGTTGTTTACACACAAGAAGAGAGGAAGAAATGTTGAATGTTAGCAACATTGGGAGCTTCCCTTGGTCAAACTCCTTTTAGATAATTAAACCAAAATGATGAAAGAATGGAATGAAACATGTAATAATAGAGTCGATTACATTTCCATGATGTTTAATCTTTTATGTATGCAACAAAACATCAAAAATATTCCCTTGAATTTTTGAAATTAATTGATATCTTGGTGGCCTTCGGAAACATGTCCCCAAGTTGGATTGAATTGAGAAGGAAGATGGCTGAATGGCTGATAAGATGAATTAGGGTTACAAGACTTATATCATGAAACTCTACCCATTTTATGTATACACTCCCATCACATACCGAAGGTATGTTTTAAGAGTAAACTTTTCAATTTCACTTTTTCCTCAAGCCAGTGTCAAAATAATAAATGGACTTCATTTTCCACCCATGTGGTGAATGGGTCCCAATTTGGATGGGACTGATTTTCCATGGATGGCGAATGGTCCCACAAAATAGCCTTGATAGCTAGATATGATATTAGGAAATAAGGTTTAAATTTAAACTCCTGAGCAGTATTTTTATCAACATTGGGTCTCGAGATGGATAATATGGGTTACTGGAGTGCATATTAGTAGATGCATGCAAAGATTACTAGGGCTTCATTTCCATAATTCAATGCGATTAAATACACTTTTACAACACTCCAAAATGAGGTCCACATAACCTAGAAAGGCACAAGACCTAGTGTGAATGTGTCAGACACATTACAACACTAGATTAAAGCTAAATTTAGTTTACAAGCCTTCTAGATTGATGTGATAATGCTATTAAATACATCTTATAATGTTGAATTAGGAGAAAATGACTTTGGCCAAGTCTGTAAAGAGTAGTGATCTTACAACACCTCACACTTTACATGTAAGACATTGATAAAAAAGTTTGTTATTCAATTTGTAAGGGTCAAAGATCTAGCGTGGATGCATAAAATGTCTCACAACACCGAATCAGGCCCAATGTTCACCTTACACTATTCCTATGTCAAGCAAGAGGTCCTTTTTCTATGACATTATTTATCTCACTCTTTAGTGAGAGGTGTATTTTACTTGCTTCAAAACTCACACTCAAGTAGAAATTCAAGAGAGATATGAGTGTACAGATGCAGATGACAAAGAATGACAAAGATCAAAGGAGGTTTCGCAAGCCCTTAGGATCCAAAATCCTAAGTCAAACCATCAAGATGTACGCAATCATGCAATGGCAGGAACTAGGAAGATGAGAAAGATGAAAATGAAAAGGGGGATCAAGCTTCGGACATCTATCTATCTAGCTAGTCAGATTAGATCTAGGATTTTTGTTTCAAGAAATAAAAATCGTATACTCACTCTAGGAAACAAAACCTTGGTGATCCATTGAGTGAGAAGACTCCAAAAAGATGAATACATATAAGAAGTTGGTATATACTCACAAACACAAGAAGTGGCTATGTGGAAATTTAGCCTCAAAATGGCTTCCCACTCAACCATATCAACTTATAATTCTTTGATAACTCTTTTAATAAGAAGCCACAAATGAAAATGATTTGACTCTAAGGGAGGTGTGCTAAATATTTCTTATGCTCTGACACTATAGACATTGTAAGTTCAAAATAGTGTAAGGAATTTTCAAAGGGTTTTTCCTTAGTCTGCATATCCCCATCTTAGGAACATTGTACTCAAATTTCCAAGAGAGGATAAGAACAAATTGTCTCATCTTGTTTCCAAGAGAGGAAAAGTGCAAGGTCTCATCCTGGGTAACATTTTACCTAATGCTTACAAGAGAGGGAATCACAAGAAAAATAAAATCACACAATGAAATGTGAGCGGGTGACGATGTCCCCACTTTTAAAAATGGTTGTGAAATACCTTAGTATTGTGGGAGCGTTTCTTGCTTTAAAGTAGAAGAAGAGAACATGGAAGCTACATTTTGGAAATCCCTATGCCAAGTCATATGTTTTCGAGAAGCTACATCATGAAAAAAAGAGAAGTATGTGTCATATGCAATCCAACTTAAGGAATTGAGTCCACATCCCAAGCTTGCTCTTAAGTATTCATGGAAGGTTAATGACTAGCCAAAGGAGGCAACCAAAAATGACATACGAGGAAAAGGCTACATAACCCCATGCCTCCACTTAGTGTAGGAGAAGGGTGGAGCTAAAATGATTGATGAAATGTGGTGGTGAGAGGAAAATCAAGACACTAGGAGGGAAGTGGCACTTCATAGAGGGAAGCATACCAAACTCCCTAAAAGTGGATTTTACAACTACAAAGCTTTACATTCATTAGTGGAGTGACCATGAACTCTATGATATGCACAAAATGAAGTCTTGTAAGAGATTTTCTTTCTAGTTCTAGGGGGAAGAGTGATCAAGTGATCTTGAAGGATTCTCAACAAGATACACTCTTGATCAATGGTAGAAGGTGGTCTTGTGGTTTGTGACAAAGATACATCTTCCTCAATAGTGGTTGTCATATATTTACAAGACTCTTTAGATTGTCATATTTTATTCTCTCCATTATAGGAGGGTTTAAAATCTAACGAATTAACATCATGAACATTTTGTGAGATAACATTGACATTAAGTGAAGGTTTAGTTCTTTGTTTTATGTTTGGAAAAGGATGAGGTTCAAGACCACTAGTGTTGAGGAGTTAAGGATGGATGATGGTTAAGGTTGATTTAGGAGTATGTTGTGTGAGAGTAGTGATGTTGAGGGAAGGCTTGGAGATTTCTATCAAAGGGAAATAACCAAGACCATGAGTTTTTTGTTGTGTGTGAGGATCAATGAGGAAACATATACCTTTTTCACTAGCACCACATCCTTTTCCACTATAGAAAATTTGTTTCATGAGGTCATAACCTTTTCCATAAAGCTTCTTCATTTCTTTGTAATCAGGTGGTTGTTCGTTATTGTGTTCGTCAAAGGTTGTTGTGTAGTGTGTGTTTTTATCTAAAGTGGTTGAGGTGAATTCTTTCAAAGGGTTGTCCACTTTTTTGTTGTCCCTAGTTGAATCTTTGTGTATGATCTTATACTTTCCCATGAAATCATGTTCAAAATCCCAGTAACCACAATCATTGTCTAATAGCTACATGGCTTGTTCACTATGTTGTTGTTTGTCCTTTTGTTTTGTAGGTTCCACTGGTGTATTTGATGTTGATGTGTTTAAGGAATTGATTTTTTTCTCAAGTTGTAAGACACTATAAGTTTCAGGGTCGGCATCAAGGGTGTATACTTTGTTGTTGTATATGTATTTAATTTTACGATGACGAGTAGATGGCTCCCCATTCATTGCATGAATCCATGGTCTACCTAAGATAAGATTACATAAAAGTTTATGTCACAACATGGATTGGTGTATTCATTGTGGCCACTCCACCAGTAAGAGGCATAATGATCACCCCTAGTGGTTTCTTTTCAACATTGTCAAATCCCTTAATAGTTAAAGAATCAGGTCGAATGGTTGATTGATCAATGCCAAGCCTATCCAAAAGGATCACACTACACACATTAAGAGCAGAACTAGTATCAACAAGAGTTATCTTTATTCCTTTTGTTTTGTATTGAGCAATGATCATGAAAGCATTGTTATGTTGTTGCACATCCAAAGAGGGGAGTTCACTTTGGTGGAAAACAATGTCAACATTTATTCCTTGGATCATGGATCCTATATTAGTTGGTTGCACATTAGAAGGGATAGGAACTTGTTGTAATGTTTTTTGCATCATGTTGTGATAGTGAGGGGAGGCTTGAATAATATCCCACAATGATATCTTAGTAGGAGTATTCTTTATTTGTTCGACAAGATTGTACTCCTTTCTAGTAGGAAGACCTAGTAAGAAAGGTCTAGAGGGGATAGGATTCTAGGCAAAGGTAAGGATGTTGGGTTTGGCTGCGGTGGTTGTGGGTTATTTTTTAGTGTTATATTTGTGAGCAATGCTATTATAACTTAGTTGCTATGAGACATTAGTTTGAGGGTAAATGATAAGTTCAGGTTTATTTTGAGTGTTTTGTTTGTGTGAAGGTGGGTAGAGAATTAGAGGGATGTTAGGATGTCCCACGGGGTATGTATGAGGTCCATTGATCAAGGGGGGTCTAATGGACACTTGTGCATTCATAACCTAAATAGTCTTGGTTTGATGTTTCTCTAATGAAGGGCAATCGAGAACCACTTGTTTAGTGAAGGAAGACACATTATTATACTTTTCATTTTCTAGCATCATGATATTCTCCCTCGAAGGAGAGTTTTTAGGAGAACAACAAGTCAAATCTGCTTGACAAGTAAGGTTTGGTTAGATTCCATAATAACTTCATCACCAATAGGGGAATGATCAATGATGGAATTATCAAGAGGGGGATGATTATGAGGTGTTAGGTGAGTTTCCATTGTCTTTAAGGGCTCATTTTCTTGTTTCGTGTTATCTACCCTACTAGAAGACCTTGTAATATGGTCATCCAAGTTTGAGGTTTGTAAAGTAGCTTCATCACCACTGGGGGATGCATCAAGTGAAGGACCAATATAGTTTTCAAATAGACTATCCCAAGTGGGAGGAGAATTAGAGAAGGGAGAATCAAGGGTTTCATGTGATTTGTAATAGGGATGTCTTCTAACACCAACCTATCCTCTTTACATTGGGGAGGGACATTAGGAGATGGAAAAGTTTGATTGTCATGCTTATGGAGACTAGGTAAGGTGATAGTTAGAAATCTCTCTATGATCTCATTTTTTTGTTGTCTAACATCTTCCAAAGGGGAATGAGGAGATGGACAATCAAGACACTCAAGACTTGTAACTTCCTTCACCAAGATACCTTCATCACTAATAGGAGATATATTGGGAGGAGAACAAGTATGATGGTTATAATTGTCTACATTACCATTCTAACCAATGGGAAATGTAAGATTAAGGATTGTGTCAATGGTTTGATCGCGTTTTTTAACGTCCTCATTGTTGTAATCAAAATTGAACTCATAAGAGGGAATGTTGTACTTATACAATCCATTATTAAAGAAATCAAAGCCACATATTTTGAAAGAAAAAATACTATGATGAAAAAGGAAAGAATGTACAATGCAATGACTTAAAAGGAAATGCAATTTTTTAGTTTTTAAGTAAGCTATTTTTTTGTGTACACAATGCAACAATCTGAAAATGAAATGTTGTGAATGCAAAAGTGAAAGTAAACAATGCATGAAATGAGCTATTTTAAGCTATATCTAATGAAATGTATGATACAAAAACTCAGCTAACTAATATAGGTAGGTAAAGGAACCAAACAAAAGCTAAAAAATAGGGTTTTTAGTTCTATAAAGGGCAATTTTAGGGGTGAAAAGGGACCGATTCGCCCAAAGTGGTGAATGAGTCCCAGTATGGACTTTTTCTAGAAATTTTAGAAATTTTTGATGGATTTGGATGTTTTTTGAGTGATATGATGCACACCTAAGTTAAAAAATGCAAAATTTTAGAAATTTTAAATGAATTTAGATTCTAAAAATGCAACCTAAATGCACTTTTATAAGAATGCCAAATTTGAAACCTAGCATGCAAATGAATTCATGCAAGTTCTAATGATACATCAATGCAAGCTAGATGTATGATGGATGAATCCAAATAAAACAAGAATTTATTTGAAAAAGTAGGTTCACCAAAATGTAACATAGATTTTTGGCACCCTAATCCTTTCTAATGCTTCTAGGTTTTTTCACCAAAAAGGAGAAACAAGGGCCAAAATGCTTATGTCTACATTCAAAGTTCATGCAATATGGATGGAATATGGATGAAATATACCTAGATGCAATGCTTGAATGCAAGAAAATAATAATATTGATTGATTATTGAATGGAAACTAAAGGAAAACAACTTGTTTGAAAACACGTTGTGTAATGCACAAACACTTAGAAATGAATGCAAATTGTAACAGATCTTGACAAAACTGAAAATTGCCCCTAGAATATGGATGGAGACTAAAAATGGATTTTGGAATGTTGTTGATCACAAAATTTTCCGGAGCTAGTGGAACTCATTCACCATTTTGGGTGAATCAATCCCAATTTTGTAAAACTATGCGAATGTTTTGGAGACAAAGGGGTGTATCTAAAAATGTAGAAAATTCAAAATTGACTTGGAAGGTAGGACTCATTAAGCCCACTTGTTGATGGTCAAAGCAATAGAACAACATTAAATAGAATATTACTATTCTATTTCTCATAAAGAAAGATAACACATGGATATCTAACTCCCAAGGTCCTGGTAATCGGTTCTCGAATGTGTTGATTTCACTCAATGGTTGATGTAACTATAATGTTCAAGGTGCCTGCTAGTGTTGAGCTTCTAGATTGTTATAAGATCAAACATATATTTAACCCTACTTTAACCGGTGGTTTTAAAGAAATAGAAAAAGATAGATCAAGGTTTTAAACTGAAAAGAATGTTGATTCATCCAACTAATCAGACTTGCTACCTTCCAAGGAATTCTTAAACTAAACTGCAGAATAAAGTTAACTTGTAATTAATACATAGTTTCATTCATTCACAGTACAAACTTCAATAGTAGATTGCAAATCATCATTTAAACAAAACATAAAATCAAATTTCATTCCTTGAAAGCTTTTCAAATCAAATGATTACCCCAAGATAAATACCATTATGGAGCACAATATGAAGTAGATTTAAATCTGGCTGCTTCTACTATTGGTGAAACAGATAAACAACATTTACAAATCTGGCAAGATCACCAGTGTATAGAAAACCCATGTCTTCGAATTATCTCCATCTATACTAAGGAAATCTGAAAGAGACATTACTTCCTCTTCCTATTGAACTAAAAACGTCTAACTCTTTGTAAAACCCTAGCTTGCTAATTCTTAGCCCTAACTTGTCTATTAATAAAAAGGAAGAAGATGTTGAAGATAAAAGAGGATCATATATCAAAGAAAAATATCCCTTACAAAGAGGTGAAAATTCCATATATGCATGCTCCAAAATGAGTCGGACCCGTTTTAGGGTTTACAAAAAAGTCGGTTATAGAAGGGTTGGCCCTAGAATAATTTGGGACAAAGTCAATGATGCATTAAATGTGCATACCCTACTCGTGTCGATGAAGTATTTTCCATGGGCATGGTCTCCAAATCTTTTACAAACATCACATTAACTCGCAGCCCTCGTGTCCGACCTCGAGACTTCTTTGCATAGCTACTTTGAATGCTCTGAAGTATTGTCATTAATATCGATCTGCTTTTTCCAGTTGACATCCCAGCTATCATTGAGACTCACGGCCTTCTCCTCTCTATCTAGATCTTTCTGCAAGTTGCTCTACAGTAGCAGACGAACACCACTACTCGTTGAACCGATCATCCTCTTTGATTACAGAGCATATCCATATCGTTCATAGTCCACTGATCTTCCTCACAGGAGGAGATTCATAATAGACTAACTTGCCAATAGTCAAACTTCAGCTCCCTTTGATTGGTTTGACACACACCACGCAGGATTCCAAAATGATCAAAATTCATTCAAGCCGAATCACATGTCGGTGAGACACTAGCTGTGTCTCCCCGATGCGATAATGCTCCACAACATCCATCGGCATAACTTACTTCTATCGGCAATAGGTTATAGCGAGTTGCAAGAATTATACCGATATCCTTTTCCATCACCCAGACTATCATAGCCGGCAAGAGGTCTCACTGAAGTCCACAGCAGACCCATCGCTATCGGCAAGACCAACAGTCATCGGCAAGAGGTCGTACCGAAGCATTCGGCAATAGATATTACCCTGACCAAACCATCGACAAGAGTCTCGGTGATGCTTGGCATGAACATATCCATTGGCAAGACCAACAAGTCATAAAAAGCTCTTGCCAAGCTTCCATGTCACAGTGAAGAGTCCTTCTATCGGCAAGACATCATCAGTCGGTATGAGTCATATCGAGGGTAACACCTCTCCCCGACGCTCCCTGTTGCCAGGAGTCTCATCGAAGACACATATACCTGTCGGCGAGAACAACACCCATTGCAAGGACATCATACAAAGAGAAAACCTTTTTGAAAGAGTTTCCCTGATGCTACAACCTTGCGAACAACTATTGGGGAGAGTCTTCCCCGAGCGGAGAGAGATAGAAAACTCTCAGTGACTAAAATTTCTTGGCGACCTGAGCATTTCTAATGAACAGAACACAACAGCTAGTCGGTAATACCTCCAGAGGGTCTCACTAACTTTATTCCTTCAAAAGTTTCATGCTAACAAGATTAAGGCACATTTTCTGATAGATTTCCTTGAGAGAGCATCAGGTGTTCTTGAAATGCTTTAATCTTGCAAAACAATGCCCTCATTAGTCCTCCAAGCATAGAAAATATTATCAATCCTTGTCTTATCCTTCAAACCCTTCATTCAAAACTTAACTCCAGTGGAGGCGGGACCAAACCCGAACTAGGAACAACACTTACCTTCCATACTTGGCTGAGATGGGGGCAAATGAAATGAGGCAGGGGCCGATTTTGAGCAGGGAATTGAACATGAGACAACTCGTGCTTCAATTCATTTGCACCATTCCTAGGTATCTGACCCTACAAAGAAAGCAAGATAAGCAAAGAGCCAAAACATAAGGAACAAAGATAGAAACAAAATAGAGGTGGGATCAAAGAAAAAACTGATCCTAGGCGAGCCACAACGGGGGTGGAAGCGGAACAAAAATCGGACCCTGAACTTTCTCCAAATTCCAGGTTCAGTTTCCCACCCACAGCTCCTATCGACATCGCACAAAGAAACGGAAAAAAAAGGACAAAAGGAAAAGGGAAGAAGTTAAGAAAAAACCCCGACCAAAAGATGAAACAAAAGATAAATTAGCGGCAGACCGAACAAACTAGGGGCCGAGCGAACCCGAGAACTTGGAACTTTGAAAAGTTATGAAGTTCGGGTTTGTCCCGCATCTAAGTGCCCACCTAGAACAACAAAGAACAAAGCGCCGAGGAAGCTGGCGGAGTGGAACCAAAACCTAGAACTTAGAAAGTTCAGGAAGTTTGGTTTCCTCCCGGTCTGCATCTGGGAAAGCCAAAATGCCTAGGGTAAAACAAAAGTGAACTAAAGCAGGAAACTGAGGAATGAAAGCGAACTTGGAAGGGAATTCCAAGTTTGGTTTTTAGTCCCCAATTCTGTATCCTTGAGAACAAAAATCAGGTAGTTATGCAAGGCATAGCACCACCCATGGTGAATGATTCCACTTTTAAATTTTTCAATATTCAAAATTGGAATCTAAAGGTTCTGATCTACACTTTGATTCTCTATAGGTGTTTGCTTTTGAAAGTTTGATTTATGAACTTGAAAATGAGTTTTTGTTGATATTTTGACTTGTTGAATGAAGAGAGGACTTGAACAACCTTTTAATGCAATCTTGAATGATTTTTAAGCTTCCAAGAGGCCTAAATCTACATACACACAAGAAGAGAGAAATAAATGTTGAATGTTAGGGCATGGGAGTTTGCCTTGGTCAAACCCCTTTTAGGAAATTAAACCAAAATGATGAAAGAGTGGAATGAAACATGTAATAATATAGTTGATTACCTTTCCATGATTTTTTATCTTGAATGTTTGCAACAAAACATGAAGAATCTTCCCTTGAATGTCTAAAAATTGATATTTTGGTGGCTTCAAATGATGAAACCCTAAGTTGGTTGACTTGAGATGGAAGATTGGTGGATGAATGAATGATAAGAGATGTGAATTAGGGTTACAAGACTTATATTTACAAGAAATTCACCTATTTTACTTGTGAATACCTCATCATAGGCCGACATGAAGTAAGATTAAACTTAAATTTCACTTCTTTCCTACTCAAAGGTCAAAATTGGGCCAAATGGGACTCATTCGCCACCCATGGTGAATGGGTCCCATCTAGATGGGACTGATTCACCATGGATGGTGAATGGGTTCCATAGGGGCCATTTTGATAGCTAGGATGCTAGGAGAAGGAAATAAGGTTTAAATTGCAACTTTGTTGGGTATTTTATCAAATATTGTCTTAGGATGCACAATATGGGTTAATAGGGGCCTATTAGTCATGATGTAAAGAGTAATTAGCAATTGGAACATAGAATTCAATGTGAAAATGTGATTAAATATACTTTCCAACACTAAAAGGAGGTCCACATAGCCTAGAAAGACACAAGAACCAATGTGAATGTGCAAGACACATTACAACACTAGTTTATCATTAAGTTTATTTTACAAGCCTTCTAGATTGATGTGAGGATGTCATTAAACATATTTTATAATATTTAATTAGGGAGAAATAAGTTCATTAAGTCTAGAAAAGTGTGAAAGTATCTTATAACACTTTACAACACCTTTGCAAGATATTGATAAAAGCATGTTATTCAATTTGTAAGGGTCCAAGACCTAGTGTGGATGCATAAAATTTCTCACAACACATGAATCATGGCCCCATTAAGTCCAATTTATCATGAATTATTCCCATATCAAGCAAGAGGTCCTTTTTTTCTATGGCACAAGACCATCGAAGCTTGATCCCTTTTTCTTTGACAAACAACCATGTTCCACATTTTCTTCGAACGATTGAAGCTTTATCCTTTATTTTCTTTAGTTTTTCTTGATATTTGATAGGGTATGATTATGTATATTTGTTATTGATGCATAATTAAGCATCCTAAATGTCTACTTTAGTGTGAGTTTGGCATGGGGGAAAGTCTCACTAAAGTGGGGGAGAAAGGTAGCATAAAAAAAAGTAACCCTTTTTCATGCTTACTTTGGGAATGATCAATTAATGATAAAATGTACTTAATTATGCATTATTTAGGGTGTTGTAAACTATTTTCTTACACTTTCACACTAATATAGGGCTTTATTAATTAATTGAGATTAATTAGAGTTTAATTGGCCCCATTAATTCAAATCCAAGCCTTAATTATTACATTTTTTGAAGGATTTATTGCAACAATCATTAATAATATTGCATAACATTTAATTTGGAAAGGTTTGAGTCCTATAAAATTGTGCTAGGACCCATTGGGTGAATGGGTCCTACTTACCTAGGACACCTTTTTTTAGCATATTTGTGGTGAGATTTTAGTAATATTTCATCACCATGAAACTTGGTCCTAGAAAATTGTGGTAGGACACATTCACCACTTTGGGCGAATGGGTCCTCCTTACATAGGACAATCCTTTTTGAACTTATTTGTGGTAGGATTTTAATGATTTTGAATCCTAGATCTGATGCCAGCTTGGATTATTTGAATTTCAGGGTTAAACCTTAGGTTTAGTATAAATACAAGGATAATTCACATAGTTTCATCTAAGACATCCTAGCAACTTGTTCACGTTATCATTAGGGAACTTTAACAAGAGCATTATAGAGCATTTTCACAAGAATTTTAAGGAAATTCAAGGGTATATTATTGAAGTTTCATTGCAAAAATTAAAGATCATATCATCGTGTCAAAGGCATAGTGCATCAAGCATGTTGTTGAGCTAGTGTGTTGATGTAGTATTGAAGATTCATTCACAAGAATTGTTTCACATCCAATTCAAGATAAATATCTACATTCTACATGGCCACTTCATGTTAGTTTATAGATTTACATTACAATACATCATCCAATGTATCATTGTTTCATGTTTCATGTTTCATTTTCATATTTCACTATTTCATCACAAGGTTTAATTACCCAAAGAGGGTTTGACCAAGGAAAACCCCTATTCTCTAACAATCAACAATTTTTTCTCCTCTTTGATGTGTGTTTGTAGATTTTTAAGGTTGAATATCAAGAAGAGAACAAGAATAAAACAAGGTTTTCAAAGTTGAGAAGTTGAAAAGTTGTCATCTACATTGCAAGATCATGGAAAGTTGTTTATAAAATTTATTTCAGACTTTTAGGAGCTAGTCACCTATGAGATAGAAGTGCAAACATTGAAGAACAAAACCCAAAAGTCAGTTTTTAGAAACCCTAAGAGGGATCCATTTGCCACATTGGTTGAATGAGTCTTCAGTGACCTCAAAACAACAATTTTTCAACAAGGTACATGCTTTTTCATCCTTTCAAAACCTCTCTTATTATTGTTATAATAGTTAGGAGTGATTTTTTATTGTTATTTACATCATATACTAGACACAATTGCATGCTTCATAGAAAAATATAATGGTTCATCATCTTGTTGATTCATTTTGGTGAACCCTATCTTCATATGAAACACTATTCGACACCTGTAAACATGGAGATAAGGAAAAA
>VDFB02049217.1:71042242-71108645 GCA_007258455.2 Sequoia sempervirens
TTCATGTTTTATTCATGAGAGGCTATTGTGTACAATATGTATCTTGGAACTCCCATTGAAGATGTATGCCCATGAATGACTAAGTTGAGAGACTGGCATGCCTATCCTCAATGGAAGCATCAATATTTAAACCTTGTTGTTCTTGACTTGGAACCAAATGGTGTGGATTTTTTTTTCTGTAGGTTCCTTCCATCTATTTTCATTTCTTTTACATTTTAGATTCTCTTTATTTTTATTCTTTTACTTTTCCTATTTGTAAGTAAACTACTAAAAATTGATTAGTGTCTCCTCATAGAAAATGTTGATTTATGAGCCATCCAAGAGAATCTTAGCCAAAAAAGAAATGCAGCATCCTTATTTTCATGATCTTGATAAATATCAATTATGATTTTCAGCCATTATAAAAGTGTGTGTGAAGCTTAGCGAGGGAATTTCAAGTTATTCATTTGAATTTAACCTCATCATTAGCACCTATGGTGTAGACATTATAGGAGCATGTCAAATTCCAAGTTATTCTATTCATGAGAGGATTTTGTGTGCAATAGGTATCTTGGAACTCCCAATGAAGATGTATGGCCATGAGTGACTAAGTTGAAAGAATAGCATGCCTATCCATAATGGAAGCATCAAGATTTAATCCTTGGTGTTCTTAACTTGGAACCAAATGGTATGGATTTGTTGTCTATAAGTTCCTTCCATATATTTTCATTTCATTTCCATTTTGTATGTTATTTCTTTTTCTTCTTTAACTTTTCCTATTTATAAGTAAACTACTAAAAATTGATTGGTGTTTCCTTGTAGAAAATGTTGATTTATAATCCATCGAAGAGAATCTCAGCCAAAAAAGAATTGCAACATCCTTATTTTGATGATCTTGAAAAATCTCAATTCTAATTTTAAGCCATTATAAAAGTGTGCGAAGCTTAGTGAGGGAATTTCAAGTTACTCATTTGAAGTTAAACTCATCATGAACACCTATGATGTAGACATTATAAGAGCATCTCAAATGTATGAGTGATATTGTAAAGGATCTATGAGAACAAAGTACCTAAGGCATCCTTGAATCATATTTTTGGTTATTATGAGAGAATATTATAAGTTGAGTTTGTGTGCATGAAAATGGGGCACATTGATTCAATATTTGATTTAAGTGGGGTGTTGTAATTCATATAGGCTGATTTTTTTCTCATGATTTTGTATTACCACTTGATAGTTTTGAGAAAGAATTGTGCATACAAGTACAAAAACTTGGGTTTCAAAGTGGTGTATGAAGCATATTATAAAATTATAGCACAAACATAAGAATTAGGACTGCCAAATAAATCTCATTTTATTGTAAACATAATATTATTAATATAGTGAGTGTAATAAACATTGATGGTTAACAATCATTCTTTTTTTTTTCTTTTATTCTCTCCCTATTATAACTAGCACCAACTAACTAACTTATAATAAAGACTTCATTTATTAAAATAAATCAACCTAATTATTATATATCAATATCAATATAGCATAAAATCTATTTACATAAACATTTGTAATGATATTTACTCAAATTTTGAAATTTATTGTTGCCCTCAAACATTTGTAATTCATCTAGTGCAATCCTTTAACAATCCAAATTACAAAAGGGCAACAATATTTGATGGCCTATTACCTAGAGAGTGTGTTAGTTATAGGAATTATGTCTGAGGCATCAAGATCACATAGGGAACCTCTACAGTAAAATCCCTCAGTTTTTGTTATCTCAGAGTCATTTTCCTATGGTGACAAGTTTTTCACTTGATGGAAAAAGTGTCGAATGCAAGTAGTGTAAAGTTACAAAGTGTTGCAACTTCCATTCTGCAACTCGTGTGACCAAATGGAATATTCCAATATGTCTAGATACTTACATTTATGCTAGGCATGGTACTCCTTCACACCCAAACATGTCGAATCACTTTGAACTATGTTCAACCGACTCAATCCCTTAAGAGTCTAAAGCGCAAAATGGTTGCAATATTTAATGAGTTATTACTAGGAAACCATGACACGTACAAAATATTCGTCTAAGCCTATGGGATTGCATTGGGCCCCTCTACAATAAACTCTCTTAGCTTTTTTTTTTATCTTAGAGTCATTTTCCCATGGTGTCTAGTTTTCACTGGATAAAAAATGTATCAAATGCAAGCAATGTAAAGTTGTAAAGTGGTTCAATGTTTGTTCTACAACTCGTGTGACCAAACAAATAGTTCCAATGAATCTAGATGGGTAAATTTTTACTAGACATTGTCCTCTTTCACAACCAAACATGTCAAATCACTTTGAGCTATGTTCAGCCGACTAGATCCCTTCAAAGTCTAAAGTGCAAAATGGTTGTAATCTTTGACGGGCTATTACTCAAAAATTGTAATTCTCATGAAATCTCCATGTGAGCCTATGGGATCACATTGGGCTCCTCCATAATAACCTCTCTCAATTTTTGTTATCTTAGAGCCATTTTCCTATGGTGTCCAATTTTCACTTGATTGAAAAAGTGTCAAATGCAAGCAGTGTAAAGTTGCAAAATGGTGTACCTTTTGTTCTACAACTCGTGTGATCAAATAAACTATTCTAACACATCTGAATGGGTACATTTACACTAGTAATGATCCTCTTTTTTTCCAAAACAAGCCGAATCATTCTGAGCTACATTTAACCAGCTCGATCCCTTAAGGGCCCAAAGTGCAAAATGGATACAATCTTTGATAGGTTGTTAATCAGAAACTGTGATGCTTAAAAAATCTCTTTCTAAGCCTACATGATCACATTGGGCTCCTCTATAGTAACCTCTCTTTGTTTTTGTTATCTTGTAGTCTTTTTCCTGTGGTATCCAATTTTCACTTGATGGAAAAAGTGTCAAATTCAAGTAGTGTGAAGCTACAAAGTGGTGTAACTTTCATTCTACAACTCGTGTGACCTAAAAAACTATTCCAATGTGTTTTTATTGGTACATTTATGCTAGGAATTGTCCTATTTTACACGCAAACATGTTGAATCACTCTGAGCTATGTTCAACTAGGTCGATCTCTTAAGTGTCCAAAGTGCAAAATGGCTGCAATCTTTGATAGGCTATTACTCAGAAATTGTGATGCTTAAGAACTCTATGTTTAAGCCTACTAGATTTCTTTGAGCCCCTCTAAAATAAGATCTCTTGATTTTTATTATCTTGGAGTTGTTTCTCATGGTGTCCAGTTTTCACTTGATGGAAAAAGTGTCAAGTGCAAGCAGTGTAATATTGTAAAGTGGTGCAACTTACGTTCTGCAACTTGTGTGACCAAATGAACTGTTCCAACGTGTTCATATGGGTGCATTTACACTAGACATAGTCCTATTTTTCAACCAAACATGTTGAATCACTCTGAGCTACATTCAACTGGCTTGATCCCTTATGGGTCCAAAGTGCAAAATGGTTGCAATATTTGACAGGCTATTAATAAGAATCTATGATGCTTATGAACTCTCCATCTAAGCCTACAAGATTTCATTGGGCCCCTCTACAAATACTTCTCTCAATTTTTTTATGTCAAATTTTTTTTCTCTTAGTGTCTAGTTTTCACTTGATGGGAAAAGTGTCAAATACAAGTAGTGTAAAGTTGCAAAGTGGTGCAATTTTTTTTTGACAACTTGTGTGACCAAATGAACTATTCTAGTGCATTTAGATGGGTACATTTACACTAGGAATGGTCCTCTTTCACACACAAACACTCTGATTCACTCTGATCTACATTCAACCGGCTCCATCCCTTATGATGGCATGCAAAACAATCAAAACATGAAACATTCACACGAGGGTTGGGAAGTCTGAGTTTTCCACACAAAAAGCATGATAATCCCATGGTTGAAAATTTTGTATTGATCAAAGTGGGTAATAATTATATATTATATAGATCATAATTCTTCTCTATCTTTAAGATCTTCTAACTTTGGCAATGGTTTCACTAAGTTGTGAAGGGAAAATTGTTCTTAATTTAGTTATGCCTATATGGGTTCATTTTCCTTATCTACCATTGTAATTTTGGGTGGATTACTGCTTTCAAAGTATTGGGAATGCTTTGGGTAGATTTATATCCATTGATCTGATGGACATAGAAATATATCAAAGGGGTTTCTTGACAAAGTTTTGTTGATAGTTGGGGAGTGAGCATATAAACAAGCCAATGAATATGAAAGTATTAGTGTAGAATATACTACCTAAAATATTCCTTTAGATAAGTTTGTTAGTTGTTAGATTTTAGGATAATGATTGCTTAATTATGCAATCTTGCATGGATTTTCATTCCTATTTTGGGTATGTGATGGATCATCATGGAAAAAATAGGCCCTTATGTGGTGATAAAATTCAAAAAAATAAAAGTTAGGAAACTTGACGTAAAAATTTGAATAAGCTATCTATATTATTTCAAAAATATGTAAGAATAGAATATGTAGCAAATTGAATGTAATTTCTAAACTACTAGGATTAATTTTATTTTTTTAAAATCTATTTGCTGAAAATTTGAAATTTTAATGCAGTAACACTTAAATTTCAAGGAAAAATTAAGAAGTAGGTGTCTGTCTAACACCATAACCACAATAAAATGATAATATTTTTCTATAATATTTTAGATATAAGTAGAGGAATCATGTCGAGATGGGATGCATATTTTTTTGTAATTTTTTTCCTAGTAAATAATTAATTATGATATTTTTATTACAAATTTAAAAAAATATAAAACTCGTATGTCTGACCACCTTAAATTGGTCAAAACATCATGAAATTCATTTTCTTTTTATCATATAGTATGCAAAGCATAGAATGTGATGCATGTTTTAGATTAAAAAAATATGATAGCATTTGAAAGCTATAGATTTTTTTCAATCAACCTATCAATTAAGACTTTAGTCATAATTCAAATAGAAAATGAATAATAATTATTTATTAAATTCAAAGTAAAGTATAATTCATATTAGTGGAAATTTTAGAATCTCCTTAAAAAACCCTTTTCATTTCATCAATTTTGGGTAAAAGAAAGTCACCAGCCACATACCCTACACATACCCATTATATCACCACTTTTTGGTCCATCATGATCCTACACATACACTTTTCTAGTTGGAAGTTTCCATTCTAGAAGGTTTATATCTTGATATATATATTATACTCATTTTTAAGTAATTATCAAGTTAATAATTAGTGCATTTATTTATAGTTAATCTTTTCTTTTCATTTTGTGCAATTTTGTAATTTATAACTCTACTAGTATTCCTACAAATATTGAAGTTGTTTAGCATCAACTAATAAAGTTTTCTAGTATCAATCAATAAATATTCAAGAAAAACCATGAAGGAAAAAAACGAGCAATGCTAAGGCTAACTAATTAATAAGTATATAGGTGAATAATTCAAGCATACATGTGATTAAGTGAAGCACAAGTACTCAAATACACGTAAGCCTTGAATTATACAAATGAATACATAGTATACACATTAATACAAAGTATATGCATGAATAAAAGGTATACACATGAAAACATGTAAGTCACAAAGTATACACATAAATTTTAAATCATACACTTAAATACACTCAACTCATATCTATTGAACCATGGATTTATAATGCAAATATGGACACCATCGATAAGAAATATGTGCATTAACCAAATAGACATGTAGGAATACATCAATATATGTGAATATAAGTATATAATATATACAAAATAGCCATATAGGCTTACGAGAATGCCATATAGGCATACAATGTCAAATATATCCAATACAAAATATGTAAAAAATTGTCATACAAGCATACAATAAAGGGCTCTGGAATCAAAAGTCATTTCTCTCCATGCTCTTGAAATAAATTATTTCCCTTTTATTGTTAGATAGATGGTGATAAGTCTGTCGTTTGTTTATTCTAGGGTCAAGGAGTGCTCCTAGTGCTCCTCCTAGGGTTTAGTTCCTAGTCAAGATTTATCTATTACAATAAGAAGTAAGGACATTAATATATATAAATTACATTATAAAAAATGATATATTTAACAAAATAATCACTTACTGCCAGTAGAAGATCTCTCTCCTTGAGGGAAATATTTGCATGCCCATGTTGTGGCGTGTTGAATCCCTGTAGAAACCAACCAAAGAAAATTAAAATATGAATCAATAATGGTTTTCTTTTTCACTAACTAACATCTATAACAATGAATGTAAATTGAAATTTAGTAATATGCCTCATACCTCTGTGAGAGGCATCGAGTAGTCTACAATAGAAGAAAAACCAAGCTCCATTTCCCTATGAACATTTGGAGGTATACTTTCTTCCAACATATGAAAATAAAACAAAAAAAAAAATCACAAAAACTACAATAGTGATGCATGTCATGGATTATAACGGGTGAGATAATGAGCAAAATTTTGAGTACTTATTAAAATATATATTTCTAACTATCATGCTTACTATTTTTCCTATCCATAGCTTGTTTGAAAGAATGTATTTTAGGCTTTTATTAATAGCACAAGGCAGTGAACTGTTTGATAAAATTCTTTGGTAGACATGTGTGAAAACTATTGTAGGATAGAGATGATAGTGAACTATTTGAAAAAATTCCTTAAAGAAATGCACTCTCATGGACATGGAATTCCATCACCATGAGACCACATTTCTTTGAGGATTTTTTTCAAATAGTTCATTGCCTTCTCTATGGTACTATGGTGGGATGGGGTGGATGGTATAGTGTGGTCTTGGTTATGAGAGGGAGGGCGATCATGACATGAAGAGGGAGGGGTGGGGACATGAACAAGTGGAATAAAAGGTGGAAGGTTCCATAAATTGGTAAAATGAGGATGAGGATGAGGGCCTTGAAAAGAATTTGGAGGGGAATTTTAGCTAAAGGCTTGGTTTCTAGATTCTTTGGGAAATGAGCTATTTAAAAAAATTCCTCAAAGAAATGTGATCTCATGGTGATGGAATGACATTCCATCACCATGAGACCACATTTCTTTAAGGAATTTTTTCAAACTACTCACTGCCTTACTATGATATTGCTTACTATTATGCTTTGATATATTTTTTCCAAGAATCCATTGTTTGTTGGAAACCACCTATTTTGGGCTTTTAGCCATAGTAGTAAGGAAGTGAGTAGTTTGATAAAAAAAAATTGGTAGACATGTATGGAAAATGTGGTAGCATAGAAAAGGTAGTGAGATATTTAAAAAAATGCCTCAAAGAAATGTGGTATCATGGTGATACAATGAAATTCCATCCCCAGGAGACTGCATTTCTTCAAGGAATTTTTCCAAACTACTCACTACCTTGACTAGGCTATTGCTTACTATTATTCTTTGATAGACTTTTTCCAAGCATCCATAGTTTGTTGGAAAGCACCATTTTTAGGATTTTATCCATATCAACAAGGAAATGAAGTGTTTGATAAAAGTCTTTGGTAGACATGTATGGAAAATGTGGTAGCATAGAAAAGGTGGTGAGTTTTTTGAAAGAATGCCTCTAAGAAATGTGGCCTCATGGTGATGGAATGTAATTCCATAACCATGAGACCAAATTTCTTTGAGGAATTTTTTCAAACTAGTCACTACCTTGTTTATGACATTGCTTACTATTATTCTTTGATAGATTTTTTTCCAAGAATCCATAGTTTGTTGGAAAGCACCTTTTTAAGGCTTTTAGCCTTAGCATCAAGGAAGTGAAATGTTTGATAAAATTCTTTGGTAGAAATGTATGGAAAATGTGGTAGCATAGAAAAGGTGATGAGCTATTTGAAAAAATAAATGAAATAAATTGATTCTCATGGTGATGGACATCACCATGAGACCACATTTCTTTGAGGAATTTTTTCAAACAACTCATTGCCTTGTCTATGCTATTGCTTACTATTATTCTTTCATATATTTCTTCCAAGCATCCATAGCATAGATAAGGAAGTAATTTTTTTGAAAAGATTCCTTAGTAAAAAGTGCTCTCATGGAATTCCATGAAAAGAAAATGCAATTGGTAGTTGCTCCTAATTATTACTTATGCTATGTGAAGTAATTGCATCACTACTTATGTTGAATTTCTAACCAACTATATTGTAGTTGAAATTTTATCATCTATCAACATCTAGTTATTAGTTATAGAATGTGAAGTAATGCTTTGAGTTTGAAATATGTGCAATGCAATGTAATCAAAAATATGAATATAAACTATATAAATTTATTAAGTACAATTCATTAGTTAATCTATTTATTCTATTACCTACATGTAGGTTTTTCTAACTCCATTGGCATTGGGAGGTGTTCTAAAGAAACCTATAATATTTGCCTATTCAACATCAAAAATTAGATATTAGAATTCCATTCATATAATAATGCTATTCACATGTAATAAGTTTATAATTTTTTACTAGTTACATACCTCAACGGTAGATGTAGTCGAGTAATAAATAGGTGTAGGGCCAGTGTATCTAGAATCAACACTGTGACCCTAAGATTTAATTACAATCATAAAACTAAATTAGTTAATATTGCATTTCAAAATAGAAATTTAATAAATTAAATTCAATTAACATGCTGACATTTTCCTGAGTATCGATGCCATAAGCCTCATTCAAAATGTTAGCTGCCCTCACCATCTCCTTAGTTGTAGACATATCTTACATAACATCCTCCTGAGTGTTGGTGGGGTCATATGTACAAGTCACCCCAAAAACCTAACATGAATGGGGTGGAAGCCTACCACTCGTAGACTCCCCTGGATGGTGTTGTACTATAGGACTGTCATGTTGGATGATATTCTGGGTCAAAGAGCTGATAAAGTGCAAAGTGTCTACCTCAACACTCTCCTTCATGATGGAAGGGATAACAATGTGCTCATGATACAGACTAGTGAGAGCTCATCTTGCTTGGATCCTAGGATCCTATCATACACTAGGTTTATCTTGTGTCAACCCCCACCTCTTCCCTTGAAGTACCTCATATCAAAATGATTGGACATTTTATTCAGGATCAACTCATAGTAGAGTTTCCTCAAGAAATATTGTGAGTCTTCACAATTGTTGCATGGTGGGTAGTCAAAAACCATGTACCACCTATCCCAAAAATTGTTCCTAATCCCTTGGTGGTGGAATCAATGGATAGGAAACCTCTTGGAATTAAGTTCTAGATTTTAGTTTGTGCATGGGTCGATGAATAATGAGCACAAATGATATTTTGTAATTTTTTCATCTTTTACTTCTTTATATGACAACTTATCTGCGTAAAACTCTTAGTTGCACCTTCCTCCTATCTTACCAACCACCTAATTGTTTGTTGATTGCATCTACATATTTTAACATTTCTTTAAGTGAACTAACAAGTTTTCTTCTTTCCATGGTTGAAATTACTGGATCGTTCAACCTTGTGATTAACTCCTCAATCTATTTTTAATTATTTTCAATTACCCCCATTAAATTGTATTGAGTGATAGGATGATATTGAGGAATTGGTGGAGGAGATGGTTGTTGTGGTTCTTGAAGATTTTTGTTCATGTTCTTGTTGCTCTGGTTGTTGAATATTTTCAGGAGGGTTTTCAAGAGGGTTTTTAGGATCATTATCATTTCCCACAAATTAAAAAAATGATTATAAAAAACAACCTAAAACTAAGAAAATCACAACAAATTCACAACAAAAAACAAACAATCCTCACTTATTCGACCTCCCTATTGATGTGGAAACATCCTGGCGATGAAATTGCAACAAATTGATGGGGAAAATGCAAAAAAAACCTCCTTCTAGAATGTGAGCGTGCAAGAGAAGGGTTTTTGGCTGAAGGTAGCAAAAACAATAGTCACAATATAAATGATTTTTTTTCTCTTTTTTGTTTTAATAACCTATAACACGAGCACATTATAACACAAGTGCATTATAGGATCGATGTGGCCAAGCCTTTGGCTTGGTTGCACCAATCCATGTGTAACATGATTGTGCTATAACGCACTTGCGTTATAACACACTAGCATGTTTTTTGAAATTTTGGCCACAATTTGGACCCCCATCATTTTGCACTCGCCCTAGTATTATAAGTGTGTACTATTGCATTGTATGAAGAAGCTTTAACTTGAGTAAACTTTTTATAAAGATATGAAGAAAGAAGATTTAACTTGTGTAAACTTTGTGTAAAGATATGAAGAATTATTTTTAAATAGAACACCACAAATGGAATGGAATTTCCTCAAAGAAGGACTAGTTGGAGTCACATAAATGATCTATCCCTTAGGCCTTTCTAGGGGAAATGGATAGTACAATCACATTTATTTGCTTCTCATCTTGTAAGGAAGGAGATTCTAAGGGTGAATTTAATATAATTGGTCTTCCAATAGGTGGAGATGGCTCTAGGAAATCATCTAGGGCATCTTCTAATATGTCAAAATATTTCTCTAAGAAGACGTTATCAAATGCATTAATATGGAACAAAAAATTCTTACATGGGAGTTCATGTTGGGTTCACAAAAATGTAGAGGACAAAATTTTCTATCCTCAAGACAACAAGATCTCAATGAGAAAAAATATTTCTAAATTACCTTAATTTATCTAGCTCAAGTGAATTGGAAATAAAACTAATTTAAAACTAAAATCTAGTCTAAGTTTAAAAATGAATACAATGAAGAATCTCAAATAACTTGCTTAAACAAAATAATAAAAATATTTAGACTATGGGAAACGAAAGTGTACAATTTACAAATGTGGTACCAATCAGAGAGCCTCGGCCTTAGATGCTAGTGTGTTGCTACAACATCTACACATCCAAATTCTTGTTTATACAGATCAAGCCCAAAAGCTACCAGAATGAGGTCTTTTATTACACCAACCTATATGTAGTTTCAAAAGAAATAACCCTTTTTCACACTTAGTTTGGGAATAAACAATTAATGATAAAATGTACTTAATTGTGCCTTATTTAGGGTGTTGTAAAGTATTTTTTAATAATTTCACACTAATATAGGGATTTATTAACTAATTAATGCTAGTTAGAGCTTAATTGGCCCCTTTAATTCAAATCCAAGCCTTAATTATTGCATTTTTTGAAGGATTTATCCCAACACTCATTAATAATATAGCATAACATTTAATTTGGCAAGGTTTGAGTCTTATAAATCTATGTTAGGACCCATTCACTAGTTTTTGTGAATGGGTCTTGCCTACCTAGGACACCTTTTCTTTAACATATTTGTGTTGGTATTTTAGCAATATTTTACCTCCCCAAAACTTGGTCCTAGAAAATTGTGTTAGGACCCATTCACCACTTTGGACGAATGGGTCCTCCTTACATAGGAAACCTATTTTTGAACTTATTTGTTGTGGTATTTTAATTATTTTGAATCCTAGATTTAAGTCAGCTTGGATTATTTGAATTTCGGGGTTAAACTTTAGGTTTTAGTATAAATACAAGGCTAATTCACATAATTTCATCTAAGACAACTTAGAAAGTTCAAGTTATCATTAGAGAACTTTCACAAGAGAATCATAGAGAATTTTCAAGAGCATTTTAAGAATATTCAAGGGTAGATTATTGAAGTTTCATTGTAGAAATTCAAGATCATATCATCATGTCAAAGGCCTAGTCCATCAAGAATGTTGTTGAGGTAGTGTATTGATGAAGTATTGAAGATCCATTTGCAAGCATTATTTCACATCCAATTCAAGTACACGATCTACATTCTACAAGGTCACTTCATGTTAGTTTACATATTTACATTCCAATACATCATCCAAGGTATCATTATTTCATGTTTCATGTGTTCATGTTCATATTTGTATTGCCAAAAAATGTATAGTTCAACATTTTTACACCTACTTGAGTCGTTCTTATGGAATTTGGCTTGTTTTTTCCTAGATTTAATGTTGTAATGTGGACAACACATTCACATTAGGTCTTCAACCCTTAAGAATCATTAAGACTTCTAGGATGTCTTGCAAAGGTGTTGTGAAGTGTTGTAACCCACTTTCACATTTTTCTAGGACCCTTTCATATAACTCATTTAAATACCTCTTTTTATCTACTACCAGGTCTTATTTCAAAGTTTTGTAAAGAGTTGTAACAAAATTTCATGCTTTTATAGAATTGTCATCAATAATTTGACCCTTTATTATGTTTAAATGACCCCTCAATGCACTCTCTAGTCATACTTAAGTGTATTTTTGAGGATATCCCATTAAACCTTATTTACTGTACTTTAATTTTTGACACCCAGTGAAATTGCCCTAGTGGGACCAAGTCACCACATGGGACGAGTTAGTCCCACTGGGCACAAAAATCAAAATAATTTTAATTTCTTTGTGGGATTTTATTCTCTTACCCTTGAGGTCATCCTGTGATGTGTTATTTTCAAGAAATAATAAAAAATCAAGTATAAATAAGGGTTTTTCCTCTCATTTTAGCACCTAGTGATGCAAGAGCATCCTTGGGTTGTGGAAATCTTGCATCACCCAACAATATTTTCATTCTAGTTTGTATTTGTTTCAGTTTATGTTCATTTCAAGTTGGTCTTTGTTCGCTAAACCTTGCGGATCTATGTTTACATCGTTGACATGTTCATTTTCCTTATTCCAAAATTTGAGTGTGATTGGTTCATTTTTTGACAAGTTATCGCTTTTAGATTATGTGGCAGTTTCTTGAACCAACATTAGAATAATGTTCTTATTAAATAGATAGTTTGATCACTTGTGGATCATTTTCGTACATTTCAGATCTTGATGGTGTGATTAAAAATTTTCTATGGAGTTCCCTCAACCTTAATTTAGGTCCACACTTCATCTTATGCATTCACCAAGGAGTAATTCAAATTTGAGGCTGACATGTGCATGCACACATTATATTTTCTTTAATCAGAGGTTGTAATGATCTTTTGGGCCAACGTGGATGTTTATGGATATGTGAATGTATATAAAAAGCATTGTAATTGATCATTATAAGGGGGTTAGTGGAAGTAGAGTAAGAGATTAGAGGAAGAAAGAGTTTCTCTTGCATTAAGGAGCATGTGAGAGGAGGGTATTTTGAGCATGTTGTAATCAGGCCTGCGAGCCGAATCTATAAGCTCGGATGTTGTTAGTTGTTTGTAATTGAATTATTTAATAATAAGAAAGTTTGGATATATTTTTTATTCCATTTTCTTTGTTGCTTCCATTGTGCAACTCTTGCTGCATAGTTCAAAATGTTCTCTTTGAGGACCCTCTGACCATGGCTACATCAGATGGTATTAAAGCTAGGTTGTGAACCTGTGAATCATGAGATTGCCAACCTTGAGTGGGTTGCAGTCCTTGTGGTATTCCTTGGGAGAAAAAATCATTGATTTGAGGCAGACTATAAGTGTGTTCAATAGATTGTGGAGAGATAGGCAATGGAAACCTTGTAGTCAAATCGTCGAGCTGAGGAAATTGCACTGAGTAGGGGGAGAGATGCCTTCAAGAAGGATGAACCCTAGAATATTGGAGTAGATGATGGAGGAATTTAGAAATGAGATGAGGAATGAGATCCAGAACATCTTGGATGGTTTGAGGAGAAACCCTAAACTAGAGGATAAATATGAAGAAGCTACAGAAGAAATTGAGGCTAAAGAGGCTGAAGGGATGATAGATGAGAGAGAAGAGAGATTTTTGAGAGCAGTGGCACATGTAAGTAAAATTAATAGAGTGGAAGTTTCTAACTTCTCTGGTACATTGAATCTAGAAGACTTGATAGACTAGATAGGAGAGTTGGAAGACTATTTTGAACTTGAAGATATTAGAGACCCGTTGAGGGTTAGATTGTCACAAACTAAGTTGAAAGGACATGTTGCTTTATGGTGGAAAGAGTTGCAAAAGGACAGAGTGGAAAATGGTGAAACAAGAATCACTCGGTGGAGACAAATGGTTGTAAGGCTGAAGGCTAAGTTTATTTTAGAAGACTATGAGTTGGAATTGTTCAAAAATTTGTAGAACCTGAAGCAGAAGGGCATGTGTGTGAACGAGTATACTGAGGAATTCTACAAGATGACAATCAGATCTAGGCACTGAGAGAAGACTAGGGAGAAGGTGGCAAGGTAAATAAATGGCCTTAGATTTAACATTTAGGATGAGATGAGTATGTTGAGGATTTCTATAGTTGAATATTCCTACCAATATGCTCTGAAGGCAGAAGAAGAAGTGAAGAAAAGACAACAAAATAATCCTAGAGGGAAAGAAAAGTAGATAAATAGCAACAAGGAGAAGCAGAAAAGTGAAGAAGAATCAAGACCTAAGTGGAGTCAATAATCAAAACAAAGGTTACAAAGGAGAGTAAATGGAAGTAGAGAGTTCTTGGGAAAATGTTTCAAGTGTGGAGAAATTGGACATTGATCTTTTGAGTGTCCTGAGGGATCAAGTAAAGGAGTACGTAAAAAGAATTTTACGGTGCATGAAGAGCAGGTAGTTGAAGATGGGATAGAACTAGAGTAGGGAGAATCATTTATGCTTAGGAGATTCTTGATGAGGCAGAGAAGGGAAGAGGTTGGCACTTCACAAAGGAAGCATTTTTTCTGGACTATGTGCAAATCAGAAGGTAAGTGTTGTAAGGTTATTATGGATACTGGAAGTACTGATAACTTGGTATCTGAGGAGATGGTGGAGAAGCTTGGTTTGAAGAGTATTCCACATCCTTGTCCTTATAGGATAATTTGGTTACAATATGATTATGAAAAGGAGGTGAAATAATAGTGTTGGGTGAACTTTAATATTGGACTCTTCAGAGATGAAATCTTGTGTGATGTTTTTTCTATGAGTGACTGTCATGTTTTGTTGGGTATACCTTGGCAGTTTGATAGAGGAGCTATCTATGATTGCAAAAGGAATATGATTACTATAGAGAATAATGGATAAAAGTTTACTTTGGATTCCTTAAAGAATAAGCAAGAGGATGTGAGGAACTTGAGTCTTGTGAAGAGTTGTATAGTTGAGAAGTGATATGTAGAGGTTGTATTGAAAGATGGTATGGGATTGAAGAAGAACCTTGTGGCTAAATATGGAAGAGAGATGGAACTGGAAGAGTGTAAAGGAAAAGTTATGTGGCAAAAAACTTGTGTTGCAAACAAGATAGCAAATAAGGTGGAGTCTTGTAGAAGAGATAGATCAGATGGGTGGAAGAAGGTGATTGGTGGTAAAATTCCCTTACTACCTTGTTATGAGGTAAGAAAAGGAAGGAAAAGAGAAGAATAAGTTGCAGGATTTGGCAGAGGAAAGAATGGAGGTTAGGAGGAAGAGAAGTACAAACAAAGAAGACATTTGGATCAAGAATGAGCATGGGATCTATATCCCAAACCTAGTTTGATGTTCATGAGTTCCTCTCATGGAACATATTTTCTCACTAGGGGTGTCTAATGCAAGAGGATCCTTGGGTCATGGCAATCTTGCATCACCCAAAAATATTTTCATTCTAGTTTGTCTTTGTTTTAGTTTTAGTTTAGTTCAACTTGGTAGATCCAGTGATTCTTCATGTTTTCTCAATAGACCTTGTGGATCTATTTTTACATCATTGACATGTTCATTTTCCTTATTCCAAAATTTGAGTGTGATTGGTTGATTTTCTGGCAAGTTATCGCTCTAGATTATGTGGTAGTTTTTTGAACAAACACCAGAATAATGTTCTTATCTAACGGCTAGTTTGATCATTTGTGGACCATTTTTTTACCTTGTAGATCTTGATGGTGTGATTTGAAATGTTATATGGAGTGCCCCTGACCTTAATTTAGGTCCACACTTCATCTTATGCATTCACTAAGGAGTAATTCAAAATTGAGGCTGACATGTGCATGCACACATTACATTTTATTTAATTGGACGTTGTAATGATCTTTTGGGCTGATGCAGATGTTTTTGGATCTACGAGTGTATATAAAATAATATTAATTGATCATTAGAAGGGGGTATTTGAAGTAGAGTTAGAGATTAGAGGAAGAAATATTTTCTCTCGCATTAAGGAGTATGTAAGAGGAGGGTATTTTGAGCATGTTGCAATAAGGCCTATGAGCTGAATCTGTAAGCCCAGATATTATTGGTTATTTGTAATTGAATTCTTTGATAATAAGAAAGTTTGGATCTATTTTTTCTTCCATTTTATGTGTTTCTTCCATTGTGCGACTCTTGCTGCATGGTCCAGATTATTCTCTTTAATGACCCTCCGACCATGGTTGCATCACCTACCAATCTATTCATTCTTGAGCACCTAATTCATTCAAGCATTCAAGTACTCCAAGCATCATCAAGTCATCCATTGGAGCACTTCATTGCATATCTTTAGACTTATACATCAAGGTTTGGTAGGTCTATGACATTCCATGTTTATTTATCATTCTCTTCCCATTTCATTTCATTATCTAGGGTTTGATTACAAAAGTGGGGTTTGACCAAGGAAAAACCCTATACTCTAACCCTTAACCCCCTTTACCCTCTTTGCATGTGTGTTTGCAGGTCTTATATGTAGATTTATCAAAGAATAAGGTTTCAAAAAGGTGTTTTCAATCCATCAAATTCATTGAAGTCAATGAAGCCCTAGTTGAAGCTTGGAGACCAATTTCAGCCCGTTTTCTACAAAAACTAGACTGAACACCTATCAAGAAAGAAAGCGATCAGACCAAAAGCTATAGAATCCTCTTTTGAAATTCTAGAAATTCCTAGGTAGACTAAGTCACCATCTATGGTGAATTAGTCCCATTGCTAGACCTGAAAAATTAGTTTTTTACATTTCTAAGTACCTATTTGGAAAATTCTTGTTCTAGCAAATTTTCCTCGATACTGGACTAAATCACCTAGCTTGGTGTTAGTGTCCTAGTCAACATTTCCAATCAACTCTACAAGATTCTGGAGCCTCTTTGCATCAAAAATCAGATTCCAGGGTATGTGTAGGATTATGATGGGCCAAAAAGTTGCAATATGATGGGTATTTTTAGGATATGTGGCTGACAATTTTTTTTCTCCAAATTTGATGAAACAAAAAGGGTTTTTAAAGGAGATTCTCAACTTTCCACCAATATAAATTATGCTTTACTTTGAATTTAATAAATTATTATTATTCATTTTCTATTTGAATTATAACTAAAGTCCTAATTGATAGGCTGATTGAAAAACATCTATAACTTTCAAATGGTATCACATTTTTTTAATCTGAAACATGCATCGCATTCTATTCTTCAAATACTATATGATTAAAAAAAAATGAATTTCATGAAGTTTTGACCAAGCTAAGGTGATTAGACATACAATTTTTTATATTTTTTAAAAGTTGTAATAAAAAAATTCATAATTAATTATTTACTTAGAAAAAAATTACAAAAAAAATGCATAACATCGGGACATGAGTCCTCTACTTATATCTAAAATCTTATAAAAAAATATTATCATTTTATTGTGGTTAGGGTGGTCTGATAGACACCTACTTCTTATTTTTCCCCTAAAATTTAAGTACTACTGCATTGAAATTTAAAATTTTCACCAAATAGATTTAAAAATAAAAAATAAACCTAGTAGTTTAGAAACTACATTCAATTTGCTACAGATTCTATTCTTACATATTTTCAAAATAATATAGATAACTTATTCAATTTTTTATGTCAAGTTGCCTAACTTTTATTTTTCTGAATTTCTTGCCACTTAAGGGCCTATTTTTTCCAAGATGATCGTGCGCATACCCTCTAGGTGTATCTCTCTAGTTCTATTTAATTCTATCATCACTTAGTTGCATTCTTAGGTGTTTTAGCATACATCACTATGTTTTCTAGCACTTTGCATTTCTTAGGTTCAACATCAATAATCACCTTTCTTTTTCAGTTAGTTGCATTAGAGATCATATTTAGATACATTTCATCCATCATAACATTAATCTTGAGTGTAGAAATTAGCATTTTGGGCCCATTTCTCTCCTTTTAGGTGAAAAACTTAGAAGAGCAAGAGCATCTTGAACACCGAAAATTAGTGTCCATATTTTGCTGAACGCGAAATTTGAACGTTTTTGCTTCTAAATTCAAGTGCATCATAAGTTTAACTTGCATCAACATTGCATTAGGAGTTGCATTGTTTAAATTACATCCTAGGGTTTCAAAAATTGCATTAGTGAAAAGCTCATATAGCTTGCATTTTTACATCACCCTTCATTGGAAAACAATAAAATTCTACATTTTCATACTATAGCTCCATCTATGCACCTAAAAAACATCAAGTTGCATTTAAAATTTTAGAAAAAAATAAAAAAATCATCACTGGGACTAATTCGCCACACTAGGCAACTTAGTCCTACACATTTTGCACTGCAATTTCTGGCATTTTTTGCATTTTTGTTTCCTATTATTACATTCTGTCATAATTTCCAAATTTATTGTTTTCTTCTATTTCTTGCATATAGTTTTCTTCCATCATGGATTTTTTGCTTTAATATATTTTGGATGCCACTAAAATATTTAGTGGAAATCTCAAATTATACCTTTGAAACTGATCCTAGTGACCTTGAGCTTACTCATGCTCCTTCAACCCCTCATGAATTTCCTCCTCGTGATGTTGACATCATTGGAGAAGATGATGATAGCATGAATAAGTTATTAAACGAATTCCTTGACAACCTTGAAGCTAATGTATCCATTTACCCATTCATGAAACAACAAGACCTTCCTACAGTCTCATCTCCTAATACATTTGGTTACTTACATCCTGAAACAAATGAAGGACCTAAGTTCCCTCCAACAGGTGGACCTAGTTCCTCTAAACCATAAATTCCTCAACCATTCTATGATAAAAAAGTGACAAACACACCAATCAACCTTGAAGACACTTATGACAAAGTTTTTACAATATTAAGAAAATAAGGTTGTGACACAACAACTGAACATGGCATTCATCAACTCTTAGAACAAATACCAACAGATGAAAACACAATAGGGTTAGGCTATCAAGATTCTCCTCATGAAAACAAGCCTCCTTTAGAATATTGGAGACTTCATGATGATGCCACAATGATCTTTGATTCCCCTCCCAATATGAATCTCTTTCTTCCTCCTAAATAACCCTTACATGATACCAATGACAAGGATGATAAGATCCCCATGGGTCCTCTTCCTCCTTCAATCCATGAAAAGGGTGAATCTAGTAAACACAAACGACCTTACAAGTTGAAAAAATGAAATTTTCCTCTCCATCCACCACCTGATTGTGAAAGGAAATTGAAAATCCTTCTAAACAAAGAGCTCATTTTATTGCCACCTATGAATAGGTTGGTAATCTATCCTTAAGATGATAATGTTCCAAATTGTGCATATCATTGCATTCTTGGACATAGAAGTGATGAGTGTCACCAATTGAAAGAAATACTGAGCAAGTATCATTTTGATGGTGATAATTGCTATTCGATCAATCCATAAACCACCATTCCCACGCACCTCATCATGTAATAGTTGTAGAACATCCTCTTTTCACTATTACATGACCCCTTTCCCATCACCAATCTTGGCTCATTTTTTCCTTCCACTCAGTGGGGGAAAGAAATAGATAGCCTTGTCCTAGTAATGCATTTTTCATTATCTAGACTTAGTTGCATTATTCACCTTCCACTTATACCAATTGAGATTGGAAGGTGGACGACTTGTGTGATAGTTGAATTGCATTTGCATTACTAGTATTTTTCTTTTCTTTTGTATGTGTGTATCGTATTCCCCTATTACATGACATTTGATGTTCTCCTCTCTTTGTGAAATTCTTCTATTTTTATATTTATTTTTCTATATGTCATACATTTCTTTTGTTTTGTGTTTTCCTTTTGGGGATGACACAAAGCATTGAGACACCCTATGTCTCTTCCATGTTCACCCACTAGGTATTTTTATCTTCTTTTTCACTTTTGTGTTTTCCTTTTGGGGATGACGCAAAGCATTGAGATGCCCTATGTCTCTTCCATGTTGACCCAAAAGACCTCTTTTTCTTTTTCACTTGCCATTTTATTTTTTAGCTTATGTTTTCCTTTTGGGGATGATGCAAGGCACTAAAACTGAAATGTCTCTCTCATCTTGACCCAAAGGATTTTTCATTTTCTTTCACCTTTTTGTTTTCATTTTGCTTATGTTTCCATTTGGGGATGATGAAAAGTGTCAATACATACTATGTCTCTTCCATCTTGACCCAAAAGGCTCTATATTTTTGTTTTGCTTTCACTCTCTTTGTGTCATTCTTCTAGTTCTATCTGTATTTGGGGAATGATGATAGTTCCTAGCTCTCTAATCAAAACATTGCAAAAAAGACCATACTAACCCATAGATCCCTTATGTGTTTGGTGTGTTCCTTCTTGGGGGAAACCCTTTTTTCTTTTTTTCCTTTTTCCTTCACATGATGTAGCCTTACTCAAAAATGTATGACTTGCCATAGGGGCTTTCCAATTTGGCTCTCATGTCTTGTTTCTTTTTGCATTTTTTATTTGCTACTTTAAAGTAATTGCTCATAGAACAGTGTGTAGAAATTCCTTTAAAGTGGGAGCATACATTGTCATTATTCATTTTACATTTTTCCTTTTCTTGGTTCTTAGTGCAGCCTTGTTACTTCATATGATGTGTTTTGTCAGTTTTTGGATGACATTGGATGTGATGTCTTTCATGAGTGTGATCTATCTTAGCATATTACATTCCTCTTGGTGGCCTGATGTGATGCACTGCATCCCCTAAGTTGCAAATATTCTATTCTTTGATTGGTCCTCTCTTGGAGAAATTAGACACAATGTTCCATAAGTGAAACAACTTGCATGAACTAAGCAAGACTCCTTTGAACATTCTTTCGCATGTTGCATTTTTCATTTATACGACCACCTTGCATAACAAAACTTGCAACACTATGGTTTCGTAGCATTTGTTCATGAGTTCTAAGTAGATGAAGATTTGCTTGTCTCATGAAGCACAAAATGACATTGTCCTTTGTGGCACCTTATTAAAGTTATAAGGAGGTATAAATTTAGTATGTTTTAGTGGGAAACTGATTCCAAGGCATGAATTTTCCCCATAGCTACCTTGTGGATTTCACCCCATGGACAACCAGAATTTTTGTGGCCCCAGAGTGAGTATGTTGTGTATTTCTCACCCCGTAGACAACCAAAAGTTTCATGGCCCTAGAGTGAGTATACTTGGGCCTTCTCACCCAATGGACAACCATGAGTTATGTCTCCCTAGAGTGAGTACACATTTCTTGTTCCAAACAAACAGCCTAGATCTGATCCATAATGGGCTGAAAAAATGAATGAAGCTTTCTTTCATTCTTTTTCATCATTTTCATGTGTGTTCCTTTGTTTTTATGTTTATTTTTCCATCGGATCATGATCTTGGGGCCTTAATCATCCCTCTTGATTATTGTTGTCTCATCTTACAAGCATGAGTGCATTTGGATCCCTCTTAATGTGCATGTTGGGCTACTTTAGTGTGAGTTTGAAGCAAGTTCATCCTCTTGCTAAAGTGGGGGAATAATGTGTCACCAAAAATGTATAGTTCAACATTTTTACACTCACTTGAGTCTTTATTATGGACTTTGGCTTGATTTTTCCTAGATTTAATGTCTTAATGTGGCCAACACATTCACAATAGGTCTTGGACCTTTGAGAATCATTAAGACTTCTAGGATTTCTTGCAAAGGTGTTGTGAAGTGTTGTAACCCACTTTCACACTTTTCTAGGAACCTTTCATTACAATTCATTTAAATATCTCGGTATGTGCAGGATCATCATGGAAAAAATAGGCCCTTAAGTGGTAAAAAATTCAAAAAAATCAGAGTTAGGAAACTTGACATAAAAAATTGAATAAATTATCTATATTATTTCAAAAATATGTAAGAATAGAATTTGTAGCAAGTTTAATGTGGTTTCTAAACTACTAGGTTTATTTTAAAAAGAAGAAAATATATTTGGTGAAAATTTAAAATTTCAATGTAGTAGTACTTAAATTTTGGGGAAAAATAAGTAGGTGTCTATCTGACCACCCTAACCACAATAAAATGATAGTATTTTTTTATAATATTTAATATATAAGTATAGGACTCATGTCCGGATGTGGTGCATATTCTTTTGTATTTTTTTTCTAGGTAAATAATTAATTATGATTTTCTTATTACAACTTTTAACAAATATAAAAAACTCTTTGTCTGACCACCTTAACTTGGTCAAAACTTCATGAAATTCAATTTTTTTTTTAATCATATAGTATGTGAAGTATAGAATGTGACACATGTTTCAGATTCAATAAATGTGATACCGTTTAAAAGCTATAGATGTTTTTCAAACAACCGATCAATCAGGGCTTTAGTCGTAATTCAAATAGAAAATGAATAATAATTATTTATTAAATTCAAAGTAAAACATAATTTATATTGGTGGAAAGCTAAGTATCTCCTTTAAAAACCATTTTTGTTTCATAAATTTTGGGTTAAAAAAAATTCATTAGCCACATACCCTACAAATACCCATCATATTGCCACTTTTTGGCCTATCGTGATCCTGCACATCCCCATCTATTTTTATCACTTACCAATTCTTACTTCAAAGTGTTGTAAAGAGTTCTAACAAAATTTCATGCTTTTCTAGGCTTGTCATCAATAATTTTACCCTTTCTTATGTTTAAATGACCTCTCAATGCACTTTTCAGCCATACTTAAGTGTATTTTTGAGGATATTCACGTTAAACCTTATTTAATGCACTTTAATTTCTGACACCCAATGAAATTTCCCTAGTGCGACCAAGTCACCACCTGGGGCAACTTAGTCCCATTGGGCACAAAAATGAAAATAATTTTAATTTCTTGTAAAGATTTTATTCTTACCCTTAAGGTTGGCCTGTGATGTGTTATTTTCAAGAAATAATAAAAAATCAAGTATAAATAAGTGTTTTTCCTCTCATTTTAACACCTAAGAATATATTCATTCTCAAGCACCTAATTCATTCAAGCATTCAAGCACTCTAAGCATCATCAAGTCATCCATTGGAGCACTTCATTGCATATCTTCAGACTTATACAACATGGATTTGGTAATTTTATGACATTGCATGTTGTTTATTTATCATTCTCTTCTCATTTAATTTCATTATCTAGTGTTTGATTACCAAAGTGAGCTTTGAGCAAGGTAAACCTCTATTCTCTAACACTTAACCCCTTTTCCCCTCTTTCCATGTGTGTTTGTAGGTATTGGATGTAGATTTATCAAAGAGTAAGGTATCAAAAAGGTGTTTTTAATCCATCAAAGTTATCAAAGTCAATGAAGCCTTAGTTGAAGCTTGGAGACAAATTTCACCCTATTTTCTACATAATCTGGACTGGACACCTGTCAGGAACGAAAGAGCAGAGCAAAAGCTACAAAATCTTGTTTTGAAATTTTAAAAAATCCCAAGTGGAATAAGTTTCCATCTATGGTGAATTAGTCCCACTTCTAGGCCTGAAATTTTGATTTTTACATTTCTGAGTACCCATGTGGAAGATTCTTGTTCCGATAGATTTTCTCTGAAATTGGACTAAGTCACCCAGCTTCGTGTAAATGTCCCAATCAAAATTTCTAGTCAACTCTATAGAATTTTGAAGACTCTTTGAATCATACTTTAGATTCTAGGTGTACCTCTCAAGTTCTGTTTAATTTTTTCATCATTTCCTTGCATTCTTAGGTGTTCTTGCATACATCACTATGTTTTCCAGCACTTTTCATTTCTTGGGTTTAGCATCAATAATCATCTTTCTTTCTTTTAGTTAGTTACATTAGAAATCATATTTAAAAACATTACATCCCTCATAACATTAATCTTATATGTAGAAATTAACATTTGGGCCCATGTCTCTACTTTTAGGTGAAAAACCTAGAAGAGCAAGATCTTGGACACCCAAAATCAATGTCCATAATATTTCATTATTTCATCACAAGGTTTAGTTACCTAAATATGGTTTGACCAAGGAAAACCCCTATTCTCTAACAATCAACAATTTTTTCTCCTTTTTGATGTGTTTTTGCATATTTTTAAGTTGAAGATCAAGTGCATAACAAGATTGAAGAAAAGTTGTCAAAGTTAAAAAGTTGCAAAGTTGTCATCTACATTGCAAGCTCACAGAAAGATTTTTAGAATTTTTGGAGCTTGTCACCTGGGAGGTAGAAGTGCTGACATTGAAGAAAAAAACCTAGAAGTTATTTTTTAAAAACCCTAATAGGGACCCATTCGGTGAATGAGTCCTCAACGACCTCAAAAAAGAACTTTTTCAACAAGGTACACATTGTTTTAGCCTTTCAAAACCTCTCTTATTATTGTTATAATAGTTAGGAGTGATTTCTAATTGATATTTACATCATATACTACACACAATTGTTGTTTCATAGAAAAAATTAGTGGTTCATCATCTTGTTGATTCATTTTGGTGAACCCTATTTTCATATGAAACATAATGGTGAACCCAACTTATTGAACATTATAGTTTTTTATTTTGGAGTCTTTCCTTGCATCCTAGATTTGATCTTACATTCATTTGCATTAATTTTTATTTAATTATATCTCATTTAGGGTTTGATAGCTTGCATTAAAGTTTGCATCTCATCTAGGGTTTTAGAATTGCATTATTTTATATTCTTTAAATCTAAAAAATAAAAAAAACAAATAAATTGATCTTGCATATCATATAGATCACATAAATTTTCATTTGAAAATAAAAAAAAATTACATATCAAACTAGGTTTTGTAATTCATCATTTCATCACCTTTTCAACTTGCATTTCATAATACATTTGTAGAAATCTGAAATTGAAATTATTATTATAGACCTGAAATTGAAACTCATTGAAAAAAGCTTAAAAATTAGTAAAACCCAGTTCAAAAACCCTAATCTAGGACCCATTCACCCACAGTGGAAAATGAGTCCCTAATAGGGTTATATATATAGCAACTTCTCATAGTTTGCAAGCTTCATTTCTAGATTCAAACTTTCCCATAAAAGCATACCAAGACTCATTTTACACCTTGGGAAAATTAGTCCTTGGAGGCCTACACAAAGCACTTCTATGAGCTTTTTGGTTGTTTTTTGTACTTCCTAGGATTTCTGGTAAACTATAGTATCAGTTTGGAAAGTTTCAAGAATTTTTGTTTTATGCATCTAAGTAAAAATCATCTATTTAGTGTAGTCATTTTTGAATCATTACAAAATCATTTCACTAGAAAAAATCATTAGATCTAAAAATCTTTACATTTCTAAAACTCTGCATAATATGGATAAAAGTACTTTTCACTTTTGAATACACAATGTTTACATTCATGAATCTTTGCATAAGTTTGACAAAAGTGATTTTCATTTTTGGATACACATTATTTACATTTTTGAAGCATTTCATAAGATGGTTAGAAGTACTTTTTTATTTTTGGTCAATCAATATTAGTATCCTACCTTTCTAAGAATTCTAAGAGGAAGTTCATCTTCTCCCCTTATAAGAATGCTTTACTAAAAGAGAATGCAATGGTGGACAATCATGATAATCAAGTTTGGTCTTCTCCTAATATCTCCCCTATTTGTGATGAATATAGTTTGGCATTAGAAGATCCAATCATTGAGCACCATGAGAATCCTACTTGGTTCTCTTCCCCTACTAAGAAAAGCATTATTGAATAAGAGGATACCATAATTGATAAGCAAGACAATCCAACCATTGATGACTCTCCTACATGTGATGAAGTTATTTAAGAAGAACCAAACATTTAATGTCATGAACATCTAGTTTGTAGCTCTCCTAAAAACTCTCCTATTAGGGAGGATATCATGGAAGAAGAAAATGAGAACATTGACATATGTCTTTCAAACAATATTAATGAGGCTCCCTTAGATGAAGATGATGAAGAGAAAAAAATAGACTCCCCTTAACTAAGAGATCATGAAAATAAGGATAAGTTTGGTGAGGTCTTGAACATTAGAACACCTTTGAGATGTCCTAGAGATCCTTTAATTATTGCACCTCCTAAAGATAAACTCATCATTTATCCACCCTCACAACAACTACAAGTTCAAAATAAGCCTATGCTTATCTTAGAACCACATAAAAGGAAACTGTATAATGATAATGTTTCACAACAACTAATTTTCAATACTATTGCTCATACATATAACACTAGGAACAATTTACAACCAAGACAAACAACTCAAACATCCATCCCATTTCTTAACCCTATCTTACCTGGTCCTCCTTTTTTTCCTTTAAAAAGTGGAAAGGAGTATATCTTGTTGAACAACTTAAGAATACTTTTGTTAAGATATCCTTATGGGACCTTATTCAAGCCTCACCCATTTATCATAACATACTTCAAAGTGCTTTACAACAAGTTCCTATCCCTTCTAATGTGCAAAAAAATGATGTGATAGCCCAAATTCAAGTCGTGAATCTAGTCAACTTAGACATTAATTCTTGTCGAGATGAGTTACCTTCATTAGAAGAGCAAAAAAAAATGAAGCTTTCATGATAAAAGTTCATGTTAATTGAATAGTGATAAAGATAAATCTTGTTGAAAGTGGCTCAACCCTTAACGTGTGTAGAATAAACCTTCTTTATGATATTGACATAGAAAAAATCCAAATTAAACTTGATTCTTTATCTATTCATGGATTTGATAACATAGGAAAACAACTGCTTGGAGTCATCACATTACCTATTAGACTTGGGAGAGAAAAATTACAAACTCCTATATATGTTATGCCTCATGATCTTTCATACAACCTCATATTAGGAAGACCATGGATTCATGAGATGCATGTGGTGCCTTCAACTCTTCATTGTAGAATGAATTATGTTCTTAAAAAATAAAAATTACTCGTTTAAGGTTGTTCCTCAACCTGGAAGTTGTTTGATTGCTGAGAGACAAGGACACGATCCTTTGGAAGTATTCAAACAAGAAGCAAATGTGAAAATCACAAAGGAAGAGGAACACACTAAGAAAATTGATGAATTCACTTAGCTATTGGAAGATGATTGGGGTTCCTTAGATTTCACACCTACATTCATGGGAAAATACAAGATCATAAACAAAGAGTCTGAAAAGGAAAAAGAAAATGCAATAAAGTCAACACAAAATTTGAAAGCATCCACCTCAACCACTTTAGAAGAAATAAATTAAACAAAAAAATTTGATGAACCTAATCATGAGCAACCACTAGATCCAAAAGAAATGCAAAATCATTATGGAAGAGGTTATCAACTTGTCAAACAACTTGGTTATAGCGGAAAAGGATACGGTGCTAGACAATAAGGTATCTGTGTCCCTATAGATCCTAACATGCAAGAAACAATTCACAGTCTTGGTTATTGTCCTTTGATAGAAATAAAAGTGTAAAAAAGGAATTCAATTAATATCAATGGCCTTACAAAATATTCTTCAAAGACGAGTTTAACTTTGGTCCATCCTGAATTGATAGGTACTACATGTGGAAATATTTCATTAGATATGCATACAATTGATACTTTCTCTACACATTATAATTAATAACAATAGTTGCTACTCCTTTCCATGTAATAGTTGTAGGATCATAGGATACTCACTATTGCATATTTTATATTCATTGAAAATCATCTCATTATCACTAGGAGTGGTATACCATCATCCATCCTTGGCTCACCCTTGTCCCGAACTCAATGGGGGAAAGGGGTTAGGTAGCTTTTCCCTTATATGTCACTTTTCATTGTCTCTTGTGACTAGTTGAACACCCTCCATGAATATATAATAGCAAGCTTCAGATGTGGACGACATGCCTTAATTTGGATCGCATGTCACATACTTTTGTTTCTAGGTTTGGGTATGCGTAGTATCATCATGGAAAAAACAAGCCCTTAAGTAGCAAAAAATTCAGAAAAATCAGAGTAAGGAAACTTGACATAAAAATTTGAATATGTTATCTATATTATTTCAAAAATATGTAAAAATAGAATCTGTAGCAAATTAAATGTAATTTCTAAACTACTAGGTTTTTTTTTTTTAAATTATTTGGTGAAAATTTGAAATTTCAATGAGTACTTAAATTTCTCAAAAAAAAAGTAGGTGTTTGTTTGACCACCCTAACCACAATAAAATAATAATAATTTTTTATAAGATTTTAGATATAAGTAGACGACTCATGTCCCAATGTGATGCATATTTTTTAGTAATTTTTTTCCAAGTAAATAATTAATTATAAAATTTTAACTACAAATTTAAAAAAATATAAAAACTAGTATGTATGACCACCTTAACTTGGTCAAAACTTCATGAATTTTTTATTTATTTATAATCCTATAGTATGCGAAGCATAGAATGTGATATATATTTTGGATTAAAAAAATGTGATAGTGTTTGAAAGCTATAGATGTTTTTCAATCAGCCCGTCAATTAGGACTTTAGTCATAATTCAAATAGAAAATGAATAATAATTATTTATTAAATTCAAAGTAAATCATAATTTATATTGGTGGAAAGCTGAGAATCTCCTTTAAAAACCCTTTTTTGTTTCATCAATTTTTGGTAAAGAAAAATTCATCAGCCACATACCCTACACATACCCATCATATCACCACTTTTTGGCCCATCATGATCCTACACATACCCATTTAGCATTGCTTTTTTGGGGGAAACCCCTCCCTCCTTATTCATGGCATAGATTTATTTTGGAAACATTTGACTTGGCATAGGGTTTTTTGAGGAGAGATCTAATGTCTTAGGATTAAACATTGGCTACTTTAAAATAGTTGCTCATAGCAATGGTGTTAGCAACCACTTGAAAGTGGGGGAATACATCGATGACATCTTTTGACATTTTACACATTCCATTATGTGATTTTATTTTTTCTTGTGACATGTCCTTTTCTTGGTGGTGTCACTAGGTTTGATATCCTCCAAGGCCATGATATTTCTAAACATATATTTTCCATTAGTGGCATGATGGGAATGAGGCATCCCCTAAGTGGCAATATGATATTCTTGACTTGTCCTCTCTTGGAGACATTAGGCACAGTGTTCCCTAAGAAGAACTTACATGAACATAGAAAAAACCCCTTTAACAAAAAATTATAGACAACATTCAAAATAATTCATAAAGTCATAGCATTCTGGTGACTTATCGAAGTTGTTAGGAGGATAATTTTGGTATGGTATGGGACGCTAATATGATTCTCTCATTTGCCACCTCATTGGGATAACTCACCTAGTGGATGGCCAAAGGCTCCATTACCCTAGAGTGAGAACACATAGAATTGAAAAACAACCTATATGTGTTCCACATCGTGTTGGACCTGTAACATAGATTTTTGGCACCCTAATCCTTTCTAACGCTTCTAGGGTTTTTCACCTAAAAGGAGAAAGAAGGGCCAAAATGCTTATGTATACATTCAAAGTTAATGCAATATGGATAGAATATGGATGAAATATACCTAGATTCAATTCTTGAATGCAAGAAAATAATAAGATTAATTGATTATTGAATGGAAACTAAAGGAAAACAACTTGTTTGAAAACACATTGTGTAATGCACAAACACGTAGAAACAAATGCAAATTGTAACAGATCTTGATGAAATTGAAAGTGTGCACCTAGAATATGGATGGAGACTAGAAATGGATTTTGGAATGTTGTTGATGCTGATTTTCAAGCTTGGTGGGATTCATTCGCCATTCTGGGTGAATTAGTCCCAGATTTGCAAAACTCTGCCAGAACTTGTTTCAGACAAAAGGGTATCTAAAAATGTAGAAAACACAAAATTAAAAAGGAAGTGGGACTCATTCACCACCCATGGTGAATGATTCCACTTTTTAATTTTTGAATATTCAAAAGGGGAATCTAAAGCTTTTGATCTACACTTTGATTCTCTATAGGTGTCTGCTTTTGAAACTCTAATTTTGGAACCTGAAAAATGATTTTTTGCTGATATTTTGACTTGGTGAATGAAGAGAAGACTTGAACAACCTTTTAATGCAATCTTCAATGATTTCTAAGCTTCCATGAGGCCTAAATCTGCATACACACAAGAAGAGAGGAAGAAATGTTGAATGTTAGTGTTGGGGGTTTGCCTTGGTCAAACCCCTTTTAGATAATTAAAAAAAAATGATGAAAGAATGTAATGAAACATGTAATAATAGAGTCTATTACCTTTACATGATGTTTGATCTTTTATGTATACAACAAAACATGAAAATCTTCCCTTGAATTTTTTAAATTAATTGATATCTTGGTGGCTTGAAATGATGAAACCCTAAGTTGATTGAATTGATATGGAAGATGCACGAATGAAGGATAAGAGATGTGAATTAGGGTTACAATACTTATATTTATAGGAAACTCACCTATTTTACCCTTTAATACCTCATCACAGGCCAACATGAAGTAAGAGTAAACTTAAATTTCACTTTTTTCCCACTTAAAGGTCAAAATTGGGCCAAATGGGACTCATTTTACACCCATGGTGAAGGGGTCCCACCTGGATGGGACTGATTCGTCATGGATGGTGAATGGGTCCCAGAGGGGCCATTTTGACAGCTAGGATGTTAGGAGATCAGGAAATAAGGTTTAAATTGCAACTTTGTTGGGTATTTTATCAAATATTATCTTGAGATGGACACTATGGGTTAATAGGGGCATATTATTGATGATTTAAAGAGTAATTAGGGATTGGGACACATAATTCAATGTGAAAGTGTGATTAAATACACTTTACAACACTAAAATGAGGTCCACATAACCTAGAAAGGCACAAGAACCAATGTGAATGTGCAAGACATATTACAACACTAGTTTATCATTAAGTTTATTTTACAAGACTTCAAGATTGATGTGAGGATGTCATTAAACACATTTTATAATGTTGAATTAGGGAGAAATGAGTTCATTAAGTCTAGAAAAGGGTGAAAGTATCTTACAACACTTTACAACACCTTTACAAGACATTGATAAAAGCATGTTATTCAATTTGTAAGGGTCAAAGACCTAGTGTGGATGTATAAAATGCCTCACAAAACCTAAATCAGGGCCTCATTAAGTCCAATTTATCATGAATTATTCCCATGTCAAGCAAGAGGTACTTCTTTTCTATTACACATTTAGCCCCCACTTTAGTGAGAGGATGTATTTGCTTCAAACTCACAATAAAGTAGTCATTCAAGAGAGATTTGAATGTTCAGATTTAGATAACAAAGAATGAAAAAGATGAAGAAGGAAATCGAGCCCCAAGGATCAAAGATCCTATGTCAATCCATCAACATACATGATCATGCAATGGAAAGAAGAAAAATACGAAAATGAAAAAGGGGGATCAAGCTTTGATCGTCTGTCTAGCTAGTTGTGGATTAGATATAGGCTTTTTTGTTTCAAGAAGAAAATGTATACTCACTCTGGGGAAACAAAACTCTTGGAAATCCATTGGGTGAGAAGACCCGAAAATGAGAAGTACATATGCTAGTTGGTATGTACTCACAAACACATAGGTGGCTATGTAGAAAGTCGTGCCTTAGAATGGGCTCCCCACTCAACCATATCAAAGTTATACCTCTTGATAACTTTAATAAGGTGCCACAATAAAAAATGATTTTTGAGCTCTATGAGGTAAGAAAACATTTGTATGCTTGACACTCATAGACATCGTAAGTGCAAAATAGAGTAAGGAATGTTTAAAGGGTTTTTCCTTAGTTTGTACAATATCTCATCTAAGGGAACATTGTACCAAATTTCTCCAAGAGAGGATAAGGAAAAATGGTCTCATCTTGTTTCCAAGAGAGGACAAGTGCAAGGTCTCATCCTGGGTAACATTTTACCTAATGCTTACAAGAGAGGGAATCACAAGAAAAATAAAATAACACAATGAAATGTAAGTGGTGATGTATGCCCCCACTTTAAAGTGGTTGAAAACACTAGTACTATGAGAAATTTCTTTAAAGTAGAAGAAGAGAACATGATAGCTTACTTGGAAATCCCTATGCCAAGTCATGTTTTCGAGAAGCTATGTCATGAAAAAGAGAAGTATTTCATATGCGATCCAACTTAAGGAATTGGGTCCACATCCCAAGCTTTCTCTTAAGTATTCATGAAAGGTTAACAACTAGCCAAATGAGGCAACCAAAAAATACATACGAGGACAAGGCTACATAACCCCATGCCCCCACTTAGTGCAAGAGAAGGGTGAGCCAAAACGATTGATGAAATGTAGGTGAGAGTGAAAATCGGTATCAATTAGAGGAAGTAAGTGCCCCCATAGAGGTAAGCCTACCAAACTCCTAAAATTTTTGGATTTTATGACTCAAAGCTTTACATTCATTAGTGGAGTGACCATGAAATCTATGATATGCACAAAATGAAGTCTTGTAAGAGATTTTCTTTCTAGTTCTAGGGGGAAGAGTGATCAAGTGATCTTGGAGGAGTCTCAACAAGATACCCTCTTGATCAATGGTAGAAGGTGGTCTTGTGGTTTGTGACAAAGATACATCTTGCTTACTAGTGGTTGTCATATATTCGCAAGACTCTTTAGATTGTCATATTTTATTCTCTCCATTATAGGAGGGTTTAAAATCTAACAAATTCAAATCATGAAAATTTTGCAAGATGGCATTGACATTAAGTGAAGGTTTAGTTCCTTGTTTTATGTTTGGAAAAGGATGACGTTCAAGACCACTAGTGTTGAGGAGTTAAGGATGGACAATGGTTAAGGTTGATTTAGGAGTATGATGTGTCAGAGTAGTGATTTTGAGGGAAGGCTTGGAGATTTCTGTCAAAGGGAAATAACCAAGACCATGAGTTTTTTGTTGTGTGTGAGGATTGATGAGGACACAGATACCTTGTTTGCTAGCACCACATCATTTTTCCCTATAGAAAATTTGTTTCATGAGGTCATAACCTTTTCCATAAAGCTTCTTCATTGCTTTGGAATCAGGTGGTTGTTTGTTATTGTGTTTGTCAAAGGTTGTTGTGTAGTGTGTGTTTTTATCTAAAGTGGTTGGGGTGGATGCTTTCGAAGGGTTGTCTACTTTTTTGTTGTCCCTAGTTGAATCTTTGTGTATGATCATATACTTTCCCATGAAATCATGTTCAAAATCCAAGTAACCCCAATCATTGTCTAATAGCTTCATGGCTTGTTCACTATGTTGTTGTTTTTCCTTTTGTTTTGCAGGTTCCACTGGTGTATTTGATGTTGATGTGTTTAAGGAATTGGATTTTTTTTTCTCAAGTTGTAAGACACTATAAGGTTCAGGGTCAGCATCAAGGGTGTATACTTTGTTGTTGTATATGTATTTCATTTTACGATGAAGAGTAGAGGGCAACCCATTCATTGCATGAATCCATGGTATACCTAAGATAAGATTACATAAAATTTTATAAGGCATAACATGGATTGGCATATTCATTGTGGCCACTCCAATATTAAGAGGCATAATGATCCACCCTAGTGGTTTCTTTTCAACATTGTCAAATCCCTTAATAGTGAAAGAATCAGGTTGAATGGTTGATTGATCAATGCCAAGCCTATTCAAAAGGATCACACTACACACATTAAGAGTAGAACCAGTATTGACAAGAGTTCTCTTTATTCCTTTTTTTTTTGTATTGAGCAATGATCATGAAAGCATCATTATGTTGTTGCACATCCAAAGAGGGGAGTTCACTTTGGTGGAAAACAATGTCTACATTTATTCCTTAGATCATGGCTGCCATGTTAGTTGGTTGCACATGATAAGGGACAAGAACATGTTGTAAGGTTGTTTGGATCATGTTGTGATAGTGAGGGGAGGCTTGAATAAGATCCCACAATGATATCTTAGTAGGAGTATTTTTTAGTTTTTTGACAAGATTGTACTCATTTCCAGTAGGAAGATCTAGTAAGAAAGGTCTAGAGGGGATATGATTCTAGGAAAAGGTAAGGGTGTTGGGTTTGGCTGTGGTGGTTGTAGGTTATTTTGAGTGTTATATGTATGAGAAATGCTATTATAACTCAATTGCTATGAGACATTAGTTTGAGGAGGGTAAAGGATAAGTTTAGGTTTATTTTGAGTGTTTTGTTTGTGTGAAGGTGGGTAGAGAATTAGAGGGTTGTTAGGATGTCCCACGGGGTATGTATGAGGTCCATTGATCAAGGGGGGTCTAATGGACACTTATGCATTCATAACCTGAATAGTCTTGGTTTGATGTTTCTCTAATGAAGGGAAATCGAGAACCACTTGTTTAGTGAAGGAAGACACATTATTATTGTTTTCATTTTCTAGCATCATTATATTCTCCCTAGAAGGAGAGTTTTTTGGAGAACAACAAGTCAAATCTACTTGACAAGTAAGGTTTGGTTCTTCCATAATAACTTCATCACCAATAGGGGAATGATCAATGATGGAATTATCAAGAGGGGGATGATTATGAGAAGGTGTTAGGTGAGTTTCCATTGTCTTTAAGGGCTCATTTTCTTGTTTCATGTTATCTACCCTACTAGGATACCTTGTAATATGTTCATCCAAGTTTGAGGTTTGTAAAGTAGCTTCATCACCAGTGGGGGATGCATCAAGTGAAGGACCAATATGGTTGTCAAATAGATTATCCCAAATGGGAAGAGAATTAGAGAAGGGAGAATCAAGGGTTTCATGTGATTTGTAATAAGGATGTCTTCTAACACCAACCTATCCTCTTGACATCGAGGAGGGATATTAGGAGATGGAAAAGTTTGATTGTCATGCTTATGGAGACTAGGTAAGGTGATAGTTAGAAATGTCTCTATCATCTCATGTTTGTGTTGTCTAACATCTTCCAAAGGGGAATGAGGAGATGGACGATCAAGACACTCAAGACTTGTAACTTCCTTCACCAAGATACCTTCATCACTAATAGGAGAGATATTGGGAGGAGAACAAGTATGATGGTTATAATTGTCTACATTACCATTCTAACCAATGGGAAATGTAAGATTAAGGATTGTGTCAATGGTTTGATCAAGTTTCTTAACGTCCTCATTGTGGTAATCAAAATTGAACTCATTAGAGGGAATGTTGTACTTATACAATCCACTATTAACGAAATCAAAGCCACATATTTTGAAAGAAAAAATGCTATGATGAAAAAGGAAAGAATGTACAATGCAATGACTTAAAAGGAAATGCAATTTTTTAGTTTTTAAGTAAGCTAATTTTTTGTGTACATAATGCAACAATCTTAAAATGAAATGTTGTGAATGAAAAAGTGAAATTAAACAATACATGAAATGAGCTATTTTAAGCTATATCTAATGAAATGCATGATACAAAAACTCAACTAACTAATACAGGTAGGTAAAGGAACCAAAAAAAATATTGAAAATAGGGTTTTCAGTTCTGTAAAGGGCAGTTTCAGGGGTGAAAAGGGATTGATTCGCCCAAGGTCGTGAATGAGTCCCAGTATGGACTTTTTTTAGGAATTTTAGAAATTTTTGATGGATTTGGATGTTTTCTGAGTGCTATGATGCACACCTAAGTTAAAAAAGTAGAATTTCAGAAAATTATAAATGAATTTAGATGCCAAAAATGCAACCTAAATGCACTTTTATATGAATGCCAAATTTGAAACCTAGCATGCAAATGAATTCATTCAAGTTCTAATGCTATATCAATGAAAGCTAGATGTATGATGAATGACTCCAAATCAAACAAGAAGGTATTTGAAAAAGCAGGTTCACCAAAATGTAACATAGATTTTTGGCACCCTAATCCTTTCTAATGCTTCTAAATTTTTTCACCTAAAAGGAGAAAGAAGGGCCAAAATGCTTGTCTACATTCAAAGCTAATGCAATATGGATGGAATATGGATGCAATATACCTAGACACAATTCTTGAATGCAAGAAAATAGTAATATTGATTGATTATTGAATGGAAACTAAAGGGAAACAACTTGTTTGAAAACACATTATGTAATGCATAAACACTTAGAAATGAATGCAAATTGTAACAGATCTTGACAAAACTGAAAATATGCACTTGCAATATGGATGGAAACTAAAAATGGATTTTGGAATTCTGTTGATGCTGATTTTCAATCCAAGTGGGACTCATTTGCCATTTTCAGCGAATTAGTCCCAATTTTGCAAAACTATGCTAGAATGTGTTTCAGACAAAAGGGTATCTAAAAATGTAGAAAATTCAAAATTGACCTGGAAGTAGGACTCATTCTCCACCCATGGTGAATGAGTCCACTTTTAAATTTTTCAATATTCAAAATAGGAATCTGGAGGTTATGATCTACACTTTGATTCTCTATAGGTGTCCGCTTTTGAAACTTTGATTTTTGAACTTGAAAATGAGTTTTTGTTGATATTTTAACTTGTTGAATGAAGAGAGGACTTGAACAACCTTTTAATGCAATCTTGAATGATTTTGAAGCTTCCAAGAGGCCTAAATCTACATACACACAAGAAGAGAGAAATAAATGTTGAATGTTAGGGCATGGGGGTTTGCCTTGGTCAAACCCCTTTTAGGAAATTATACCAAAATGATGAAAGAATGGAATGAAACATGTAATAATAGGGTTTATTACCTTTCCATGATGTTTCATCTTGAATTTTTGCAACAAAACATAAAGAATCTTCCCTTGAATGTCTAAAAATTGATATTTTGGTGGCTTGAAATGATGAAACCCTAAGTTGGTTGACTTGAGATGGAAGATTGATGGATGAATGAATGATAAGAGATGTGAATTTGGGTTACAAGACTTATATTTATAAGAATTTCACCTATTTTACTTGTTAATACCTCATCATAGGCCAACATGAAGTAAGATTAAACTTAAATTTCACTTCCTTCCTGCTCAAAGGTCAAAATTTGGCCAAATGGGACTCATTCGCCACCCATGGTGAATGGGTCCCACCTTGATGGGACTGATTCACCATGGATGGTGAATGGGTTCCACAGGGGACATTTTGATAGCTAGGATACTAGGAGAAGGAAATAAGGTTTAAATTGCAACTTTGTCGGGTATTTTATCAAATATTATCTCGGGATGCACAATATGGGTTAATAGGGGCCTATAAGTGATGATGTAAAGAGTTATTAGGAATTGGAACATAGAATTCAATGTGAATGTGTGATTAAATACACTTTACAACACTAAAAGGAGGTCCACATAGCCTAGAAAGACACAAGAAACAATGTGAATGTGCAAGACACATTACAACACTAGTTTATCATTAAGTTTATTTTACAAGCCTTCTAGATTGATTTGAGGATGTCATTAAACACATTTTATAATATTGAATTAAGGAGAAATGAGTTCATTAAGTCTAGAAAAGTGTGAAAGTATCTTATAACACTTTACAACACCTTTGCAAGATATTGATAAAAGCATGTTATTCAATTTGTAAGGGTCCAAGACCTAGTGTGGATTCATAAAATTCCTCACAACACCTGAATCTGGGCCCCATTAAGTCCAATTTATCATGAATTATTCCCATATCAAGCAAGAGGTCCTTTTTTTCTATGGCACAAGACCATCGAAGCTTGATCCCTTTTTCTTTGACAAACAACCATGTTCCACATTTTCTTTGAACTATTGAAGCTTTATCCTTTGTTTTCTTTAGTTTTTCTTGATCTTTGATAGGGTATGATTATGTATATTTGTTATTGATGTATAATTAAGCATCCTAAATTTCTACTTTAGTGTGAGTTTGGAATGGGGGAAAGTCTCACTAAAGTGGGGGAAAAAGGTAGCATCAAAAAAAGTAACCCTTTTTCATGCTTACTTTGGGAATGATCAATTAATGATAAAATGTACTTAATTATGCATTATTTGGGGTGCTGTAAAGTATTTTCTTACACTTTCACACTAATCTAGGGCTTTATTAATTAATTGAGATTAATTAGAGTTTAATTTTCCCCATTAATTCAAATCCAAGCCTTAATTATTACATTTTTTGAAGGATTTATCGCAACAATCATTAATAATATTGCATAACATTTAATTTGGAAAGGTTTGAGTCCTAGAAAATTGTGCTAGGACCCATTGGGTGAATGGGTCCTACTTACCTAGGACACCTTTTTTTAACATATTTGTGGTGATATTTTAGTAATATTTCATCACCATGAAACTTGGTCCTAGAAAATTGTGGTAGGACACATTCACCACTTTGGGTGAATGGGTCCTCCTTACATAGGACAATCCTTTTTGAACTTATTTCTGGTAGGATTTTAATGATTTTGAATCCTAGATTTGATGTCAGCTTGGATTATTTGAATTTAAGGGTTACACCTTAGGTTTAGTATAAATACAAGGATAATTCACATAGTTTCATCTAAGACATCCTAGCAACTTGTTCAAGTTATCATTAGAGAACTTTAACAAGACCATTATAGAGCATTTTCATGAGCATTTTAAGGAATTTTAAGGGTATATTATTGAAGTTTCATTGCAAAAATTCAAGATCATATCATCGTCTCAAAGGCATAGTGCATCAAGCATGTTGTTGAGCTAGTGTGTTGATGTAGTATTGAAGATTCATTCGCAAGCATTGTTTCACATCCAATTCAAGATAAAGTTTTACATTCTACATGGCCACTTCATGTTAGTTTATAGATTTACATTACAATACATCATCCAATGTATCATTGTTTCATGTTTCATGTTTCATGTTTCATGTTCATATTTCACTATTTCATCACAAGATTTAATTACCCAAATGGGGTTTGACCAAGGAAAAACCCTATTCTCTAACAATCAACAATTTTTTCTCCTCTTTGATGCGTGTTTGTAGATTTTTAAGGTTGAAGATCAAGTAGAGAACAAGATTAAAACAAGGTTTTCAAAGTTGAAAAGTTGAAAAGTTGTCATCTACATTGCAAGATCATGGAAAGTTGTTTATAAAATTTATTTCAGACTTTTAGGAGCTAGTCACCTGTGAGCTAGAAGTGCAAACATTGAAGAACAAAACCCAAAAGTTAGTTTTTAGAAACCCTAAGAGAGACCCATTTTCCACATTGGTTGAATGAGTCCTCAGTGACCTCAAAACAATAATTTTTCAACAAGGTACATGCTTTTTCATCCTTTCAAAACCTCCCTTATTTTTGTTATAATAGTTAGGAGTGATTTTTTATTGTTATTTACATCATATACTAGACACAATTTCATGCTTCATAGAAAAATATAATGGTTCATCATCTTGTTGATTCATTTTGGTGAACCCTATCTTCATATGAAACACTATTCGGCACCTGCACACATGGAGATAAGGAAAAAATTCGTATTGTACAAGGGTTTTCCTTAGTCAAACCCCCACTTGTTGTTTCCACCTCCATGGATAGCCAAACAAGATTGGATCACATAAGCTAAAGTAGACATGTGATAGAAAGAAACCCCATTGTGAAGGAGAACCATTATCATTAATACAAGACACTAGAAAAGATGAAATTAAGTACATTAAAAGATGACATCAATAAATGATAAGAAAGAGAGCATTACCAGTAAATTCGGCCCCTCTCTTTTGATGATAGAGGTAACAAGATTGTGCATAAGAGCAGTCCTTTCTATTCTGAGATGACTTTGACAAAGTTTTGGTAGGAATGAGATGGAGATAGCTCTAAGTCCAAAAACTTGCAAGAGATTTTTTGACATTTTATGCCACCCTTAGATAACCCATCATCAATACTCAATCTAAGAAATCCTACATGGGCCATCTTGCAAAAATTCTCCTTTAAGGGTCCTAAAATTGGCCAAATCCTAAAGTTTTGAGCTTTCAGGTTTTTGATTCCCTTCATACTCAATGCTTTCTTCATCACTCTTGCTCCTTCTCTTACTCTTCCCTACCTTCCATTTTTCTACTATGTTTCAAGTTTTGACCTTCATCCTTACCCTTTAACCCTTATCACTTTTCTTTTGTAAGCCTTAAACCATAACCTCGATCACCAAAGTTCCAAGGATTATTTTCAATATTTTTCTAAGTCTTGAGTTGTCAAACTTTGAGGATTGGGCTTCCATCTTATCTCTTTCCATTTTTTTATTGTAGGAAGTAGCTTCCTCCTAGGCCTCGATCCCTAAAATCTTGTCTCTTGCTTTCAGGCATCCAACTTTCATCTTTCACCTTTCTTCCTTCTCACTTTCATTCCTTTGAAACTTCAGCTAAGTGTCAAGTTTTTTGACTTCACACTTTTTCATTTTGCTTTACCTCTTACCTTTATTTGATAAGAGGTAACTCTCCCCTTTGAACCTTGATTGCTCCCTTCATACTTCGGCCTTCAGTTTTCCTCTTTACCCCTTTAACATTTTTGTGATAAGGTGTAAGCCTCTTTTTGAACTTCCAAAGTTTGAAAAGGGTGACCTTTTCAACTTCCAAATTTTGAAAAGGGTGACCTTTTCAACTTCCAAAGTTTGAAAAGGATGACCTTTTCAAACTTGAGGGTTCTCTCTTGCTGCTTTCTTCCTTCTTGCTTCTTCTAAGCATGTGATAACTGGGTACACCCAAAACCTGATCCCTGATAGTTTAACACCAATGAAGAATAAAGTATGAAGCAATCCTGAAGCCTGATCCCTGACCAAGGCTACCTTTTTTGACCCTCCAGACCATTTAATGCATAGTAAAGGTATTCTTTCATGCCTAATGCCCCAATAATTTAGTAGATTGGATGTGTTTTTTGGGTTGACATCATTAATGCTCTATTGGCCTTCTCAACAACCTATTTCAGTTCTAGGGATTCAAGGACATCATTTATTGATTCTCCTTGACTAATTCAGATGATCTTATGGGTTCCATTCTCATTTATTGCTGATTATTATCCTTCTCAACTTGCTCCATGCCGAGATTGTTGATTTCACAAGAGAATTTTTGGGATTATTTTCAATATAAAATTTATTGTTGGGTATGGTGTGCATGACTAAGGCTCCTCTCTAGAATGGATTTCATGGATAGATCTTGTCAATCTTCCCTTATCATATCTTTTTAACCCAAGTTAGGGTTAGGGTTTGGTTTGTGGTTTTCAATTATGCTTGCACTTTAAAAGGAACACTTTTAATCATTCCATGGGGTTCTTCCAATGAGTTCTACCCAAGATTTTCTTCTAATGAGTTCTACCCAAGATTTTCTTTGGTAGACTTATGCATTCTACATTTCTGCTATTGTAAGACTGGATTTCATGCCTTTGTGTTGATAAAATCAATCAATAGTTTTCCTCTTCTCAATTCTTGTATCTTGTGTAACACTTGGATCCTTTATGCATGTATGGAAGTTCATAATTTTTGTAGGTTGCTTGTTTTTTCTAACTAACTATAAGAGTTGATTATGGGTAATCTCCACCCCTTTGATCTATTGAAATAATGGATTTTGAATCATCCAATGAAGCTGCACACACTTGAAAGGACCTTTTCGAAGAAGAAATTCAACCACATAAAAAGTGTTGCAACTAAAGTCATGAAAATGGAGATTGTTATTGATATCTAGAATATATGATTACAAATGTACAAATTCCCTAAATATATAGGCATGAGAGAGATGCAAAATGAAAAATTATGTTTCCATGTGTCATGATCTAACAACATGTGACAACATGTGAACCCTACCTAGGAAATGATAAAAGATTGAGATAAGTTTTAGAAGGAAAACTCATTTTCTAGAAGGAATCTTGTCTCCTACAAACATGGAAAGGGTAATTACCCCCTTATTTATGATTTATCTAATAATGAAACCTAGGACTTAATTAATTAAATAAAATAGCTAAGTTAACTTATGCTAGTGTAATAAATAATTAATTACACTAACACCCCCCATAAGTGAAAGTTAGGGAGGAAATGCAATGCTTATGCAATGATGATGATGATGATATGATGGGTCCTAGCTACATGATGACCATTTTAGGTATCCATTTACAAATGTGAATGAAATGAAACTAATCTCCCACAACCAGAGAAAAGGGGAAAACCTAGTGGTAAGAAAAACCCTCTCCAAAAAGAAGATGAAATACAAAAAAATGAGAAAGGATGGGAAGGATGGAGGACCCCCAAATACCCCTCAAGTACACCATCCATCACATGGATACAATACAATATATAGCCCCCCCATAGGAGGGAAAGAGAGAGACTATATAGACCCCTAGAATATGTGATCACCTACAAAAATGGTAAGTTTTTGAAGAAAAAACAAGATTCAATGTTCACAAAAAAATTGTCTCGCTTTTGTAAGAAATAAAACCAAGTGAAAGTGTTGAGATGCTTCCCATTTTGGATAGTAATTGAAGGAAGGAGCAATGAATATGGATAATGGTGTCTCTAAAAAATTCTCATGTGTCTCCTTTCTTGATGAAGAGGAAGATGCCACAATTAATGAAGAAGGTGAAAAACTAGGACAAAGCAGAAACTGATGCTGAACAAAATCCAAAGACAGTAATACAATGAATGTGATGGAGACTAGATTTCCTCCCCATAATGAAGTGTCCTCAAAACCATTAAAAGAATTCTAAAGCAACAAAGGTGTCCAAACCAAATGTCTCCCATGAATAAGAAGCAGATCCAATGGTAGATGTGGAAACTCCAACTCGTAAATATAATGAGAGGGAAGAAGTCTCATACATGAAATATCTAAAGAGAAAACAAGCTCCTCCAAGATAGTCTCAAGATCCCCAATCAACATTGAGACAAAGGAATGAGGAGACTCAAGATAACTATCCAAAGTAGGATTTGAATACATGATTGATATCCCCTCAAGAATGTCCTCCAAACTTGTAGAAGTAGCTAAGTCAACAATCCCTGAAACAAAGCCATCTTGTGATGTCAAGTCTAAAAAATTGAATGTGTCCTAATGAATGATGATGTAAGCCTCATCCAATGACTCCGGACAAGGAATCACAAAATGTGAAGGGATACCAACTATCTCTACTAGAGAAGAAGAAACATCTAAATAAACCTTGTCAACCTCTTCAAAAGATTCAAGGAAATCCAAACAAACAACCTCCTGCACAATAGTATCATCATGGGATACCTGATCTGAGGAATGAAATTATGAATCATGACCATCAAGGAAGGGTGGAGTTTCTAAATCTCCATATAGCTCCCAAAGCTTAGTCCAAATAATATGAGGACAATCACAAGGATCAATAGTATTCAAAACATCATAATCAACTTGCATTCTAATGATCTCTAAGACAATGTATCTATTACACTCCAAGAAAGTTCATGAATACCTTCACTTGGATGGGGAACTATACCATACAGATGTGGCAATAAATCAAGTGATTGGAGATGGTGGATGATCCCATATCACCATTGTTTATAGTTTCCCTTATGCAACATAGTCATAGAAGGAATACATGCAAGCCCCATAATGTACTATCAAATTTCTCAAAAAATAAAGACAATGACCTTCAACAACAAATGGAAACTTCCAAATATGATATGCAACTGAAGTGATGCTACCCAAATCAACAATCCTTTTCCCAAGCTTTAGGTTATCTAAGTTATTGAACAAATACACCAAATTCAACAAAACCAATGAAAGAGTACCTAGAGATAAAACTAATCAAAGTGACTGGACTAAAAAAAAACTTTGAATTACCTTCCTGATGCTGCTCAAATCAATAAAATCTGACAATCTGATGAAAAGATATGAGCCTTTATGTCCAAGCTATGGTTTTGACTTTTGTTAAGTGTATATTTTTCTACCAACAAAAATTTGTAGAATAGATGTCACCACTAGAAAGTAGAGAAAATCCTCTTTTTGACGGTATCTCATTTGCTGAATTTTGATACCCTTGGTGAAAGTTATGAAAAAGTGAAAAAAGGCCTATATTAGGCAATTTGTAGGCTAAATAGGGGAAAAATTCTAGCCTGCGGGCACTAGCACATGGTCACTAATATGACCTATAGGCGGAAAAAGTGGCAAAAAAAATTCCCCTAGATAGGGTGGTGTCAGTGCTAAGCTTCTTGGGTGGAGTGGTGATTTTTGGTGGTGGGCTAGGCATGGTGGCATTGCTTGACATAGCACTCCTCCCAGTCATGGATAGAAGCAAGGTTGAGGTTGAGTGAGGGTGGTAGGGATTCACTGTCAATGGAAGCCCATTCATTAGTAAAGAATTCATGGTGGTCGACGAGTGCATAGTTTGATAAAGGCACCGGTGGTGAATGGCTGGTAGTAACTCCAGTGATCAGAAGTCGATAGGGAAGCTAATGACGATGGTTGGTGATGGGCCCCCCAAAACATGTACCCCTCTTCTACAAAAATATAGACTCTACAAAAAAAACTTGGACAAAAAAAATTTCCAAGTCAGATGGTGATTGATTTAAATATTGCAATTTGCAATTGAAATCAAAATATATATAGATAATTCAAACGCAAATTTCCAAGCCAACCATAGATAACATAGGCTTGTTGAAATATTTGATGCTAACTTAATATATATCTTTAGATATTATAAACTTTATGACGTTGAACATAAAAAATTAAAGCCTGATGGAGATTTAACAAATCAAATCCCAAATATTTTAATAAAATGCTGATGAAAATAAATCAAACCCCAATGTCGAAGGAAAATATGTATGTTGACTCGATATAAAAATGAAGGTTGATTATATTTATTTTTTCTGCAACTATATAAATTTTCTTGAATATATATATCTTTCCAAACTATATAGAAAAAAGGCCAATTTTTCTGAAATAGAAAATTGCTACGACTAAATTTTTTTTGCCTCAGAGAACAACTAGAAAGGAGGATTTTTTACTGCAAATTGTACGGATAGTACGATTGATTTTGCAAACCCTAAAATACCTCTAATGGCTCTCAGGTTGATGAATCTGATTTTGATGAATGAAAAGGTGATCCGAGGGTTTTGAGGCCTTCTGAAGACAACGGAGAGCTTGGATCTAACTCAATCTTCTCTAGAAATTAGCTTGGTCCCCAAGTGGAGTCAAGTAGCTTGCAATAGAAACCTTCAAGCTTGCAAGAATCTCTCTAGCCCAACTTTCTTGATCCTGGGATGAATTTTCAATGGAATGACTCTAATACAATGTTGAAACAATGGATGTTGAATCATCCAATGAAGCTGCACACACTTAAATGACTTTTTCCAAGAAGAAATCCAACCACACATAAAGTTTTGCAACTAAGGGCATGAAAATGGAGATTGCTATTGATATCTAGAATATATGATTACAAATGTACAAATTCCATGAATATATAGGCATAAGAGAGATGCAAGATGCAATATTATGTTGCCATGTGTCATGATCTAACAATGTGTGCCAACATGTGAACCCTACATAAGAAATGATAAAAGATTGAGATAAGTTCTAGAAGGAAAACTCATCTTCTAGAAGGAATCTTATCTCCTACAAACATGGAAAGGGTAATTACCCCCTTATTTATAATTTATCTAATAATGCAACTTAGGACTTAATTAATTAAATAAAAGACCCAAGTTAACCTATGCTAGTGTCATAAATAATTAATTACACTAACATTTCAAACTCCTATCCCTTCATTATCTCTTATTGATTTGGTGAAATAGAGAACTAAGTGAGTTTCTCAAATGGTTTTATTGATACCATGTACAACAAGAAGTAGGAAGAAAAGCTTTAAAGCTAGGTGCATCATCGCTTTCCCTATTTCAGCATCCTCCTTCCCCCTTTTCCTCATGTAGTGCATAGTTTAGGGCTAGTGTAGCATTTTCCAATGCTAGGTTGGACCAATATTGTCACATCTAGTTTTGAAGAGGAATTCATCCTTCTCCAAATATTTTACCCCACTGTGCAATGTCCCCACACCTTGAGGTCGTTTCCATTGTAGCATTAGTATGTTGAACCTCATGTTTGGTAGGCTGCAATTTCACGTGACAATAGTTTCTAGCATGCCTGGTGGGACACAAATTTCTTATCATTGCAAATATTTGGTGTCTATGTAAGTGATATCTTCCTTTGGAGGTAATATCTTCATACAACTAGAAACTTTTAGTTCAATCTTATGGTCTCAAGAAGAGTAAGTGATAGTATGTTGTCATTTTTTATAAAGAAATTAGTCTTCATTTTTTGGTTTTAAATTTTTTCATGAATTCCCATCCTATTTAATTTCACATCATGTCTTCATTTCATGGAGATATGTTATATCATCCTACTTACCATGATAATGTTTCTCTTTTTCCTCCTCAGTCATATCACAATGAGCATGCAACTCATTTTTAGCCAAACACCTTCGCTACAGAAGGAAACTAGCATTCCCAGCAAGATTTCCACCCACCAACCCTTTCTCAAGGATCATCATGGTAACATGTTTCCCCCTTTGTTCCTCAAGGAAGCCTCCTCAAAAGCCTATTTCTCCTCAAGAAACTCAACAAGCTTCCTATAATCAACCTTCTCATCCTAGTATCATCCCTCTTTGCAAAGATGGGCCCATTGTCTACTAGGATAACTATTTTATTGCACAAGAGGAGAAGGTTTTCGAGAAGGGGCAAGAGGTATCTTTTTTTGTTGATACTTTTCAACATGATGAGAAGAAAAAGGTTGACATGTCATCAAAGGTTGATGAGCAGGACCAATTGTGACAATAGTTTTAAGGACAAGTGGGTGTTGAGGATGAGGCTCTTATTGATTTATTTGATAAGATCCCATGCTTTGTTGAAAATGAAGAAAATGTATCTTTTCATCATGAGTAGGATGAGCATAAGGCATAACTCTCTTTTCTTTTTCCAAAACAATCATAAGAGGTGTTTTTCATAGGCCTAGAAAATGATAAGGAAGCAAAGCACAATCAAGAAGCCAGTGGGGAGAGCTAAGAGTTTTTCCTTTTAGGAGGGTGTCTATCAGGAATCTTGTTTGGATGGAGGCCAAGTTAAAGTATCACAAGCCATTCTTTCACTCAAGCATGAGGTTCCAACTAAGGAGGAATGCATTCAACCTACTTATATATTTCAAAGCTCAATAGTATGTATGACCTACATGAGGAGGTAAGTTGGTTGAAATTCTTTCTCCAAGGGTTATTGTAGCAACTGGTTAAGCATGTGTTCAACCTTCACCTTCCCTTAGGTGCTCAAAAGCATGTGGAGCATTGTCAGATAATGAGAAAGGGAAGCTATTGCAAAGAAACAATCAATGGTCTTGTTTGAGAAAACCTCAACCTCATTCTTTGTCTTTTGTACATATTAGTTAGTTTTTTTACTTTCCAAGAAGTTCATTTACACACCTTGTATTCTTCTTAAGGGAACTCATGTCCCTAGTTTTCTATTTTCCTCCAAGTGTTAATCTTGGGAGGCCTAGTTGTTGAAGAATTCTCATGACTCCATGTCCAATTGATATGCAAGGATACTGAATTCTATGAGTATAAGGAAATCATCCTAGAAAATTCAACATAAATGTTGAAATTTCATGCCACCCTTAGATGACCTATCATTGATAACTGATCTAAGAGATCTTACATGGGCTATCTTGCATGAATTCTCCTTGAAGGGTCCAAAAATTGGCAAAGTGTTGAAGTTTCAAGATTTTGGGTTTTCCCTTCCTTTCATACTCGCATGGTTTCTCCATCACTCTTTCTCCTTCTAATATTCCTCTTCCCTGCCTTCCATTTTTCTACTATCTTTCAGGTTTCAGCCTTCAGCCTTACCCTTTCACCCTTAACGCTTCTCTTTGGTAATACTTAAGCCTTACCCTTGATCACTAAAGTTCCAAAAATGCTTTTCAATACTTTTTGTCTTGACTTGTCAAACTTCAAGGATCGGTCTTCCATATTATTTCATTCCATCTTATCATCATAGGAAGTAGAGCTTCCTCTCGACCCCCAATCCATGAAATCTCATCTCTAGCATTCAAGCATTAGAATTTCATCTTCCACCTTACTTCGTTCTCACTTCACTCCTTCCTTAAAAAAATTAGCTAAGTGTTGGATTTTTAGATGTCGGGCTTTGACCTTTTCCTTTACCTCTTATATTTCTTTGGTAAGAGATAACTCTTCCCTCAAAACCCTAATTTATCCCTTTAGACTTTAGCCTTCGGTCTTCCCTTTAGCCCTTTTGCACTTTTGCAATAAGTCATATGCCTCCTTCTTGACCTTTGAAACTCGAAAGGGGTGACCTTTTCAAAATTTGTGGTTTTCTCTTGTTGCTTTCTTCCTTCTTTCTTCTTCTAATCATGCGGTAAGTAGTATGCCTGAATCCTGATCTCTAATGGTCTTACGCCATTGAAAAATAAAGTATGAAGTAGGTGTGAATCCTTATCCTTGACCAAGGCTGCCTATTTTGGCCCTCCATATTGTTTAATGGATAGTAAAGGTATTCATTCAAGCATGACACCTTGACAATTCAATGGTCTTGACATGTTTTTGGGGTCAACGCCACTAATGCTCCAACTACCTTCTCAATGGCTTATTTCAATTCTAGGGCTTCAAGGAAATCATTTATTGCTTCTCCTTAAATCCTATAGATTATCTTATGCTCGTTTATTGTTGATTATTATCCTTCTTGACTTACTCTATGCCCAAATCATTGATTTCACATGGGCATTATTTTGAGGATTTTTTGGTACAAATTTTATTGTTGGGTATGGTGTGCAAAATGAGGGCTTCTCTCTAATTTAGATTTCATGGATGGATCTCCTCAATCTTCCCTTATCGAGCCTTACTAACCCAAGTTAGGATTAGGGTTTCATTTGTGGTTTTCAATTATGCTTGCACTTTAAAAGAAAAAATTGTAATCATTCCAAAGGGTTCTTCCTTTGGGTTATACCCAATATTTTCTTTGGAAGACTTATGAATTCTACATATTTGATACTACAAAATTGGCTTTCATCCCTCTATGTCAATAAAATCAATCAATAGTTTTCCTCTTCTCAATGCTTGTATCTTGTGTAACACTTGGTGCCTCTATACATGCATGAAATTTCATCATTTCTATAGGTTGCTTGTTTGTGCTAACTGACTATGAGTGTTGATTGTGGGTAATCTCTACCCATTTGATCTTTTAGACTCCTAGCCCTTCATTCTTGCTTATAGATTTGGTGAAATAGAGAACTATGTGAATTTCCTAAATGGTTTTGTTGATACCTTATGAAATAGGAACCAAGAAGAAACACTTTAAAGTTAGGTGCATCATTGCTTTCACTATTTTAGCATCCTCCTCCCTTTTCGTCCTTCAGTTCATATTTTAGGGTTAGTGTAGAGTTTTTCACTACTAGGTTGGGCTAGTCTTTTCACATCTAGTTTTTAAGAGGAAGTCAACCTTCTCTAGAGATTCAACCTCCCTGTGTAAGGTCCCACACCTTGAAGTCATTTCTATTGTGTCATTGGAATGCTAAAACCTATGCTTGGTAGGGTGCAGTTTCATTTGACAAAAATCTTGTGAAAAATGTGAGGGAAAAGAGAGCTTTGTTCATAGAATATGTGGGAATAGCCATTTCAATCATGTTTCAGCATTGGGACATGCATCGAAAATGGTCCATAAGGAATATTCTCATTTGAATATTACATTTTAATGGGATGTTTGCATGTTGTGCTATAGTTCAACCAATTTCCTTTGAAATTCAAAAAACAAGCTATGAATGTTTCATCATTACTATCCATGAAGTCAAAATCAAGAAATTTTGATGGATTTTTTCATAAATGTACCAGGTGCCATGTGTAATTGTGAAATTGACCTATGGTGAAATTTTTGAGACCACAAAAAGATAATTTAGTTTAAAATTAATTGTCTTTCAAGGTCCTAAGACTTGGGTTACAACCATACTGTATAGCTAAGTGGTCAATATTCGTTGTTTATTAAAGGGGCTTGGTAGTGTTTCTTGATTAAGTGGGACTTTAACCTAAACCAAGCTATTATAACCAAAGGTAAAGAAATATCAAAACATAAATGTAATGCAAGAGGATGATGTGAATACTCAACCTGAATCTTCATTCAATTGAAAGCATAAAAGATTCATTAACTTTAAGATTAAGATCAGATTAAACACAATCCTTCATGCCAACAATCTAGTATTCCAATAAATTTGTTAAGACTAAAATACAAATCATTTATAATTACTGTATTCCATGCGAAAATCATTAATAAACTGATAAATTTAATTTTTCACATACATCTCCTAAGCAATCAATGAATAAATATTCAAGTTTGACCATGACACCATATGCATGAAGATAAATCTAGAGAAATGGAAACCATGTTTATAACATTTTCATTCTTCTTTGACTCAAAGACAATCTAGTAGATGCACACACTAAATTTTTTTATTTTCTCTACCCACAATTGTCTTCAACTATACTAAAATGATACAAAATGAAATGCAAAACTAATCTAGAAATTAAGAATGGTCAGAGGCCAAATTCTTCAATTTATCCACTATCTAATCTTCTAACCCCTTCAAATGAGAATTTTTTTAACATTATATAGACCAAGAAACAAATTTTTTCTCCCGAAAGAATACATGTGCAATTGAAGCTTTACTTGCATCCAATTATTCCATAGAGAAATATTCTATTTTCAGCAGCAATTCAACTCTAATTAACCATTTAAAACTCTAATAAGAAATTTTCAATTGGATTCCTAATTTTCTTCAAATTTCCCTTTTAGGCAATCTTAACAAGTGGGACTGCCCATGTCCTTATCTTTTTTGCCATGCAACAAATGTAGAAAACTTCTATTGAGAAAATAATTTCTTGTTTAAATATTCATTTTCATTTGTGCTTGTTCACCTTTTCAGCCTTTGAAGTACTTGTTGATCACATGAGACCATAATTAATTCATAGAGCTAATAAATTCATTTAAATTTTAAATATTTTCAAGTTATTCCAAACAAATGAATATGCCATCAATTTTAAAATTCTGCAAGCTTCAACTTAGAAAAAAGTTAACTTTATGAAGTTTTGAAATTAAAAGAAAAACTCATTTAAATTCAAAATATCACAACATAACCTGCTTAAATGCGCGACCCTCCAATGGAAAACCGCCATCAAATGCATATTCCTTCAAACTAAAGGATCATTAATCATCATTAGGTTCATTTTTTGTTTATTTCATCTCCGTCATGATCCTTTTCATAGACACTTTCGATGTTGAACTTGAATTTTTTTGGCATCTTATCTTAGATTATGGAAATGAGAGTGGAACAGAGAAGATATGGGTTATAATTATATTCAGAAATCTATTTTTAGAGTGAATATACATTTTGTTCATTGCTTCTCAACTGCATCTTATGTGAGGGATCAATTAATGAATTCCTCCGAGAGTTTGAAATCTAACTGAAATATCATATAATGCTTCGCTAGAGAGTGTGAATACCGGATAGGAAAATTTACATTCACATTATCTTGTCTACATGGCGTGGGAATCTGGGACAAACGTAGATTGAGGCCCTAAGTCCCAAGGTCCACATCGGGCCTGCCTTCCCGTATGGAACTTTCATTCTCTCTTTTTTATCCACCATCTCTATTTGTTGTACGTGGGAATCGAGAATGAATGTGGATCAATTGGGACCCAAATCCCAAGTCCATGTTGGGCCTGCATGAGAGGAATAACTCTGTTTACCCTATTGTCAATAATTCAGCTCAATTTGCTTCGCGATAATGGAAAAACAAACATCAATAATCACTACTATGATAGACTCATTTATCTATCGATTCTTATCAACAACATTTGTGATGGAGTGCATATAATATTTCTAATATGTGTTTCCTATCATTGTCTTCTAGGGAAGGCTCTTTAAATGAGAATGGATGGATTTTCATCATTGTTCAACCTCTTCTAAAATTACTTCTATGATGATTCCAGTTCATACTTAAAAGATTCCTGCACATTTCTTACCAATTAGGCTCTCCACTGGTTTGAATACCTTCCAAGAGCTTGGAAAGAGTAATATGAAAAAGTTTTTATTCCAAAGAACACAAAAACTTTCTTCTAACACTACCATATATGATTCTTGATTTAAAAAATAAAAACAAGATATTGCCTACAAGTTCACTCAACTTCAAAGTGTGCCTCTGATTCAATTACATATAATGTTCCCATAATTTAGAATATCATAATTTCGCCTACCTTAGTGCTCAAAACCATCCTACAAGATAAATCATGTGTGTGTCAAAATTTTTGTATGCACAGAAATACACAGAGGTGTTGCTTTGTTTCCCCAAAACACAAAACAAGGGAATACAAAAATGCGGAATAACCAAAAATGCAAGGAGACAACAAATCTAGGCATGCAATATTACCCTTTTGTATTAACTAAGCTAGAAATGGAAATACATTGAAGGATTAAACATAAACTACTGAAAAACATACACTAAGCTATGAATTAACAATCTATTAGAAGCAATCAACTACTTAACCAAAAAAAAATAACTTCAAGAGCTACTAGGAGCTCACTGGCATGAGCTACACCGAGCTCTTCAGGAGAAATCTATGTTCACACACAAAACAAAGAGCTACTGCTATTCAGGAGCTTTTAGAAGCTCACACAGAAAATATTCTTTGAATCACATAAAGAACAAAGAACATTCCCTTTAGACTGTTGCTGCTCAGGAATTCAACTTCTCAAGATTTACAACTTACAAAATAATCTATCTTCATTCATTTTTTCTTTCAATGCATTCCCTCTCAAATTCAAAATTACCTACTTGTATTAATTTGGAATTCAAAAATTCCTAACTTCATTAACTTCTTCTACAGTCTTCAGGTGCACATCAGGAGCAAGTGGGGAAGGCAATCCTAAAAACAAACTTTTAGCTGGGTATGTACAGGATCATGATGGGCCAAAAAGTGGCAATATAATGGGTATGTGGCTGACGACATTTTTTTTTACCCAAAATTGATGAAATGAAAAGTGTTTTTAAATGAGATTCTCAACTTTCCACCAATATAGATTATGCTTTACTTTGAATTTAATAAATAATTATTATTCATTTTCTATTTGAATTATGATTAAAGTCCGATTGATAGGTTGATTGAAAACATCTATAGCTTTCAAATGGTATCACATTTTTTGAATCCAAAACATGGGTCACATTCTGATTCGCATACTATAGGATTAAAAAGAAAAATGAATTTCATGAAGTTTTGACCAAGTTAAGGTGGTCGAGACATACAGTTTTTATATTTTTAAAAGTTGTAATAAAAATTTTATAATTAATTATTTACTTGGAAAAAATTAAAAAAATATTAATCACATCCGGACATGAGTTGTCTAATTATATCTAAAATATTATAAAAATATTATCATTTTATTGTGGTTAGGGTGGTCACACCTACTTCTTATTTTTCCCTAAAATTTAAGTACTACTTGCATTGAAATTTTAAATTTTCACCAAATAGATTTTTTAAAACAAATAAACCTAGTAGTTTAAAAACTACATTCAATTTTCTATAGATTTTATTCTTACATATTTTTGAAATAATATAGATAACTTATTCAAATTTTTACGTCAAGTTTCCTAACTTTGATTTTTTTACATTTTTTGCCACTTAAGGGCCTATTTTTTCCATGATGATCCTACACATACCCAGCTGCAAGCAACAAATGCCCCTGATAGGGAAGTGCCAATGGGAAGAGGCTCAAAGGAAATAAATTTTCTAGCACTCCCTCTTTGTCCTGAGCCGACAAATAGGATCAATCCTGATCCAAATCAACATCGCCCAATTTGGTTCTCAAGTGCTCGAAACTATCCTTGCTTAAAGGCTTGGTGAATATGTCTGCTAGTTGTTGCTCAAACCTACAAAATGTCATTTTAATTTCACCATTCTCAACCAATTCTCTAATAAAATAATACCCAATTTTAATGTGCTTGCTTCTTCCATGAAACACAGAACTTTTTGTCAAAACTATCGATGAAACATTGTCACAAAATATTACCATTTCATCATCTTATTCTTCCTTCAAATCTGCTAGAATTCTTTTTAGCCAAATAGTTTGACATGTTGCTACATTTGCTGTTATATATTCAACCTCTGTTGTAGATAGGGAAACTATGGGTTGCTTTGTGGAAGCCCATGAGATAGCTCCCAAACCCAAATGAAACACATAGCTTGATGTGCTCTTCTTATCATCCAAACTTCTTGCCCAATCACTTTTTGTGTTCTACTGAGCCCAAACTCATTTGTTGCTATGTACAAAATTCTATATCCTTTGGTGCCATTCACATACCTTGGGATTCTTTTACCTGCTTGCTAATGGGTGTCCATTGGAGTCTCCATAAATCTAGAAATAAGACTCACACTATGCATTATATCGGGCCTAGTTGTTGTTAAATACATTAAGCTTCCAACCAAACTCTTAAAAATTGTCGGATCCACATTGCTACTGCAATCTTCCTTGCTCAAATTTAGACCTATGGTTGTTGGTGTTGGGGTAGGCTTGCTTTCAAGCATCCTAAATATCTTCAAGATCTCATTTGCATATTTTTCTTGAGATGAATATACCATCATGCATTTGTTTTACTTCTATGCCTAGAAAATATATTAAGAGACCTAAATCTGTCATTTCAAACTCTCTTTTCATGGCCTCTTCAAAATTAGCAATGAGGAAATCATCATCCCTAGTGAAAACTAAATCATCAACATACAAGACAAAAATCAAAATTTTACCATTTGCTACCTTGATGTAAAGAGTGGGCTCACCATCACTTTTGCTAAAGCCATTGCTCATCAAATATCAATCAATCATGTTGTACCATTCCCATGGAGCTTGCTTCAGCCCATAAAGAGCTTTATTTAGCCTATACACTTTGTGTTCTTGACTTAAAACTTCATATTTGAAAGACTACTCCACATAAACGTCCTCTTTCAACACTCCATTAAGGAAGGCGGACTTCACATCCATTTGAAATACCTTCCACATGTGTTGGTCTGCGATTGCTATGACTGCCCGCATAGTTTCCATTCTTGAAAAAGGGGAAAATGTCTCATTATAATCTCTCCCAAATTGTTGTTTGTACCCCTTGACAACTAATCTTGCCTTATGCCTTTTTATTCTTCCTTTGACATTACATTTGGTATTGTAGACCCATTTCACCCTAATAACTTGCTTGTTGGGAGGCAAATCAGTTGACTACCATGTGTTGTTCCTCTCTATTACATCTGTCTCCTCATCCATGGCCTCACACCATTTCTCCTCTTTCATAGCATCCTCAAAATAAATCAGATCACTATGAGAAAACAATGAAAAATTCACACTCTTATCAAATTATTCATCATACCTTTCATTCTGGTAGATCTCTCTTAGACTCTTGGTCTTATTAGGCATTAGGGAGGCAAGAGGTGGATCTGAACTTTCACTACTATTGCTGCTCTACTAAATAGGAAGGTTCAAGAGTTGTTGGGAGCTTTCAGGAGCTCTATCGGTGATTTCAAAAGCTCTTCCAGAGCTTTCAAGAGCTCTCAGGAGCTCTTGAGGAGCCAATCTTTTGGAGCTTTTGGGAACCAATCTTTTGGCTATCTCTGGCTACTTTCCTTTTTGTCTGCTCACTTTAGGATCTTTTAGGAGCTATTGGGAGCTTTCAAGAGCTCGATCGGTGCCTTCAAGACCCAATCCTTTGGCTAACTATGATTGTCTTGCTAACTATCTTTCTGCTTCAAGAGTCATCAGGAGCCATCGAGAGCTTTTAAGAGCTCTTGTAGAGCTTTCAAGAACTTGATCAACACTTTCAGGAGCTTCTGTAGACTCTTCTTCCCATTATGTTTTTGCTTCTTTAAGAGCTGTCAAGGATGATTCAGAGGTGTCAGAAACTACCACTCCATCCCATGACTCATCTTTAAGGAACTCCATGTCCCTACTAATCACTATCTTCTTGGTGACCAGATTGTATAGCCTATAGGCTTTGGACTCTTTGCTATAGCCCATAAAAATACACTTCACCCTTGTCATCTAATTTTTGCCTCTTTTCCTTGGGCACATGTGCATATGCCACACAATCAAACACTCTCAAGTGCTCAACCATCCACTTGCATCTTGTCCATGCCTCTTGAGGGATCTTGTCATAGACTGCCTTTGTTGGACTTCTATTATTCAAATAAACAACTATTGCTACAACCTCTCCCCAATATTCATTTGGAAGTCCTTTTTCTTTTATCATGTTCCTTGCCATTTCCACGATGGTTCTATTCTGTCTTTCAGCCACTCCATTTTGCTACGGAGTATAACTGGTTATAAGCTCCTTCTTGATGCCATTTTTCTTGCAAAAATTTACAAATAAATTAGAGGTATACTCTCCTCCATGATTTGACCTTAGGACTTTGATAAAGTTTCTACTCTCTTTTTCAACCTAGGCCTTAAACATCAAAAAATTATCAAAATATTCAGATTTATGTTGCAAAAAATGGACCCATGTCTTACGGCTGTAATCATCAATAAAGGTCATAAAATATCTGCTCTTACCAATAGAAATTATTTGCATAGGGCCTACCAAGTCCATGTGCACTAGCTCCAATGGTGCTCTTTCCCTTGTAGAGTTTCCCAATTGAAAGTGTTGCCTATGTTGCTTACCCAAAATGCAAGCCTCACATCTAACATTAGGCTCTACTATCCTTGGAAAACCATCAATCATTCTATTCTTGGACAAAAAACTCAAACCAGCATAGCCAAAATTTCCATACCTAAGATGCCATAGCTTGGAGGGGTCTTGAATGGTGCTCTTGAGTGCTACATGTTGTACTACTATACACTTTCCATTCATGAGAGGTGCGGCAATGAACTAAGATGAGAAACACGTCTCAATCTTCAATGGGAACATCTATTTCTTTGTCATTTGAACTGCTGCAAACACCTTCATCCTCTCATTCTTGTCATAAATGACGCATTGACCCTTCTCCATCAGCACTTTGTATCCATTTTGGATCAGCTGACCAACACTCATGAGGTTATGCTTTAACCCAAGAGCAAGAAATACATTCTATATCTCCTTCTTTTCACCTTGCCTATTGTGGACCATATAGATCCTCTTCCAACAACTCAAACTACTCCATTGTTCCCCATTCTAATTTCAAACTTAACATTTTTATCAATAAAATAAAAGACTTTCATTACCACTCATGTGGTTGCTGCAACTGTTGTTCAAATAATAGACTTCAGAGCTGGATTCTTCACCAATGTTGCACATGATGAAGGTTGTGGACTGATTTCCTTTAGCCACATTTGCACTTTGTTTTGACTAATCACATTGCTTTTTCCAGTATTCACTTGGATAATGGCAGAACTTATGATAGTAGTAGCATTCTACATTTCTCTTGTCATTCTTCTAGTTTGAACTGATGTTCTTCTTTCCTCTTCGGGAGCTCGTCTAAGAGCTGCTTACTCCCTCTTGGTTGTTTTCTCATGCCAAAATTTCTTCTCCAACATTATCATGTATAAATATCCCTCTTCCATGTCTGGAGCTATTTATTCCTCTCCCCCTACCTCTTGCATTCGATTGAGCTTTAAAAACTTTCTCTTGGGAGGAACTTGCAGACCTATGCAGGCATTTCTCATGGGTTTGCAGAGAACCCATCAACTCATCAACATACAACATTGTCAGATATTTTTCCTCTTCAATGGAAATCACCACTACATCAAACTTTGTGGGTAAGCTCCTAAGGATTTTCTCTACAATCCTCTGATCATCAATAATCTCATTATTCACTCTCAACTGGTTTATTAAACCTGAGAGTCTTGTGTGAAAAACAAAAATGGACTCATTATCCTTCATTTCAAGAGTCTCAAACTCTCTTCAAAGCATCTGAAGCTTCACCAATTTGACCTTGTTAGTCCCTTTATAGTTCGTCTGGAGGATTTCCCAAGCTTCCTTTGCATGGTTAGCTACTGTTATTCTAAGAAAAATGGCCTTTGTCAAGGCTACTTCTATCAAACTTAATGCCTTAGCATCTTTCCTCCTCAACTCCTTCAACTGGTTCTTCTGGTTGTTTGTGAGCACAACATATGTTGTTGGGTCAATCACATCATTGAAACCATTGACCACAAACTCCCACAAATCATTGGAGACCATGATGGTTTTCATCTTCTTTACAAGACCAAACATCATAGTTCTCTCCATTAAAGGACGGTGGCTACTGCTAGCTCTTTCCTTTATCTCCAGCCATGTCTCTTGCACAAGAACTTAATAACCAAAAAAACAAATTCCCTAACTCACAAGGAAATGTGGCCTATGGCTCTGATACCATTTCATAATTTATGTATGCACAAAAATACACAAAGGTGTTGCTTTTTTTCCCCAAAACACAAAATAGGGGAATACACAAATGCAGAATAACCAAAAATGCAAGGAGAAAACAAATATAGGCATCCAATATTTTCCTTTTGTATTAATTGAGCTAGAAATTAAAATACATTGAAGGATTAAGCATAAACTACTGAAAAACATACACTAAGCTACAAATTAACAATCTACTGGGAGCAATCAGCCGCTCAACCAAAAATAGATAACTTCAGAAGCTACTAGGAGCTCACTGGCATGAGCTACGTAGAGCTCTTCAGGAGCAATCTCTACTCATACACAAAACAAATAGTTGTTGTTTAAGAGCTTTCAGAAGCTCACATAGAAATAATTCTTTGAATCACACAAAGAACAAAGAACATTCCCTTCAAACTGTTGTTGCTCAGGAATTCAACTTCTCTAGATTTGTAACTTATAGAATAATCTACCTTCATTCCTTTTGTCTTTCAAAACATTCCCTCTCAAATTCAAAATTACCTACTAGCATTAATTTGGAATTCAAAAATTCCTAACTTCATTAACTTCTTCTGCAGTCTTCAGGTGCATGTCAAGAGCAAGTGGGGAAGGCAATCCCCAAAACAAACTTTCAGTTGCAAGCAACAAATGCCCCTAAAAGGTAGGTGCCAACCAAAAGAGGCTCAAGGGCAATAAATTTTCCAACAGTGTGCTCACTGTAAGCACCATAATCATGCCTTCATTGATTGGTTGTAGTTTCTATTCATTCTTCATAATAAAAAAGTAGATCAAAAACTATGGGGAAAGTTTTTGGATGACTCGATCCTTGAGCTCGATCCCAGATTCTTGCATCATATCAATGCAAAATTTTGATTCAAAATTTGTTCTCAGGCGTGAGACGAGGGATGCATTTATTTATGTGTCTTGAGCCTTTTGAGAATCCTGGACAATTTATTTGTACGTGGTAAGTTTACTCATTTCAGGGACTTATCATTTGTGGGGAAATAAGTGTCAATTGGACTTTTTCTTCTTTATGTAGTGGGTGTCTTAACTTTGTAGAATTTTTTAGTGCTTTTAGGACCTTATGTCTCAGCTTCACTTTTCTATTGCAGGATTCAGGATTTTAAGTGAATAAAGGACTTTTGGACTTGGTCCTAAAGTTCTTTCAGAACCAAATTTTATTTTCAACTTTTAATTTTTTAAATTATTTTATATATATATATATATATTTTTCAAAATATTTATTTTTTATTTATTAAGGATCTTTTAAAATCTAAGATCTATGAATAAAGATAGACTCGGATGAGCTTTTGGTCTTGCGATCAAAATGACAAGAGAAGAATTGAAATAAACAAGGAGGGAAGAAAGGCAAGAACGATGATTACGGACTTAAAACAATTGGAATTGTAGACATCTAAATTATTCCACCTCACCCTAATCCTCATCATATAATGCATCTAACAATAATCACATTCATTTTTATTAATCATCATTAATTTATTACCATTTACAACGTTATCATTTATTAATTAATAATGTCCATTTAATCCATGTATCATATCATTATTAATTTACCATTTATTAATAATCTTCATTTATCCATTTAATTATCCATACTCAAATAAATTATATTTTCATATCTTGAGTGAAATTTTTCTTCCATCATGAGTTAACTCAATCTTCATTGAGCATATCAAATTTCTCTCACAAGTTAACTCCATCTAATTTTAAAATCTTCTTCTTCATCCACTAGACAAATCAATCTTAAAATGTAAACATAGATAGAAAAATACCTCTAGAATCACCTTTTAGCATAACTTGCATAAAACAACATAATATTCACCTTCAAAGAGAGAGAGAGAGTCACAAAGAAGAAGAAAGAGATGAAAGGAAAAAGGAAAAAAAAAAGTTCGATAGAAACCAACAACACAAAAATAGAAAAAAAAAATGATGAATAGAAAAACCAAATTAAAATCTAACTAACCCTAAACTAACACCTAACTAAACCCAAGCTAAAACATAACTAACTCTAAATTGAATAAATATTAATCCTTAAAAGAATAGGAAAGTGACTATTTGGATATCCTCTTGATTGATTTTTAGATGAAAAATTAACAAAACTATCAAATAGCTTCCTCCTCCTAGGGATTTTATTAAACTAAATTTTGATGGAGCGTCCAGGGGAAATCAAGGAAAATTAGGTGCAACATCAATCCTTGAGGATTGACGAGGTAATTATGTTGGATCAATATGCTCTACTCTCGTAGATAGTTCTAACAGTATTGTTGAATTCGATGCAGTTAGGCTTGTTTCAGAAAGGGTGATAAAATAATCCATTCCCCAGATTTAGATTGAAGGGGATTCCATGGTGGTGGTGTCTTCAATCTTGAATGGTAACTCAAACTCGTGTCATTTCAAGTATCTATTATTGCACATTCAAAGTCTTCTAAACAAATTATATTCATTCCAAGTTATGCATGATGAAGCCTTCTAAGGAATTCATATATTTTGCAATATTAACACTTGATACTTTATGTTTGGCTTAAGAAATTATGGTATTACCTTTTATATACTTTAAATATGAAAATTCTGCATAATAACTTAGAATATAAATGTTTTGTATGAATTCTTATTTATGTTAAATGCATGATTAAAATGATATTTAATGTGTGATTGTTTCATGATGGTTTGTATTTAATGCATAACTAGAAGAAGCATTTACTTATCCAAATCAAGTGCTAACTATTTCCCATTCAAAATGAGATTGGAAGCTAAACTTTTACAGCTCAACATCCTTGAACAAGTTACCTATCAACTGAGTAGTAGTTCCAACTATGCACATGTCCAGTTCTAAAGTTTTGTTCGACATTAATTGAAGATAGTTGCAAGATCTTCACGATTGTTTTCCCTGCCCTCCAAGATATATTTAATAGACTGCAACTTGTTTACTTTCTCACTTTTCCCTATTTTCAAATAAGAGATGGATATATGTATCCAGTCTCAAGTTAGTTTTTTATTCTTTATCTTAGTTTTAATTTCCATTTTTTTTTTCTTTTCAATTCCCCGTAGAAACAATTTGTAGTTCGCCCCTCTTTGGGCACATTTCATGAAAATAAAAAGTTGATCCAAATTCTATGTTTGATCCCTCCAGAGGTAGAGCAAGGCCCACTCTACTAAAGGAAGGTGATTCTCTTAAATTTTTAATTGATGTCCATTCATTTAAAACACCATCTTTGTTCTTGGAATGGTTTTACAAATTGAATGTTAGAATAGATCTCAATCTTTCATTGCAATTTTAGATCAATTATTGTATTAATTAAATCTTAGATCAATTACTATGTTAATTAAATATTAGATTGATTACTATGTTAATTTAATAAATAGATTCCTTTCATTTTACTTTCCAGTTAACTAAGATTTTAGTTTAGATAACAAGTTCAACATTGATGAATGATTATGTTTTAATGGAATATGAGCAAAGCAAAAATTATTACTTGTGAAATTGAATGAATGAGGATTGGAGTAGTTTGTCTTTAAAGTTAGATTTAAATTCTAGATCTTGATTTGAGAAAATGTTAGATTCTTATTTTCCTATAATTAGATTAAGTTAATCATCTAATCCTCACCATTCAATTTAGCTTGGAATATGACCTATCTATGTACATTTTTTGTTTTAAAGTAATTATGATTCAAGGCTTTAGAATAAGTTAAGTAAGAGCAAGTTAGAAGAACAGCAGAAGCTAGAAAAGAGCCACTTCCAATAAGGAAGAAACAACTCCAAACCACTCTTAATCACTCCATACAAGGAAAAAACACAACAAAATCCCCCAAAACTAATCCAACTCTTACCACAAATAGCTTTAGACACCCCTAGGTTGACAAATAAAAGATTAAATGATTAGGGAATTGTGATAGCAAGGACCCCTATCAATCATTTTTGGCACTGTTGTGAGGGAATATCCAGCCTTCAAAAAGAAAATTTAAGCCTTAAGTGTTGGTAAGAATCTCTTTGTTAGTTGATGAATTGACAAAGAGACCAGTTTGAAAGATTTATAAGAAGAGATCTGATACCTTTTCCAGAAGGGTCTCCATCTCACTGTTTGAGTTCATCATCTTCAAATTGAGTAGTTTACATCCATTCAAAAGATATGGTAGACCAAGGAGGAGGAGATAGAGAAGAATAGGTTCATAATAGAACATTTTCTTTTCCTATTGCTCTTAACATGGAAGTTAATGAACCACCAATGAAAAATATTTCACCCTCTATTTTTCCTACATTTCATGGGAAAACCTTAGAGGACCCTGATCAATTCTTGTTTGAATTTAAAGTATTATGTCAAACTTATAATTATACTTTTGATAATAAAAATTTGAAGTTATTTCCATCATCTCTGACGAAATCATCCATACATTGGTTCATGGGATTAAATTCCAATTCTATTCACTCTTGGGAAGAAATGGAAAGAGTCTTTCTTGAAAAATACTAGGATTATTGTCAAGTTAGGGATAGGAAAGACGAACTATTTAAAATGAAACAGTTAGAAGAAGAAAGTTTAGAAGATTATGTGGATAGATATCAAATTTTTTTTAAAAGATGTGGAAATGGGTTGGATGAGGATATTAGTAAGTCCATTTTCCTAAAAGGAATTGATGATAATTCAAGAGATGCCTCGAACTTAATAGGAAAAGGGGACATCGACAAACTTACCTTTGGAGGTATAGTTGAGATTTGTAGAAAATATTCAAGGAGAAGACCAAGCCCTAGAAAGAAAAATATGGGTTCCTCAACTGATGTTTCTAAGGTCATGGAAGAAATAGAAAATTTGAGAACTGATATCTTCATCTTAGTTCTCAGTCTGACAAAAGAACAATAGAACCATTTGCTATATATTTTTCTAAATGTAGAGACAAACATCCATTAAGGGAATTTCCTCTTAATCAGGTAGATTTGTGTGATATTTTTAGAAGAGGCATTCTACTGTTAAATTTAATCTTCTTCTAGAGATTAAAAATCATTTGAAGAAACCTTCTCAATCCTTACTTGTGGAAGAAGAAATCAACTATATAGGATAAAGGAAATTTAATCCTACATTTGGAGGGCAATCTAATCCCATAAACAATTCCAATTAGGGTTCAAATCAATGGAATAGTCAATGGAATCCCCCTAGTCAATGGAATCAACAATCTCAATGGAGTGCCCAACAAATGTCGATTCCACCTCCTTCTATGCAAGCACCTTGGGGACATCCTAAATGGACTAATCCTCAATGGAACCAACCTTAGTGGCAACCCAATCAATATCAATGGCAGCCTAATCAACCTCAATGGCAACCTAATCAAGGTAATAATTCTTAGTGGAAAAAAAAAGGACCAAAAAGACCTTTGAATAAAAATCGGTCAATTTTTCCTGGTTCCAAACAACCTTCAAACTCAAAAGTAGTAAATCAACCTCAAATTCTAGCTCAACTAGTTCCTAATCCTCAAAATATTAAACCTCAATAGCCAGCTTACAATGTTGATCCTAATATAGTTGGTTTAAACAACATTTATTTAAAAGATATTCAATTAAGAACTCAGTTAGTACCAAAAAAACATGATTTGAGAAAGGATGAACAACAAAAAGATTTGATGAAATATACATTGGAAAAGAATGAAGAAATTTCTTGTGAGAAGCAAGCACCATTTTCTACACAATTTCAACAAGAATCAATAGTTGGGAAACAAGCCGAGGACAAGTAGGATGTTTTGCTGGATTCTCATATTGTCACAAAACTTAAAAAGATAAACATTGAGATTCCATTATTAAGAGTGATCTATGATATCCCAAAGATTATCTAGGTGGTTAAGTCCTTATGTGTCAAAACTCCTAGAAGGAAAAAGAAGTTACCTTCTACAATTATAATCAAAGGGAAACTATTTGATGTTTTGTCAAGGAAGTTGATCCCTTAGAAGTATGGTGATCCAAGAAGCCCAATGATTACCCTTAACATTATTGGAATTGAAGTTTCAAATTTCCTTATTGATCTAGGAGCTTCCATTAATTTTATTACAACTAAAACAACTAACAAATGAGGGATCACAGGTGTTCAACCAACAACTATAGTCTTACAATTAGCAACTCAATCGATTGCAAAACCAAAAGGAGTTCTTAAGGACATCATTGTTACTATTGACACATGTGAATATCCTATTGATTTCCTTGTCTTGAAAAATAAACAAAGAAATACAGTCTAGCAAATTATTTTTGGAAGACCTTGGTTGGCAACATCAATTTCCCTTATTGATTGTAGGTTTAGAAGCATTACTATTTCTAATGGAATCAGATAGAAAGAACTATTCCTTTACCCACCAACAAAACCATCTTTTTCATCTTAAAATCATAGTTGGACTGATGATTTTAGTTCATAGCATGATGAGGTTTGAGAACTTGTTATGGTAACATTAGTAGAGCATGTAGAATAGTATAAAAAATGTATGGATGAAGAAGAAGGAAATCTTGAAGTTGATGATGTTACTGATGATCAAGATCATTGTCCTTTTACTAATAACATTAATTCTAATTCAGATCATAGCCAGTTACTCCATCAAATTTTTTTTCCCATCCTTTTCCTTTAAATACTTTGATTGGAGGACCCTCCACTCTTCAAAAAATGACTAAGCAAATATTAGTACAAATAGATAAGCCCTTCCTCATTAATGCTTTCTTGTCAACTAAACGAGAGGATGATCTAAAAGAAATTTAGAAAATAATACTAAAGCATTTTCTTGGAATTATAAGGACATGAGAAGGATTCATCCTGATATCTGTACACATCATATTAACACTAAAGATGTCAAACCTGTAAGACAAGCTCAAATAAGGATTAACCTTGCACTGAGAGATATTGTTGAAGTTGGAGATAGAAAAATTGCTTTAGGTTATATGATTCATCTACCCTATCTCTAACATTTAATGTGTTTCTCCACTAGTCATAGTTCCTAAGAAAAATGATTAGTGGAGAGTATGTGTGGATTATAGGGAATTCAACAAGGCTACTAAGAGAGACTATTTTCCACTACCTTTCATATTTCAAGTGTTGGATAACTTATCAGGCATTAGTTACTTTTCTTTTCTTGATGGTTTTAGTGGATACAATCAAATTCAGGTAGCACTGGAAGATCAAGATGAGACAATGTTTACTTTCCCATGGGGTACCTTTGCTTATAGAGTCTTACCGTTTGGATTATGTAATGCACTTGCTACCTTCCAACATGTTATTCTTGCTTTTTTTGCATATTTAACATAATTTTGAGGTATACATGGATGATTTTATAGTTCATGGTAAAACTCATGAAGAATCATTAAATAATTTGAATAAATTTTTGAATAGGTGCAAAGACCATAGGTTATAACTGAACAATGAGAAGATTCTATTAATGATGAATAAAGGAATTGTGTTAGGACATCATCTATCAAAAGAAGGAATCAAGGTTGACCCTAAGAAAATTGAGATTATCTTGAAGATACCAGTACCTCAAAGTCAAATTGAAGTAAGAAGTTTTTTATGACATGTTAATTATAGAAGATTTATAGAAGGGTTTAGTAAGATTGTAGGTCCTCTGTTTAATTTTTAAAAAAGAGATTCATAGTTTCTTTTGACTGTAATGTGTCAACAATGTTTTGATGAAATAAAACAAGATTTGACAACCACACCTATTATAGTTGGGCCAATCTAGGGTGAACCTTTTCATATGAATGCAGATGCATCTAACTTTGCTATCGGAGTAGTTCTTGGATAAAAGGAAGAATTAGGAGAAATGCATGTCATTTATTACATAAGAAAAAATCTTAACTCCACTGAACAGAATTGCACTACTACTGAAAAGGATTTTTTAGTAGTTGTGTATGCTATTAACAAATTTAGACATTATATTACTAGTTATAAAAAAAAAATTACATACAGACCATGCAACTATTCAATACCTAATGAAGAAAGCTATGGTGGGAGGATGCATCATTCGATGGTTATTGTTATTACAATAATTTGATATAACAATTGTTGATAAACTAGGTAAATATAATGTTGTGGCTGATTATTTGTCTAGGATAGTTTTACAAGGAAATAATGATCCAGTTGAAGATGCATTTCCTAATGAACATCAATTTTCTATATCAATTCAATCACCTTGGTTTGCTGATATTGCTAATTATTTAGTAATTGGGAAATTTCCTTATTTTTCATCTAACCAACAAAAGAGATTAATTAGAGAAAGTTCCATATTTGAATGGATTAATGGTTTGTTTTTTAAGATGTGTACATGAAATTTATGTCTATGATATCTTGAAGGCATACCATGATGATCCAGGTGAAGGA
>VDFB02049217.1:71108745-71133634 GCA_007258455.2 Sequoia sempervirens
CAGATAGAGTAGTGCCCTATTTGTTGCTAATGATTAGAATTTATGGTATTCCCTTCTAAGTAATTTACTTTCAGCATTGTGTGTTCCTTAGTTGTAGAATGGGAGTGGCTACTTTGGATTCCTAGTGCACATACTATACTGACCCATTCATGTTCATGTCCCTAGGTTGACAATTTAAATGCACCTTCATGATGATTGAAATAGGTATTCATGTTAGATGTCCAATCTTTGAATCAAATCTATGTGGGCTTAGTTATTAAATCATTGTAAGAGGCCAATAAGGTGTATCACTAGTTCATTTACTTTCAATATTTCCTAAGAAATAGACTAGTGCTTCATCAATTGGGATAATGGAGTAAAATATGCAACAACCGGTAATATATTAGCCATTTAATTCAGACATTGATGGACTATTGTCACCCTACTTTGTAGTATTCAACTCACTACATCTAGAACACTACTACTTACCAAATCATGTACTCATCACTCACAAACCTCTGACTTTATTTAAGCATTTAACCAATTCTTTGAATTGAAGACAAAAAAAACTAACACATCCAATTAAAACAACTGGAGACAAACCAAAAGATCAATGATCATTTTTATTTATAATCTACAAGAGAACTGCATAGGAGAGTACATGGTCGAGAACTAAAATTTTCTTTTATATCTATGGCTTTTATATGAGTAATTTAATATTCTTACATACATGACCGATAACCAATACAATTTACTACTTTATTCATTGATATTTTCTATAGTATGCTCCTTCCTAAACTTAACTTATACCTAAACCATTACGAGACTCAAAAATCAAAACACTTGTAATGAGCCATGAAATTAATTTTATAGATTAAGGGAGCAAAAAGTATCTAGCTCAATTACAATTAAATTTTAGATGCATTTCATTTTTTAAAAAAAATCAACTATATTTTAGATATTTCCTAAATAGTTGCTTATGTTCGTTTACCAAACAAGGGAAAAAAAATTTATACCATTTGCCTAAGAAGAACCATTCAATGCCGCCAAAGTCGCCATTAGTCATTAATGAGCCTTTAGCTCTCACACCCATGTTGAGCCAAAAAAAAATTCTTCATGTCATCAAAAAACCACCTGAGTTAACACAAAAGACACAGAACTCCACTAAAGCACCATTATCACCAACCAACAAAACCAGAAACTAGAAACTAGATACAATCAAAATTAACCAGAACTAGAATCATAGTACACACATCCACTTCATGTCCTTCTAAAGGCTAGAGAAGCAACAACTTCTTCTTCATTAGTGCCCTTTCTAGTAGTAGAGTAATCTTGCCCACTTGGTGTCTTTACTAAAATTGGGGCAACTGATATCACCTCATCATCCGACCTTGTCAATTAAGTTAGGGCCATAAGATATTGATGGTAACTAGAATCAGTCTTAGTCTCACTATCTGAGGGATCACTTGAGACATCAATGGTAGAATGATGCTTTCCCATACAAGCTTGGCCATTCTTCATTTGTCTCCTCATTTCCCTCATGAACCTCACAGGCTCCTTTTCCTCAAGCCTATCAGGCATCTTCCCTTTCTCTGAAACAATTGTGCTCCTCAGATGGTAAGAGCTTCTCACAACAACCTACATTGAATTCTTTCCATGGGACTCTTTCTTACCCTCTTCCTTTGGAGTTGAAGCAACTCTAGGTGTGCTCTATTCACTCCCTAGAACATTATAGTGTGGTTCTTGCAAGTTGACCCTTGGAGATCTCCGTACTAGGGAATCATAAACAACCAACTTACTCATCTTCATTGGGAACAAGACTTCACAAATGAAAATCACCCTTCTTGCAAAATTATAATTTTTTTCTTCTAATTGTAATTGTGAAAACAAAGGCCATCAACCCTTATTTATCAAGCAAACTAATCGTGCTAATTATCAATGCTTAGTGAAAACCAGCATGAGTGAGCATATAATCAACCACTGGAATTCACATCACAATCATTAATTGCCCAGGTGCATAAAAATCTATGTATAATCCTCAATTATTATAGGAGATTAATTATTCACATGCATCAGGCTAAAATTTGATTACTCCTGTAGACTTTATGCCATTAATGCTCACTTGTGTAGAGCAAAATGACTATTATCCTTGTTAGCTCTCAAAAATGTAGGCAAAATACCTCAAGAGGTTGCCAATCTCTTGATACATTTTAGGGTAACAAATAAGGTCAAAATGGTTTAAACCTTCTTCTCTTTAGGTGCTGCTAGACCTAGGCAGGTATACCTATATGAATGAGGCAGACTTGACTTATGCTTATTTCTTTTAAAGTGTTTTACCCACAATGGGCAGGTATACCTATATGAATGAGGCAGACTTGACTTATGCTTATTTCTTTTAAAGTGTTTTACCCACAATGGAAAATGGGAGTGGATAAATAAAATGTGATTTGGTATAGATTGTATAGCAATATCAAAGCTAAAACCTAATATGTTCAGTTAACAAATGTAAAAATGAGTAAAACTAAATGGTGAAAATGTAGAGACTAGTGCCTTATTGGGTATGCAGAGTCGCATGAGAAATCTAAAATGAGTAACTTCTTTCTAGCCAGTATTCTAATTGTTTGGCATATATTTTAGTTTATAACTTGTATAAACATGCAAGAATATGACTACCAAGTTCTTCTTAATGATCCAAATGAGATTCCCTAATTACTATGATTAACTAAAAGGATTTAATATTTTCTCAAAAGAACCAATTAATCAACCATACAAATATAGAAAATGTGCACTGATAAACTAAATATAAGCTTGTTATATCAATTTAAATAACTAGAAAACATCAACCTTGGAGACAACTTTAGTAATACTTTCAATGAACACAACAAACAACTGATACCAGAAATATGCCACCACATCAAATGATTTCATTGATATCTCCATAGTTTTAAACATGAATCATAGTCTCATATTTGTAAAGCATTGTAATCTATTGTATCTTTCTTCTATATCCTTATCTTATATTATCCTGTTTCACTACCAAAATGGATATTTATACATCAACTAATTGAAAGGATGCGTCCTTTCAAAAATGCCGTATGTTAAAACAACAATAGATCAAAAGACAATTAAGCTCTATTAAGCCATAAATGAATCTTTGATAAGTACTGCATCTCCCACTACTTTTCGGATTGTGATCTCCATTCTTACCATCTTCTCATTTTGTTTGTACACCACATCCAGTGTTGTATCTTCTACCGTAGCTATCTTCAGAATGTCTTGTAGTATTGATTCACTTTCATTTTTCCACCTAGTCATTTCTTTTAATTCTCCTTCATCGTCAAAGAATGCAGTCAGTTCTTTTTTCGTGGCATTTATTAATCCCTATGCACCCCCTTGTAATTCTTCAAAGAAGTCTTGATATTTATTCATAAAATTATTTACAGCCTCAATCGCTACATTATCAGAAATGCCTCTCTGGTTTATTTCTTGAAACTTCTCCAAAATCCTACCATCCATTCTTCTATGTTCTTACAACGCAGCAAAGTTCTATGAATGTGTTCCCCAAAGCTTATTTAACCAAGTTGCTAGACTGGCTTGTCTTTTCTTAATCATTACTGCAAGTGTATCATATTTCCCTTGAGAGTAGGCACTTGATCCTTCCCAGTGATCTTTCACTTGTGAACTTTCACCACAAGTGAGCAACTTGGTAGATTTCATTGTGACCCCTAACAAATCCTTCAAATGATCATTTTCTCTCAACATCCTCTCGTTATTCATTTTGTACATTTCCCTCTCTTTGATTAGCATCTTAATTTGAGCTTTGTTTAGTTTTGCTACATTAATTCCAATTTCTACAGTAGCCACAGGATCAACCTCTCCAACCTTTAAGTTCATGACATGCCTGAATTCTTTCTCAGTATCAATGACAGCTGATTTCCTGTGAGATGGTTATAAGGCCCAAATCATTAATGACCCTTCATTTGTATTGTATTTCGACCCTGCATACACTTTTTTTAGTTTTTCTATGCTAAGCTTGTGTGTAGCATTACTATCTTTCAAGAAACTATCAAAAACTATTGCAAAATTGAGATCCAACCCTAGAAAAATCATAACATCGACATATTCCAACATTTTCCTTCCCTTTTCTAGGGTCATATTTTCCATCTCCCTATCCACACACACCTTTAGGTCATTCAATAATTGTTCTTTATTACCTTATGTGATATTGTCAACCTTTTCTCTTATTTCTTTTCCTTTTTGTTTGTACAAGAATGCCTTAAACTCTGTAGAGTTTACAAATTCATCATCTACTACAAATGATTTTTATTCTACATGCCTTGCATCTGCATCTACATTCTCTTCAGCACTCAATTCCCTGGCAAGGCAAGTGTAATGTTGAGTTCTCAATCTTGACATCTTATTTGGTTGGTCTTGTGGCACATTATCCTCAGATGCCTCCTCCCTAGAAGATAACAGTTTTGTATCTTGCAACCCTTGCTTATATTTTTTTATCACAATTTTTGCTTCTTCAGCTTCCAAGTTCTGGATCATATCATCAAATTGATAGGGAACATGTTGATACCCTCCAAAGTTTATGCTCATTTTAGCAGAATTGATGTACCCTTCTAGGTCAAAATTCTTTATGGGTGGTCCTCTTTTCATATTGTACTATAGTAATTTATCAAGGATCAAATTTTATCCTTCCTAAGCTAATACAGTAAAATCAACAAAGCATAATGTACTGGGCATGAAAGCCTACTTTCCAAAGGAGCTCAAATTCATAACACTAGAAAAGTCCATTTGTCTAACGATTTCCAAGTATGCAATTTTGTCTAGGACTATTTTAAGCAAAATGAATGGGGCATCTTCGAATCCATAAACCCTAATCATGGTAGCATCCTCCAAGCAATACCAATCCCCCAGTTATGACTAATTGGCCCATTGAAGTCCTTAGGCCTGAGAAACCTCTTTATTTCCTTAGATAAAAAATAATCACATGCATGATTATACAATCTGTACAATTTTTTCACAAAAAACTCCTCAAAGTTTACAAAACTAGAGTTAGAAAACCTCCTATCCTAGACAAACGTCCAGAATTGAATAGGCAATGTCTTTCCTTGTCAAATTGGGAAATTCTCATCTCTTGTGGCCACAACCCTGACTCCTGTCCAAAATATAGCACCATGTGCATTAACAATGAGTAATGCCTAAGCTATAAAATAGAGGCTCCTCCCTTTATTGCCATCAACCCAGAATCAAGTCCCTTAAAAATGTATGAGGCATAATCAAATGGTCTAGAATTGTGGTACTGGATATCTGCTGAAATTATCATAAGCACAATTGACATATATTCAAGGACTTCCATTCCCAATACTTGGCCTACTGAGAAATAAGTATACTTCACCTAGGGTTGAAAAAGATCAACATGCAAAGGGGGTCCATTTCTATCTTGTAGAGGAACAAGTTTTCCATCTTGTCTAACTCTGTGAATTGGCAACCTCTAACCCTTATAAATTGTGTCCATTCTCCTAAACTCCCTTTCTAATTCTTCGCATATGATTTTCTCATTGCAAATCCCTTCCAAATTGAAAACCTCACCTATTGCATCTTCTAATATGTGTATTAGTGGTTTCCCAGATGGGTCACAAATAGCTTTGAGTTTTGAATTATAATGGACATCCAACAATTTTATGAATTCTGCATTAATAAATGCATTAAGGCACACTAGCTTTCCCAAATTAAGCTTCCATGGGTTGCATACTGGTTCAAAATGATTTCTCTGATAGTAATGAAAGCTAAATAATTCATAGCCTCTTATTGAAGTCTAAACATCTCCTATGAGTTTACACTTTTCATCCAATTTATCTATTTCTGCCCTAAGTTGTGTAGATCATCTGGCTTTAGGTCCAGAGCCAGTTAACTGGTCAATGAAATCTTTATTCAGTCTCCATTCAGTTCCTTCATGCTCTATTTCAGTTTTTTGTTTCTTTTGTTTAGGCTGACTACTTTCACCATATTTTCTACCTTTTGATTTTCCTGAGCTAGTGGATTCCATTCCTCAAAAGTTATAGAAGTCAAAAATTATAGGAACTAAGGCACAAAGAACTTACTATATCTCGCTCAAAATATTTGGACTAAAAGAATGCCCTATTTCTTCATTCGCCCTTCTGCCTCCTCCGCTATCAATTCCACACTAATGTTTCCAATTGAATTTTCCTTAATTCATGTAGTTGTTTGTGCTTCATCACACCATTAATGTTTTAGCTGAAACACAAGTGTAGCAGGTCCCTTTTCAAAAATTTCACTGTCACATCATGTAATATTGTCGGTGAGACATTTTCAAATCTTGGGCGACCCCTTTATTACGGCTGTTACCAACGTTCATTAAAACTTCTGCCAAGAAATATTGTAGTTTCCTCGATACCTCAAGTCTCCCCAAGAGTTATCCCTTGAATCTCAAGTATATCGCGATAACTCTCGTTGATGAAAATATGTCGTTGTGACTTTGCAAGTCAGGAAGATGTTCCTCCGCTTATTTCATATCTTGCTGAGATATATCCTTTGGTTTGTTTTTTGGTCTATGAGACACAATTATTTTCTTTCTGATGGAACAACACTTAGCGTGACTCTCATATCTTTCTCTGATGAAACTAGTCTCACTGATAATCAATACCTACTACCAAGTCCTTTAGTAACACAATCTTGTCGGTGTGACATATGGATCAACAAGACTTGTTGACTTCTTCCTAATAATCATTGATGGAATCCACTCTTACTTTATTGGTGAGACCAAATGAATGCTCTGGAACATTACACCGATGACTTTTGTCTTGCCGATATGTCTCTATGTTTTCAATCAGTAAGACACCAATAGGCTTGATATGACTCTCCCTGATGCATACTATCTTGTTGATAGGATCCTCCTATCGCTGAGACAATGAACTACATCCTACCGATATGTGCATTCTGATGAAATTATATCAGTATGACCTTTCTGAACTCTTGCCGAGAGACTACAAAAGATATACATTAGTATAAAATGCTTTATGGATTGGGGAGACCCTCACAATCTATTGCTGATATGAATTATACATTGAAATACTCAAGGTTAGATGAATTCTATAAGACCACATGACAAAATATGGGAAAAAATGTTATGAAAAGAGAACTCTTGTGCTTATGGTAAAGACTTCTTTGGAAACTCATGAATATAAACAACTGTAAAATTTTCAAAATTTAATAGTTCTAATAGTGGCTCCATCTGGGGATGAATGATTGTGAGATCATTGCAAGGATCCAGATTTCTGGGTGAGTAGACCAAACTCAAGGTGATGGACCATTGAGGAAGATGGAATGAATGGAAATGGAAATGAACATGACCCTATACTACTGTACATGGAAAGATTTATTTTAAAAGAAGGAAAATTGGGATTTTCCATGTACTGGCGATTCCTATTCCATTTATTTCCTAGACTACTATGCATGGAAGAAATTTTTTTGAGAGGATTTTCAAAAGTTGTCCATGCACTAGCAACCCTTAATCCTCTATATTGCTCAAGAGAAAAAATGCTTCAGGAATTTCCCATGTGCAGGCAACTCCTGTTCTTCACCAGTCATGTTTTGTAGATAATATGAATCTTCACCTTTCTTACCAATAACAACAAAGGGTCCCAGCCACAAAGCTTCAAATTTCTCGTGCTTACCTTTCTCCTAACACCTTGCATTCCACATCAGCACCAAATCATTCTCTTCAAATTTTCTATCTTTTGCTTTTCTATCAAATAAATGCTTTATTTGTGCCTACAACTTTATGTTCTAGTTTTGAGCTGCTCCATTCTCTCTTCCATAGGTTTTCGAATATCTATATTTTCTTGAAGAATAAACTTGTATATTGGTAACAAATTTTGTAGAGGCATCCTAGCCTGTGTTCCATATACTAATTCAAATGGGTATTTTCCAACTACCTTTTTTACAGTGATCATATCAGCCCTCATATCCATTTTCAATTTTGAATCCCAAGCCTTCTTATTCTGACTTAGCATTCTCCTTATGATTTTAAGAAGACTTTTGTTGTTGGACTCTACTTAACCATTAGCTTGTGGATGGTAGGGAGCTGCATAAGAAATAGTAATGCCATATGTGCTGCAAAAATCATTAAATTCATCAGATCTGAAACACATCCCGTTATCTATAATCAATCTTAGTGGTGTACCAAACCTAGTAATGATGTTATCCATTAAAGTTCTTTTCTGATGATCACTTAATCCTTCTAGACATTTCATGTGTTATAGGTAATGCATGATGTCTACATACCAAGGAGTATGCTTAATACTTGTAATTGCATTCTCCTCCTCTTCTATATTAGAAATTTGATTTGTTTCGATATTTGCTTCTGTCATTATCCTAGCCAAGCCCCGACCTCTCACAAATTTAGTGATTTGTATTTCCATATCAAAATCTTAGATTTTATTAATCCACCTGCATCTCTTTCCTGTTACCTCTGACTGTGTCAAGATATCTTTAATAGCTGCATGAGGGACATAGGAAATTGCCTTAGCTCCAACAAGATACGGCCTGAAATTTTTTGTGGCTTTTACCAATGCAAATGCTTGTTTTTCCATTATACCATATTTCAATTCCGACCCCTGCAATGACTTGTTGAAAAAAGACAGGCTGTTCATGACCTTCCTCATTTTTCTGTAACATGATAGCAGCTATAGTATGCAATGAAGCAAATGAAAATATTTGAAAGGGTTTTGAAAAATCTGGAGATTTAAGGATAGGAGCTTCCTTGATGGCCCTTTTGATGGATATTAAAGCTTCTAATGCTTTTGCAGTCCAATCTATTTTTTTTCCTTTTCTTAACATTTTTGATATGGGCTTAATGATTTCAGCAAAATTACAAACAAATTTCCTAACAAAGTTGATATGTCCAAAAAATGACTAGATGGCCTTGACAGTTTTAGGAATAGGAACTTTATCTATAGCCTCAACTCTCTCAGGATCTATTCTAATCCCCTCCTTTGACACAATATGTCCTAAGAGTTACCTTATGTAGCTGCAAAATGACATTACTTAGGGTTCAAACTAATACCATATTCTAAAGCTTTAATAAATACCTTTTCCAGATGTTCTACATGATCTTCATCCCTTTTTGAATAAGCAGTAAGGTCATCTTGATACACCACCATGATAGCATTAATCAAATCTACAAATGCTACATCCATAGCTCTTTGAAAGGTTGCACTCGCATTTGTGAGACCGAATGGCATTCTCATATAAACATACGTCCCCCATGGAGTTGTGAAGGTTGACTTGTACTGCTCAGATTCTTTGACTTTGAGCTAGTTGTAACTAGAGAACCCATCCATCATAGATAATAGCTCACACCCTGTCACCTTATGTAGTATAGCTTCCATATTAGGTAAAGGGTAATTATCCTTAAAGGATGCCACATTTAGATTTCTAAAATCCACACATAATCTAATATCTCTATTTTTCTTCTGCACAGGAACTAGGTTTGAGACCCATGTTGAGTGCTTGATTGGTTTGATGATTCCTCGGTTTCTGAGCTTTACCAATTCTTCCTGCATTTTTTGGTTCCAATGTTGGGTTAATGGGTCTTTGTTTCTGTCTAAATGGCTTTGCATCTGGTTTCAACAGGATTTCATGTTGAAATAAATCTTCCCTATATGCTTTAAGGTCTTCAAAAGACCATGCAAACACATGTTTATATTTTCTTATTAGTGTTATCAACAATCTTCAAATTTTTGGGCTTATTTTCTTCCCTATGTATACCTTTCTTGGTGCCATCTTAGTCCCCAAGTTGGTCTCTTCAATATCCTCCCTCTTGATTGGTGTCTACTTCATGAGGGACAAATCACTTCCATCATATACCCTCTCCAAAGCCACTAGTCCTTTGGGAAGCTTATTAGTTTTAAGTTGTATGACCTCCTTCCTGAATACTGTCTGCTTCCCATCTATTTCTTTTACAAAGGCATTGAAATCAATTTCTTGAGATTCATATTCATCTATACAATGAAGAAATTTCAAGAGGTAAGTATCATCATTAAAAACCTACCAACTATATATATTATCAGGCACAACAGGCCTTGTTTTGAACTCAATTTGTGACACTTCAGCCAGTGTAATGTCATCCCTTTTTAGTGCTACATTTGCTAAAAATTCTACCATTATGTTCTTCAATCTATCAATCCACTCAATTGAGAAAGCATCAAAAAACTCAATTGTGTCCCATCCAACATTCCTATATTGCTTTAGTTTCTTATGTTTTGCTACATATTTTGATTTAACTTGTGAAAAAACTAACTCAGAATCCCCTAGAACAACTAGCAACTTGATTTTATGTTTTACAGCTATATTCAAACCTGTTAATAAAGCTTCGTACTCTACCACATTGTTTGTACATTCAAATGCTAGCAAGAAAGAATACTTAAATGTAACTCCTTTAGGTGAAACAAATACTATTCCTATTGGATTACCTTCTTGGCTACATGCTCCATCAAAGTACATTTTCAACACACCATTGTTTTTTTGTGCAACATGCTTTTCAATTGGATCAACATTGACTAATTCTAGCTGGGCTGGTTCTATCTTAAAATTCCCAAGATCCACATCACAAAAAAAATTGACTTGATCTTGAGGTACATAATCAACAACTCAATTCATCTGTGGCCCCCTATACAACTTAACTTCCTGACCATTCATTTGAATTGTTGCATAAGACAAATCAAATTGGACATTTCCCCCAACTGCTGTCATCCACTGCCTTGATGGAAGCATACCAAACTGGGGAGGGGTATCAATTACTGTTATATCTATATTGTATGCCACCTAAGGATAAGCAACTAATTTGAATTCAACATCTTTCATAATACCCACCATACGAACAGGCCTACTATCCATCGCATAGCATTTTCCTCCATTAGTATCCACCCACATGCCAAGTTGTTTCATAACTCCAATTGGCATAATATTGATAGTAGCACCAAAGTCTATCATGTAATTTCTTAATAGTTTGTTATTTATAAGTAACGTAGTGAAAAAAGGATCAATTTGTGGGGGATTTATTAATACATCATTTAGGCAAAATTATGGGATACTTACTTTCTCTTGCTTATTAATTGTTTTAGTGGCCATCTTATTTTTATAATTTATATGTTTTTCATTTCCATTTGTTATCAATTGAACAACACTGTCCCTATATTCCTTAATTTTCATCATCTCATGTAGTGGAACAGACATTATTACCTGAGATAAAGCCTAAGTGAAGTCAAAAGAGGAACCCTCTGCCTTAATCATTTTCTTTTGCTCCAATGTTTCTCCTTTGTTCTCTTCCTTTTCTCTTTTATTCGATTGATCAGTCTTTTGCATTTCTTCATGTAACTCTTTAACTTTCTCCTTTTGGAAAAGCTTCTGTTCATTTTTATCATGTTGTTTATTTTCTATTTTCTTCGAAATTCCTTGTGTCACCTTTTGATCCTTCATAAATATTCCCCTTGGGATACCTTCTTTTTCATTCACTGTCCTATTTCTTAACCAATACTTTCTCTTTGCTTCTTCAACTGCAGCAATGGTTAACTTCTCTATCTCCTCTTCGGTGAGTTTCCTCATATTGCACTGAGTAGGAACCTCAACGGAGTATGGTTCTATATAATGTTCTTCAAAATTAGAAAAAACCTGTTGTTCAGCCATGTGGACATTGTACCTTTGATTTGAAACATCGTACTCATAACCCTCATCTTCTGAAGATGAGTATTTCTCCTTAACATGGTGAAAAGTATTTGAAGTCAAATACACTGTGTGATATTCTCCACTGTTATCCATTAGCATTCCTTCTTCTTGCATTCTTTTGGCTACAACACAATAATCTAGGGAATGTGGCTTATCACAACTTTCACAAAAATAATTGTTATTGACCATATACGCTCCCTTCTTCCTTAATGGATCAAGAGTTTCTTTGTTTCTAGGCCTATCTATTATAGGTTTTCCATCCTTCCAATTTGTACCATAGGGCATGTTATGTAACCTAGGCCTCTCATTTTTGTATGTGTTCTCCTATTTGTATTGGTAATTATTGGCTTGTTGAGGAACCCTAGGGTTGTCTCTCTTACTGATTATCCCAGCAACTTTCCTATTATTTTCAATTGTTAATGCTATCTTTTGGGCTTCAGGAAAATCTCTTGGGAACATATTTCTTATTTCATACCCTATTTTTGGATCGAACGCATTCAAATAAACACTCAATGCTATAGAGTCTGGCAACTTTGATCCAAGAGGTATCTTATTCTGCAATTTGTTGAATCTCTGGTTAAAATCATAAATTGAGTCATTCTAATTTTTATGAATCTGCATTAATTCATGAAGAGCAACATCTGGTGCACTTAGATTCCCATATTGCTCAAGGAATCAATCCTAAAATTCTTGGATAGAATCAGTAGAGGCTATTGGTCGGCTATTGAACCAATCCCTAGCTTCTTCAGTGAGTGACATCATGAATAGCCTCATATGTAAATCCTCATAAGGCATATCCAAATCTTGGATGAAAGCATTGAAACTCCTTAAATGATCTTCAACAGTAATTGCACTACTCCTTGTAAACTTAGGAACAATACTCCTCCAACTGCCATCCATAGGGTGAGGGTATAATTGAAACCCTGTCAAGTTGAATTGTCTAATCATTATTGTGTATTGATGAGGGGGAGGGTTAGGTGGGTGCTGATATTGGTACAATGGGTTGTGGTACTGTGCATGATGTTGTGGCATGTAATGTTGACCATGAGGTGGTTGTGTATTTGTATATTGTGAGGGAATATGCAGTGGATGGTTTCACTATTTGTATTGATTTCCTATCTAATTTTGAGGAGCCTTTGATGAATTAGAAGGCCCTACATTATTATTTCCCTTCTTATGAGGAGGTATATACTTTGAAAAACCAGCTATCTGAGTAGTAATTTGGGATTTCTACAATTTGAACTCTTTGATTGCTTGTATCATATGGGCATTCTCCTATTCAGTTTTTGCTCTTTCTAATTCTTGTTTATGAAACTCGAACTGTGCTACTACTTCTTCACGAGCTGAGAACTCATAATTTTCTTGAGGAATTACATGATCTATGAATTCATTTTGGTTACCCTCCATTCTTTGTTCATTCTCCTATTGATATCTAATTCCTTCAGCTTCGATTTTAGCATCGAACTCTGGTTGTTTTTGAGGATTATAAAAAGGATTTCTTTGTTCTTCTGGTGTACAAGGTTTTGTACTTGAATTATCTCTCCATGTATCATAACAGTCATATGTTTCACAATGTGGTCTCGATGCTTTGTCTTTGTTTGTTATGCACATGTCATCATTTATACTTTTACCCTTATCAACCTTATCATCCTTGTGTTTCCACTTACTATTGCTAGTAAGACATCCAAGAGGACCTCCCTTATAGAGGAATCTTCTACCATTCATGTTGAATAGATGCAATGTTCTTGTCATAGTCGCCACTCACTTTCTTAAAAGTGAGAAAGTATTTGTTATTTCTTATTCCCAGCAGAGTCTATATAGGATTTGTAACTCTATGACTAAGGTCCTAATCCTAAGTTGACTCCCCAACAGAGTCACCAATTTTTTAGCTCTCAAAAACATAGGAAAAATACCTCACGAGGTTGCCAATCTCTTGATATTTTTTAAGGTAACATACAAGGTCAAAATAGTTTAAACCTTCTTCTCTTCAGGTGCTGCTAGACCTAGGTGGGTATACCTATATGAATGAGGCATACTTGACTTATGCTTATTCTTTTAAAGTGTTTTACCCACAATGGAAAATGGGAGTGGATAAATAAAATGTCATTTGGTATAGATTGTATAGCAATATCAAAGCTAAAACCTAATATGTTCAGCTAAAAAATGTAAAAATGAGTAAAACTAAATGGTGAAAATGTAGAGACTAGTGCCTTATTGGGTATGTGGAGTCAAATGAGAAATCTAAAATGAGTAACTTCTTTATAGCAAGTATTCTAATTGTTTGGAATATATTTTAAATTATAACTTGTATAAACATGGAAGAATATAACTACCAAGTTCTTCTTAATGATCCAAATGAGATTCCCTAATTACTATGATTAACTAAAAGGATTTAATCTTTTCTTGAAAGAACCAATTAATCAACCATACAAATACAACAAATGTGCACCAATAAACTAAATATAAGCTTGTTATATCAATTTAAATAACTAGAAAACATCAACCTTGGAGACAACTTCAGTAATACTTTCAATGAACACAACAAACAACTGATACCAGAAATACGCCACCACATCAAATGATTTTCATTGATATCTCCATAGATTTAAACATGCATCATAGTCTCATATTTGAAAAGCATTGTAATCTACTATATCTTTCTTCTATATCCCTATCTTATATTATCCTATTTCACTACCAAAACGGATATTTATACATCAACTAATTGAAAGGATGCGTCCTTTCAGAAATGTCATATGTTAAAACAACAATAGATCAAAAGACAATTAAGCTCTATAAGCCATAAATGAATCTTTGATAAGTGGTCCACATAATCCCGGTGCTTATGCGTATTTGCATCTGCCACTGCGTTGTAAATTGTGATCTCCATTCTTACCATCTTCTCATTCTGTTCACATGCCTCATCCAGTATTATATCTGCTGCAGTAGCTATCTTTAGAATGTCTTGCAGTATTGATTCACTTTCACTTTTCCAGCTAGTCATTTCTTTTAATTCTCCTTCATCATCAAAGAATGCAGTCAGTTCTTTTCTGGTGGCATTTATCAATCCATGTGCAACCCCTTGTAATTCTTCAAAGAAAGCTTGGTGTTTATTCATAAACTGATTTGCAGCCTCAATTGCTACATTATTGGAAATGCCTCTCCAGTTTATTTCTTGAATCTTCTCTAAAATCCTACCATCCATTCTTCTATGTTCTTGCAATGCAGCAAAGTTCTATGAATGTGTTCCCCAGAGCTTATTTAACCAAGTTGCTAGACTGGCTTGTCTTTTCTTAATCAATGCTGCAAGTGTATCATATTTCCCTTGAGAGTAGGCACTTGATCCTTCCCAGTCATCTTTGGCTTGTGAACTTTCACCACAAGTGAGCAGCTTGGTTGATTTCATTGTGACCCCTAACAAATCCTTCAGGTGATCATTTTCTCTCAACATCCTCTCGTTATTCATTTTGTACATTTCCCTCTCTTTGATCAACATCTTAATTTGAGCTTTGTTTAGTTTTGCTACATTAATTCCAATTTCTGCAGTAGCCACATGATCAACCTCTCCAACCTTTAAGTTCATGACATGCCTAAATGCTTGCTTAGTATCAATGACAACTAATTTCCTGTGAGGTGGATATAAGGCCTAAATCATTAATGACCCTTCATCTGTATTGTATTTCAACCCTGCATACACTTCTGTCACTTTTCTTGTGCTGAGCTTGTGTGTAGCATTACTATCTTTCAAGAAACTATCAAAAACTATTGCAAAATTGAGATCCAACCTTGGAAAAATAATAACACCGACATCTTCCAACATTTTCCTTCCCTTTTTAGTGGTCATATTTTCCATCTCCTTGTCCACACACACCTTTAGGTCATTCAGTAATTGTTCTTCATTACCTGATGTGATATTGTCAACCTTTTATGTTATTTCTTTTCCTTTTTGTTTGTACAGGAATGCCCTAAACTCTGGTGTTATGAAATAACTTGCACAATAGAAGAATATGATATGAAATATGCTGCAAATACTTGATAATAACTGAGAATAACAAGCCACTTCGAGGGGGAAAACCTCCAAATATCTCTAATGAGAACACACTTCACACTTGATGATGAAATAAGACTCACAACCTCCTATATATACCTATTTATGCCAAGGATATCACCTAGGCCGACTTAGACACACCTATATAAGACTTAGGCTAACCTAAACAACTAAATAACAATATACTAATGATAATATGACTTAATAGAGAGTTAAGATAGCCACAAGCCGACTATTCATAACCCGATGTACAATAATATTAAGGGTGAGCATGCCCCCTTCTTCAAAGAAGCATTGTCCTCAATGCTAATCAAGTTTGGAAACTTTTGAATGAACTCCTCATCTTCCCATGTGGCATCTTCAACTGGTAACTTCTTCCATTGGATGAGATACTCAGTGATAGTTCTATTCCTCAGCTTCTTTGTGCATGTTTGATGAATGCACTCTAGTTCCAAAATGATTCTTCCTTCTTCATCCAGCTCAGGAAGTGTTGTTTGAGTGGGAATATTATGCTCAATTACCTTCTTCAAACAGGAAACATGAAAAAATTGATGTATCTTTGTTGTTTGTGGCAACTCAAGCTTGTAGGAAACACTACCGATCTCCTGCATGATTTGGTATGGACCATAATACTTTGGAGACAACTTATTATTCTTTCTTTGCTGATTTAGTGAGATTTTCTTATAAGGCTGCAATCGCAAGAAGACCCAATCCCCAACTTCAAAACTTCTTTCACTACAATGTTGGTCTGCTTGTTGTTTCATTCAATTTTGTGCCATGGCCAAATTCTCCTTGAGTCCTAAAAGTACTTGTTGTTGATGAAGCAAGTGGTCTTCTACTGCCTGAACTCTTGGGGACACCTTAATTGATGATGTGATGGAAGGAGGATGATATCCATAAAGTGCCAAAAATGGAGACATTTTTGATGAGCTATGAAAAGAAGTGTTATACCACCATTCCGCAAGTGGTAGCCAATCTACCCACTAAGACTGTTTCTATGAAGTGAAACAACGTAGATATCCTTCAAACACTTATTAACAACCTCTGTTTGCCCATCGATTGAGGGTGGTATGAAGAGCTAAGAGCCAATTGAGTACCCAAACATGAGAATAAATCTTTCCAAAAGTGACTAGTGAAGATAGGATCACGATCACTAACAATAACTTTAGGTGTACCATGTAGCTTTTGGATATTCTCCAAAAAAGCTTTAGCCACTACACTTGTTGTAAAAGGATGTGCTAATGTAATGAAATGTGCATATTTAGTGATCTGATCAACTACCACAATGATGACATTATGACCTTTAGATTTGGGAAGCCCTATGATGAAGTCCATGGATACCTCTTCCCAATGCTGACTAGGAATAGATAAGGGTTGCAAGAGACCTGGTGTCTTAATTGTCTCCCCTTTGTGCCTTTGACACACCAAACATTCAGCCACAAATTTTTGAACATCACCCTTTAGCCCTTCCCAAAAGAAATCTTGCTTGACTCGATGATATGTCTTCAAAAATCCTGAATGACCACCCACTGGAGACTCATGCAGCTCTGTGAAATCTTGATTTAAGGTTGGAATTCTTGCAGAGATACAAATGCTCTTTATACCAAAGAGTATCTCCCTTCCAACAAAACTTATCTGAACTACTAGGATCACTTTTTAATTGTTCGATGAGATTACTTGTCGCAACATCATTTTTCCACTCTTCTTTGGCTTCCTCCACCCAATTTGCTTGTAATATTGAAAGGGTCACACAATAAGGCTTCATCTTTCTCATCCTTCCTTGACAGTGCATCTACGATAATATTTTCTTTCCCTTTCTTATATACAATCTCAAAGTCATATCCTAACATCTTAGTGACCCATTTTTGTTGCTCTTTAGAAGATAGTTGTTGTTCCAAAAAATATTTTAGGCTATCATGATCTGTCTTAACCTTGAAATGTCTACCCAATAGATAAAGCCGCCATTGTTTCACTACATGGAGTATTGCTAGCATTTCCTTCTCATAAATAGGTTTTAGTTGATTCTTACCTTTTAATTGATGACTCTAAAAAGAAATTGGTCGACCTTCTTGCATGAGCACTGCTCCTATTCCATTTCCAGAAGCATCACATTCCACAATGAATTCCTTGGTGAAGTCAGGAGTGGAAAGTACTAGAGTTGTACACATAGCCTCCTTCAATCTCTCAAATGTTGTATTGGAAGACTCATTCCAATGAAAAGAATCCTTCTTCAATAGAGTGGTGAGAGGTGCTGCTATACTACCATAATTCTTCACAAATCTTCTATAGTACCCTATCAATCCCAAGAATCCTCTCGGTTTCTTAATGGTTTTTGGAATAGGTCATTCCATGATAGCCTTAATTTTGTTAGGGTCCACCTTTACTCCTTCATGTGACTACCCATACAAATACTCCACCTACCATGAATAAAAGCACTTGGATGGATTGGAGGAAGGAAGGTGGGACACAAACTTTCGCAAGAACATCTTAAAAATGGAATTCATCAAACTTTGGAATGTAGATGGTGCATTAGTAAGACCAAATGGCATCACCAAAAATTCATAATGACCCTCATGAGTCTGAAATGCTATCTTACAAATATCTTCCTCCTTAATCCGAATTTGGTGATAACCAGATCTAAGATCTAACTTGGTAAAAAACATAGCTCCATTTAATTCATCTAGCAAATCATCAATGATTGGAATTGGAAACTTATCTTTAATGAATTGTACATATTTAGGCCTCTATAATCTAGACACATACACCATTATCATCAGCTAACTACGTACCATCCCACCCACATGCAAAGGTAAGCACTTTGGCTATGCCTGATAGTTCTGCCTCTAGCATCTCTTCCAGCAATCTTTTCTATCTCTTTTGTATGTGGATACTGTGGGCACGTGTTCAGTGGTTGGCTTCCTAGGACTAACTGTATGGCATGATCATGATCCCTCTTAGGAGGAAGTCCTTTAGGCATATCTCCAAGAACAACTGAGTGACGATCAATTATAGCTTGCAAATCTGGATGAGCAGGAGTATTAGATTGAGAGACTTCTAATGAACATAGTTTGGCCACAAATGCTTCCACTCCTTTCTTAAGCAACTTTTGCATTTGATGAGAGCTTACCATTTGTGGATATTTTTCCTTCAACCCCCTTAGCTCTACTAGCCTTCCTTCTGATTTAAATCTCATGAATAGTTCTTGGAAGTTCATCTCAATTGTTCCTAATGTAGTAAGCCATTGTACTCCCAAAATAATATCTGCTGCACCCATGGATATCACATACATTAGGGTATCAAGTTGATAATCTCCCATGGATAATTTAATGCTATGACACTTCCCTGAACAACTAACTGTACCACCATCTACAATCAAAACTTGAAACTCTGGAGCTGGATATATGAAACAATTTAGACAAGTAGCTAACTTTTTGTTGATGAAATTATGAGTACTACCTGAGTCGATTAACATTGTTACCTTCTGCTTCTTTAGGAACACCACCACCTTGAGAGTTTGTGAAGCACTAAAACCTGAGAGTGCATGACAAGAAATGATTGGTTGACAATCATGTGATTCCTCATTTGACTCCCTTTCATCTTCTAGTATGGGTTCCTCCTCTTCTTCCTCATTGGGACCTTCAATATAAAGCAATTTATTTTCACTACATTTATGTCCTCGACTGTATTTGCTATCATAATTGAAACACAAGCCTTTTGCTCTTTTCTCCTCAATTTGTTGTGGAGTCAACTTCGTAGGTTGTGTTGAATATCCTTTCTCTATTGTCACATTAGCCCCTTGCTTCTTAGGAATCAAATACTTCTCCTCTACCCTGCGTGCTAAGATAAAAGACTCATTTATGGAACTAGGGATAAACATGCGTACCTCATGTTGAATGTGATCCTTGAGACAACCCAAGAATAAGTCATTCAAGTTTTCCTCCGTAATTGTATCCACCCTTAAGGATAGATTTTGGAATTTTTGAATATAATCCTTAACTGATCCTGTTTGTTGAAGTTTAGCTAGCTGGCTGAAGAAGTTGTTTGTGACGCTATTGCTATATTGTGCTTGGAGTTCCTCTGTAAAAATTGACCATGAGACGGTGAGCCCATTTTTACTCTGATGAGTGCAAATCCAATGATACCAAATGAATTGATCTGGTTCTAGATATAAGGAAGCCATCGTGACCTTTTGTCCATTTAGGATTTGGTGTACTTCAAAAAAATTCTCCATTTGGTTTATCCATGTTAGAGGATCCTTATCATCGAACTTGTGCATATCCACCTTTGGAAATAAATTCCTAGATCCCATAGGAGTACTAAAGCTTATGTCAGTAGTAGCTGACCTAGAATTTTCACCTTGGCCGCTTGAGAACTCCTTTCTTGATTCAGCCCTGTAGGTGCTTAACATGTTTCGTATGTCTGATATATCTCCTTTTAGGTCACACAAATCCATCTTAATTGATGAAATTTCTTCCTTGACCTTATTTATTTCCTCATTATGAGTAATATCCTTGATTTTTTCACCATCCTTATCAGGAGTCTTCCCCGGAGTGACATTCTTTTTACCCCTTGTTGAAGGCCCCGACATGATGGATACCACTAATGTTGAAATAAATCACACAAATGAAACTTAATTTCTCTAAAAAATTTACTGTAATCTCCTTTATTATGTCTTCAAACACCCAATAAAAATCAGACTCCAATTCAACAAGATGTGCGAGATATGTAGATTCCAAAAAAATAGTGTAGAAACCCTAATTCTGAAATAATTCGCTTGATTCTGCTCCAATTCTTCTGAAATCCTGACTGTAGCTTCTTCAATATGTTCTTCAAAAACCATTTAAAAATCAGAAAAAAATTCTCCAAAATCTGAAATATATGCTCTTCCCAAAATCGCCTTTAAAATTGAGAAAAACCTTGCCTCTATGGTGCCAAGATCATGCTCTGATACCACTTGTTATGAAATAACTTGCACAATAGAAGAATATGATATGAAATATGTTGCAAATACTTGATAATAACTGAGAATAATAAGCCACTTCAAGGAGGGAAACCTCCAAATATCTCTAATGAGAACACACTTCACACTTGATGATGAAATAAGACTCACAACCTCCTATATATACCTATTTATGCCAAGGATATCACCTAGGCCGACTTAGGCACACCTATATAAGACTTAGGCCAACCTAAACAACTAAATAACAATATAATAATGATAATATGACTTAATAGAGAGTTAAGATAGCCACAAGCCAACTATTCATAACCCAATGTACAATAATATTAAGGGCGTAGCATCTGGAGAGTTTACAAATTCATCATCTGCCACAAATGATTTGTACTCTACATGCCTTGCATCTGCATCTACATTCTCTTCAGTACTCAATTCCCTGGCAAGGCAAGTGTAATGTTGAGTTCTCAATCTTGAAATCTTATTTGGTTGGTCTTGTGGCACATTATCCTCAGATGCCTCCTCCCGAGAAGATAATAGTTCTGTATCTTGCAACCCTCGATTATATTTTTCAATTACAATTTTTGCTTCTTCAGGTTATAGGTTCTAGATCATATGATCAAATTGATAGGGCACACATTGATACCATCCAAATTTTATCCTCATTTTAGCAGAATTGATGTACCCTTCTGGGTCAAAATTCTTTCTAGGTGGTCCTCTTTTCATATTGTACTATAGTAATTTATCAATGATCAAACTGTATCCTTCCTTGGCTAATATAGTAAAATCAGCAAAGCGTAATGTACTGGGCATGAAAGCCTGCTTTCAAAAGGAGCTCAAATTCATAACACTAGAAATGTCCATCTGTCTAATGATTTCCAAGTATGCAATTCTGTCTGGGACTATTTTAGGAAAAATGAAGGGGGCATCGTCGAATCCATAAACCCTAATGATGTTAGCATCCTCTAAGCGATACCAATCCCCCTAATTATGACTAATTGGCCCATTGAAGTCCTTAGGCCTAAGAAACCTCTTTATTTCTTCAGATAAAGAATAATCACATGAATGATTATACAATTTGTACAATGTTTTCACAAAAAAAATCCTCAAAGTGTACAAAACTAGAGTTAGCAATCCTGCTATCCCGGATAGCCATCTATAATTGAACAAATGCCTTGCCTTCCTTGTCAAATTTGGAAATTATCATCTCCTATGGCCACAATCCTAACTCCTATCCAAAATACAACACCATCTGCATTAACAATGAGTAATGCCTAAGATGTAAAATAGAGGCTCCTCCCTTTATTCCCATCAACCCATAATCAAGCCCCTTAAAAATGTATGAGGCATAATCAAATGGTCTAGAATTGTGGTATTGGATATCTGCTGAAATTATCATAGGCACAATTGACATATATTCAGGTACTTCCATTCCCAATACTTGGCCTACCGTGAAATAAGTATACTTCATATAGGGTTCAAAAAGATCAACATGGAAAGGGGGTCCATCGCTATCCTGTAGACAAACTAGTTTTCCATCTTGTCTAACTTTGTTAATTGGAAACATACAACCCATATAAATTGTGTCCATTCTCCCAAACTCCCTTTCTAATTCTTCACATATGATTTTCTCATTGCAAACCCTTTCCAAATTGAAAAATTTTACCAATTCTGCATTAACAAATACATTAGGGCACACTAGCTTTCCCAAATTAAGCTTCCATGGGTTGCATACTAGTTCAAAATGATTTCTTCGATAGTAATTAGAGCTAAAAAATTCTTAGCCTCTTATTGAAATCCAAACATCTCATACGAGTTTACACTTGTCATCCAATTTATCTATTTCTTCCCTAAGTTGTGCAGATCATCTAGCTTTAGGTCCAGAGCTAGGTAACTAGTCAATGAGATCTTGATTCAGTCTTTGTTTAGTGCCTTCATGTTCTATTTTAGTTTTATGTTTCTTCCCTTTAGGCTGACTACTCTCACCATATTTTCTACCTTTTGATTTTCTTGAGCTAGTGGATTCCATTCCTCAAAAGTTACAAAAGTCAAAAATTACAGGAACTAAGGTGCAAAGAACTTACTGTATCTTGCTTAGAATATTTGAACTAAAAGAATGCCTTGTTTCTTCATTTTCCCTTCTGCCTCCTCTGCTATCAATTCCACACTAATGTTTCCAATTGAATTTTCCTTAATTCATGTAGTTATTTGTGCTTCGTCGCACCACTAATGTTTTAGCTAAAACACGAGTGTAGCAGGTCCCTTTTCGAAACTCTCATTGTCACATCATGTAATATTGTCGGTAAGACATTTTCAAATCTTAGGCGACCCCTTTATTACGGTTGTTACCAACATTCATTAAAACATCCACAAAGACATCCTGTAGTTTCCTCGATACCTCAATTCTCCCTGAGAGTTATCCCTTGAATCTCAAGTATATCACTATAACTCCCATCGATGAAAATATGTCATTGTGACTTTGCAAGTTAGGCTGATGTTCCTCTACTTATTTCATATCTTGTTGAGATATATCCTTTGGTTTTTTTTCTAGTCGCCGAGACACAATTATTTTCTTGCTGATGGAACAACACTTGGTGTGACTCTCATATCTTTCTCCAATGAAACTAGCGTCGCCGATAATTAATACCTACTACCAAGTCCTTTACTAACACAATCCTGTTGGTGTGACATATGGGTCAGCAAGACTCCCTGACTTCTTCCTAATAATCATCGACGAAATCCACTCTTTCTTTATTGGTGAGACCAAATGAATGCTCCAGGACATTACACTGATGGCTTTTGTCTCGCCGATGTTTCTCTATGTTTTTAATCGGTAAGACAACAATAGGCTCGATATGACTCTCCTTGATGCATACTGTCTTGCTGATAGGATCATCCTGTCACTAAGACAATGAGTTGTGTCCTTCTGATATGTGCATTCAAATGAAATTAATTCGATGTGGCATTCCCAAACTCTTTCCAATAGAATACAAAAGATATACATTAGTGTAAAATGCTTTATGGATCAGGGAGACCCTCACCATCTCTTGCTGATATGTATTATACATTGAAATACTCAAGGTTAGATGAATTCTATGGGACCACTTATAGAAAATGGGAAAAAATGTTATGAAAAGAGGACTCTTGTGCTTATGGAAAAGACTTCTTTGGAAACTCATGAATATAAACAACTATAAAATTTTCAAAATTTTACAATTCTATCAATCCTAACACTTTGGTTTTGAATGCTAGTCATAGATCATATTGTGAGATGGTACTTTGGATGACTTAGATTGAGTCAATCAGGTTTGAATTTTCCATCCTTATCACTTGTGAATTCCTAGCCAATGATATTCATCCAGCTAGATGCCAACACACCCATTTGTGAGATCCACCATTCCTCTCTAAGTGAAAGAAACATTCCACGAGTCACAAGCACACTGACCCTGCAACTTGAAATATAGAAATATTTAAATCACACAGGGTTAGTGAGGAATGGCTAAAATTTAGTCTCACCATTGCATTTCATTTGCTGTATCAAAACCTTGAAGTGTTGGGCTCACCATTGAGACCAGGGCCGACATCTACAGAGGGACATGTGTTGATATCCTGCTAACCCCACAACTTTTAATCCTATAGATTTCTTCCACTCTTCCATCTTCCCTCATATTATCTCATCCATTATACCACATATCTCTCCCAACATATCCATTTAATCATTTCCTTGAAATAATTGATCCTCCTTCCTTCCACCTCAAAAGGAACATTAGATGAGTGCACCCTCTAGAAAACAAGTTCTACCAACCTACAATAGTCATTCTCCATGGTCTTCCCTTGCCTTGGTATGAAAATAATATACTTGATTATCTTCCCAATCTAGTTATCCCTTATCCACCTTGTTATCCTTCATCCCTATCCAAATATCCCCCTTCTATATTCCAAAAAAAACACATGAAAAAAATAATTAAATTCAAAAATTTAAAAGATATAATTTTTCTAGTATTAAAAACCTTGCAAATAGGTGCCTTGAGAAATTACCATGATGAAAATATTATAAACAAGAATCATGTGTAATATTCCCACCCTCTTTCACTTTTACACTCAGAGGAAAATTTCTTCCTATCCACTCCATATTATTTTCTTTTCCTATCTAC